>BLKR01000848.1:0-391952 GCA_011170035.1 Teleogryllus occipitalis | reverse complement strand
AATCTGAAATTAGAATGATTCTAATTCCTAGTTCATTACTGTTTGGATTGACTAAATGAAAGATCACTTTCTTTTCTAAAGAACAAAATTTAACAACGTTTATTGTTACCTTTTTGCAAAAAATATAGTGAATTTAATACATGATTTTAATGTTAGGCCTTTGATCAAGATATCTTTGAATTTAGAATTTTATACCGCGGTTAACTTATCTATTCTTCGTTGATGTCCCTCGAAGACTTCTCAGTCGAAATATCTTGCGAGCTTGCCGTAGTCCAAAGTTCCAAGAAATCCTCTTCTGCTCCATCCAAGATGGTGTCAAACTATCAAAATTATCAGTCCTGATTACGTCCTATGACATAGTCCCGAAACCTATAACTCGATTACCACTCCCGACGAAGTCCCAATTTATGCATCAATATTACTTTCACATGCAATATCTGCAATATTATTTGCTGTCCTTCAAATTTCACAATCTGATAACCCGATTCTGACTATCTGCACTACCTCGCTCCCTCTCACGACCCACGATCCGTTCAGACACGCGATGCCGGTCAGAATGAATTCTTCTTGCATGATTCACCCCTCGAAGCTTCCTATTAAACTCCCTTCTTTTTTTCATAACATTTGACCGTCCTTCTCTCACCCAGCCAATCCATGGGTTCGTTATATTTTGATGTAGCTAACCTTTCGATCGTCTAAACTTCTTAATGCATATTCCACCATATTGTCTTCAAATAAATGTTAGTTTATATTCATGTGACATATCGGTATGTCACAATATATATATATATATATATATATATATATATATATATATATATATATATATATATTGTAACCCTCACCGATTACTAAAGTAGTTCTATCATGTACTTATTTCGTGACGTGTGATTACACCGTCACGCATCCCTGGGAATATCTTAATTTATGGATAAACTTCCCTATCGGTAGTGGGTTCGTCTTTGCTAAACTACTGATCAATTAACAAGTCAACACAATTTTACAGTTTTAAATAACAAATAACATGTATTCTAACGAATGAAAATCACTGTACAATGGAATTCACAGATCCTCCTATGTTCTCACTTTTCGTAAAACTATGGTAGCTAGTTCCCTACCTAAACTGCAGTTTTCACTAAAGTGATAATAACTCTGATCCCCGTTTACAAGAAACAAGCAATAAATACATATGTACACTTCACAAAAATATCACTTATGAGACACACAAATCACAGTTCAAATACTCATCCTGCAAAAAAATACATACAAACAATACTCAAAATTCTCTAATACCTTTTAAATCATTAATAATGTTACACTTAATATTCGCATTTGACATTCGGCTTCTACGTAGCCTTTCAGTACGAAATTTTGTTTTATAACGTCTTTTGACTGTCCATGAAGTAATACTTTAAAAGAAATAATTGAACGGCTTTCACTCCTGTTCAAAATTTCACACAGGCAATTTCTCTTAAATGGTTTGAAACAGCATTAAATCAATTACATATGAATCTAGATAAATGATTATGTACAAGAACAACTTTTATCATTAAACACAAGGATTACTCTGATCTGATTCCTCTTACGACTGTAGAAAAGAAATGAATTTACTGGCTAGCAAGACCAATGTTCAATGAAACTTGCCCGATCAACGTCTGTTATTGAGGGAAGCTCACATTGCAACGTTTTAGCTAGTACAATTATAATTCTATCTTAGAAGTTTTCCAGACTGAAATTTAATGAATGTTCTCTCTGTTTTTATGTGACTCACGACCGGCGAATTCCCCCAGCTGGTCCCGCGCTGTGTAGTCGGCTGCCGAGCGATGCTCACGCCTCAAGGTCGTCGTTCTTCTGCAACGGTCCGTGCGCTGCCTGTCGCGTCGAAATCGGAATATTTCCGAGCGCCGTCTCCTCGTTGTTCAGCGAAGTTTTACCACAGCTTTCACAGAGGCGATGGTCGCATCAGAATGCGAGTCCGAAACTCCAAGTTATGACTTCGTAATAGCAAAAGTCAAGCTAGTTGTTGGATAAACCATACTTCTAAGAATTCTCAAAATTCTATAATAGGATTTCCAAAATGAAATTCCAAAAATAAAATAAAATAAAATAAGATAAAATAAAAATAAAAGCTGTAACAAAGAAAAAACATGTCCTATGTTACAATAATCCTCCATTTTCTAGCAACGAGAATGCAGCAACGTGGTTTTACAAATTCATTTCGATCTATTACCACTGTCGTTCTTTCATTCGTTGCATTCTTGTTTAATATTCATTTTAAATTTCATGTAATCTCGTGACATTTCACAGTAAGTAATTCCATGAAAAATGTTCAGGCATTTACCTTTTATTAAAGCTTTTACATTCCGGTATCTTCCGCGTGTCCCTCGTCGACTGTGTGGTGTACCTGGAGCCTTCCGTTCACCTCGGCGACTCGAACAAGAAAAAGAACGAGCTCTTCCGACACAAGTTCAAGCCGCGTCCGTATTTCCACAAACGTTTCTGATTGGCTATAGTCTGAGTGCGTTCAGAAATCTTTTTCTGGCTGACGCCATCTCTTCGCCACTATGGAAACTAGGGTGTAGGGCATGATGTCGGATATTATCGCTTCTATTTTTTGTTGGTCATAAATGTAGCCGACGACAAGCGGTTACAATATATATATATATATATATATATATATATATATATATATATATATATATATATATATATATATATATATATATATATATATATATATTGTAACAATCTAAGATCCCCACGAACAATTTAGATGCAAAGAACAAACATAACAAGGAATGGCATGAGTAGGAGATGGAAAAACAGAAGAAAGCGGTGTCGCGCACTAATAATTTTATAAATTAAAGAAGACGCGACAAAATCCCGATTTGGACAGTACAAATCAATAGCATTCATTTAGAGGAACATTTCAAAAGTTATTCGAAGCGAATCGCATCAGGGGTTTAAAAGATATGAGTGATTTTGAAAGTACACTTTAGACAATATAACTAGAGATTTTTACAGCCATTGTTATCATAAGAAAGGTAATGTAAAGAAGCGTTTTTTCCTAAAAATTAAGAGAACGCGTAAAGCGATTGAAATGAAACTTTCGGGATTAACAAAGAAAATCACGCGGAAAATTATGACATTACTCGCAACTCTGAAAAATATCGAGGGGCTGCAGTAAAGATGCCAATTGAAATTGTATATTTGGAAATTTTACGAGAGAACAATGATACGTCGCGAGCGACGGAAATAAAGCAATTTTGGCGTTAATAAACATGAGGAGATTGTATAAGAAATAGTAATAAGATATAAATTGATAATTAAAAGTAGTAATAAAGAGAAATAGCCTGGAAAGGACAGAATTAAGTAAAATGGTATGATATTTTTGATAAAGACACGTAAGCGATCGGTAAATGTTCCAGAAAAAAAAAGTTGAAGACACAAGGCAACAATGAAAAAAGGATGATGCGTAGCAAGCTCGAAGTCAGACGTGGGGAAGAATGCTCCGGAAAAAGATAAAAAATTTAGTATGCAATTGTGCGAGAAACACGGTGAACATGAATGGATATAGTGAGTTTAGGCAATGATGTTCGTAATAACAATGCGTAACGCGGAAATATTTTATGTGTCGCAGTATATTCAACAATAGGACATTTTGGAGGAAATGTAGCACGCGATAGACAGATAATCGCGTTGTTAGTTGCGTAATGGAAATAGGATGATAGGGGAATGAAAGGACATGCTAAGAAGATATTAGCGAGCTCAAGAAAATTTTGGTAATGTGTGGGGATGGAGAAATGCTGCGGGAGAATGGATTTGGAGGATGCTGCGTAATATACATCGAGGACGGCGCGCAGCAATGGTTTGCTGCGGATTACAGCGTTTTCTGCAAAAGGGAAGTTATGAAACTTTGTTTTTTTTTTGTTATGAAATTCACATTTTGAAGGAGAAGAAAGATTAAAATTAGCTTCTGTACAAGATCAAGTTCTGTCTTAACGTAAAATAGATTCAATAGATATACAGGCAGAATGCGCATTCGGGTGTGAATGAGTTTATTTATAATTGTCAGTATGAATGGAAATATTTTGGATTTTGTGTCATGTAATTTAAGGGTATTATATCGTTCATGTGTTTATGTGTTTATTTTGTTTGTCGTTAAGTGTATTATGTGAGTCATGGGAGAGCAACGACCCCAGTTTGTATTTATATATATATATTTCAACTGGAATAACGACTAGCACAGGGATTACAGAAAATAAATGGCGAACATCACTTGGTTCGACATTAAATTAAACGAACGTAGTTTAATTGTTACATGTAGCTAGTTAATGACCTACGCCCACGTGCCCGAATAGTTGTTAGATCCTGTACAGGTCAGCCACAACCTCACGCCCAGATTTTATGTGTAAGTAAGAAAATATCGGAAGTTCTGGGGGGGCAGCTAGTCGACGGGCAACCTTGGAGGTGGAAGCTGAGTATAACCAGGGCAATTGATAAGAGCGGGTTTTGGTTATTATTTTGGCGTTATAACGCCGGGCGATTATAAAGATTATAGTTGATCTAGAGCAGGTAATGGTTCATTACATATTTTGGTGCGCCTAACGAGGAGCGATTATAGTTGTTTTATAGATATGAGGAGGACGGTTCATTACAATATATATATATATATATATATATATATATATATAACCACTAAGACATTTCAAAAAAAAATTCTCTGAAGTGGTCAAACTCTTTTTTTTTTAATTTAACAAAGCTTACATTAAGCATTGCATGTCGAGCGGACGTGCGAGTCATGGTCGGGGCGGGATCGAGCAGGACAGCGAGGCGTGGCATGGCAAGGTGTGTGTGTGGGGGGGCAGACAGTAACGGGAACGGTTAGGGGCACTCGAGCGAGCAAGGCCAGTGAGGCGGAGCTAGTTGAGCAGAGTATGAAAGGAATGCAATTAAGAACACTTCCATTATACACTATTATACACATCATTATTTTTCTCTCTGTTACCTAAATGTCATAAATAAATGCCAGGGAAAATTCATCTAGTTGTTTCACAAACATTAAAACACGTGAAAAATGTTAGTCGTACGTAATATATGATATCAAATGAAAATTTCTGAGACATATCTTTATCAGTCGCGGTAACAAAATCTCAATTGCTTTTGAAACAACGGTACTTACAGGTATTTATAAATACCCGACAGAGATATATTCTTCTTCCGTATTTTTTCGTGTTTTTTAGTAAGGACTAAACATTTTCCGAACACTAAAGTAAGTAAATGTTAAACTTATTTCGAAGACTGTAAGTTGCTATTTAATATCGGCGAAAAGACAGAGGTGATAAAGACGAAGTGACAAAACGAACGATAAGAAAAAGTTACAGTGATGTTAAGAAAAAAGCACTGGACTTTATGTAATTAAAGGCGTAAGCACAAATGAAAGAAACCCGAGTCATAAAGATGACTCAAAAAAAAAACAATTAGGGAAAAGATACAGTAAACAAATTGAGCAAAGAACATAATGGAAATTGGTAAGTGCACGAGCGAGTTCCTGAAATGTCCAAAGCGATTCCCTAGAGAGCGAATTCATAAGAGAAAGGGCCGTTGGAAAGAACATAACCGGGCCTAACCGGCCTTTCAGGAAAGCTGGCGCGGCGTCTGCCGGTTCTAATTGTCTTAGCGAAGCCCTCTTCCGTAGGGCGCACCGCAAAGGGAAGCCAAGACTGAGCGCCCTTTTGTGAAGCCTCTACTGCCCTCGATGGAAATGAACGCTATTTAAATAGCCCAAGTAAACTTCGATAGGTTACTGCGCTTTGATTAAACCTGGCTATTCAGGAACTTGCAAGAGGGAAGCGATTGCGGGAGAGCTTTGAATTAGTAATTCTGCTTTCTGCAAATTCTCTAGTGATTCGAATCCTCTATTTGCATTTCCATTAATCGGTACCAAGCGCGGGGTTCATTTTTACGCCGGACTTAATAATGTGAAGGTGAATTACTGAGACTTTGAAGCTGAAAATAATGTAAATTACGAAAATTGTTCTGTATGTAAGATTTTATTGGAAATTAGTTATACACGTATTATAAAAGTTGGCTTTTTTTCATAGAATATTTCTAATCCAGAGAAATGTACGATTGTAGATTGCAATTTAGATTTTTAAATACCATGTGTGTTATATAAAAGTATGCAATTGACAACAAAAATAAATTACCTTTAGAATAAAATTTGCTAAAATTTAAGTTTCACAAAGTGTCACTCGTTCAGAAATGACTGAAGCTCAAACATCGTCCACACAAGCGTTTAAAGCGCACATCAATTACGAGGACATTGTCGTAATTCTATTTTTAATTGTTTGTCTCAATTATGAACCTTCGAATTACGAACGATAAAAACTGAAAATTATTTGATGGATTGTTCGATCAATTACTAAAAATTTTGAGTATCATGAACTAAATATTTGCTAATATACATCGTTAATATTTTGAATTATATTAAGTATTCTTACAAAGAAGTACTAGCTTGTTATAAATAAGTATTAGCTAGCAAATAAATCGATTAAATTTTGGATTTGTAAATTTGTTTCATGTGTGAGTGTGACTACAGTTCTCAAACTACAGCATTTAAATTTTCTATAAATATAGTTTCCATCATTGATACGATAGCCAGCAACAATAATACAAAGTAGAGTAAATACGAAGATTCACGAATGAATCACACAAAACCTACCTCTAATATATCAATAATATTAATTGTTGAATACTGATTATTGAGACTGACTAATTAATTTTACAAAGCGTTCCAATATTTAAGTGAAACGGTTTACGTATTTAATTAGCGCAATATTCAAAACCCAAATACGTGTATTACTAATATTAATAATGTATAATTAACGCAGTTTAGAAATAGCGATGATCAGTTGAGTTCGTATTTATCTTTAGAGTTTAACAATATTAGATTGATTTGTTTCAAAAATATTCAAGATTTTCGCATCTAAAATGTAGAATGGCCTCGATGATCTATCAAAGTAGAGACAAAACAAATTAAGTTTGCAAGAAATTTAAAACTGTAGCTCTTTAGGCATTTCGAAAAACGTAATCAAGCAAGTATTTTATGTTATGAAATAGGGCAGCTAAATGTTTGACGATGCATTTGCCTTTAGCTCCTCTGATGCTTCGCCCAATTCTCGTTAAAATGTTATTTAACGAAACACATCTACTCGAGGACGTGTTTCAGCAACTCATCGCACGTCCACTCTATCGGCAAATGCGTTACGAAAGCTTGTTACTCGTTGATTAAATGTATTCGCGGAATGGCGGTAACTACCACAGAGCCACATTGCGGTTTATTTAGAAGCAATGGCACTAGTCTGGAGGACACACGTGAGTACGGGTCGATACCAGGGCGTGGCGAAAGCACCAAAAGGCAGACGTCACTTTTGCCAGATTCGGGAATTTTTTCTTTGAAATAAGGAAGTATAGGGAGAAGAAAAACTTAAGGAAAAGTTTGTGGAAATGTTCAGTGAAACAAATAATGAAACACTTAACTTAGTCATACGTAATAACTTTCATGACGTTTTTTCTATAAATTTTTTTTTTTAATTAAAAAAAATTTAGTCGTGTTCAAAGCGAGTTCCTTCACAGTTAACCGTTCTTCCACAGTTAGTCTATGAAAAAATTTCAGTATTGTATATAACTTCAAGGGCTTTGTAGCACAAATTAATGATCTTTAATTTCTCTGAAAATGCTTAATATTTATGCACCAAAAGCCTCTCAAGGAAACATTAGAACCAGTTAATGACCGCAGTACATACGAGATTTTTATTCTTTACCCACTTTTAATGATTCACATTCACTTATTTACGAATTAACTAGACGTTAACTTGACTCGCTTTGTCTGTTCATATTCCCCTCCAATAATTCCCTTTTGTATTTTTGTCTCCTCCTTAAGAGAATATAGAGCGTCATTCAACTGTTTCCATATTTCCCTTGTAACGATGATCATCTAGGTACATGTAAGTTATGCAGTGTGTATCAAGCTCTGTATCGATGGCAATAACAAGCAATGACGTACCAGTAAAAACTAAATTTATTTTTCAACCCGTTTCTTATTTAATACATTAAGAAAAGTTGACAATTTCATCCAATACATAAAAGCGGCTTGGACTCAAAAGTCTGAAAGAAGATTGACGAATTGCCTGCAAGATCATATACGTTGATGACGAAATATGAAGAATTTCTTAAATATACTATGTACATTGGACACACTGAATACATGTTATTCTTCAGTAGTAAGTGGAAACGATGTGTTTTTGGCCTTGGAATCAGATTCTTGATCCCCTCCAGACCTTGATTTATGTTTCTCAGTGAGAATTTAAATTTCACTAAATATCAAATAGTAAATTTAATTTCATATGTTTCCAGAGTCCGCACGTTTCTGCCAACCGGTCTATCGGAGTGCGGTATCGTCGAAATTAAAACGTTTGAAAATGTAATAGGTTTAAGCCGGTCTCTTTTTTAGACAACACTCTCTGAAACTTAAGTCAAAGCCCTTGACGAACTCCAAATTCTGATTTTCCTAGCATGCTTTGCTTCCGAAATACTCGCATATATGATGGTCATTTATCTGGCAGCATAACGAGTGTTGCGGCGTAACGAGTGAATGAAATTTTATTTTACAACTTCGTAAATACAACAGTTGAATAACAATATACATATACATAATTTTTACAATACATACTAAAAATATAATAATACACTATATACTAAGCCCTTTTCTGTATTTATCACACTGATCAATACGCTGATCTTTTGATCTTTGTACTCTAATTACTACCTCATCTTATCGTGAATATACCTCCTTGCCCACATTCTTCCTCAAAAACCCGACTTCTCTCCAAAATATGTTCCCAACCTTCCTCTTCCATCTCACCGAGCCTACATTTTTTCCCTCGCTAATAAGCCAATATTTACTCACTCTCAGTTCATTACCTAACCTATATCTTGCTATCCTGTCTCTCACTTTCCTTTCATTTGCCCTCTAAATAGCTGGGAATATACCTGGGAGTGTAGTGGTACAACGTGTGTAGCGGTGTAACGAGAGTCTACTATTAAGAAACCGAAAAGTTGAGAAAATGTCAAGAAAATGCACTATGGGTTACGGTAGATGGCAGCTGGCCAGAGAATGGAGCAAGACCTTAAAGCTAGTTCACACCAAGAAAATTAGACAAATATGCTACGAGAAAGTCTGTGCCATTCTCTAGCACTTCTAGTTTAAAAATTAAATCTGTTTGACGCACTGTGAGAGCAACTCCTTATCCCGTAGTAGCATATTAATGGAGTTTTGTGTCACAGCGTCTTGTAAAACTATCAAATTGCTTGAAGTGTATTTACTCTGGTTGGATATTTTGTCTATGTGAATGTGTATGTGTATAATATTGTTCTAGCAAAAGGCAAGAATGAGAGAGCGATATGGCAAATGCGACAAAAATGAAGATTAATAATATTTCATTCTACGAGATATAGTGATTGCAGTTTTAGTAAATGAAAGGAACATAGATTGCTGTACTTTCGTGTGTAATGCTAGCAGTTAAATGAAGAGACAGGGACAACACTATTAAGAAAATTAGGAAAGTGGGTGGGGGATAATGTGACACTTGAGTCAAAAGTTCTGTCGCTAGTTGCAGTGATTATGAAGTTGGTGACAGCGATGACATTGACAAATGAGAGAGGGTGACACAAATGCCTCACAACGAATGAGATGTTCCTTCCAACAGAAAAGTTGTAATTCTGTAAAATCGTTCGCTATTTTTTAAGAAATGAGATGATAATGACAAGATGAAATATCTTTAAAACAATTTCGTAGTGAAAAAAATGAGGTTACAGTTATTACATGAAAAGAGTGTGCTTTAACGTGTGTCGTACTACAACGGTGAGTAATAACTCTCTCTTTCTCTGGACACCCTGTAATGGGGAGAACTCATTGTCGGGCATCGCATACTCTTCAGCCAATGAGTCTAGAGGGATGTGAAACGACGCTCGTTCGTTACCACCAACAATAATTTAACGTTTTATTTAATTTGCTGTTCAGGCGCCTTTCAACTACTGAGGTCATTGAGACGCATGAGGGATGTTATATAGAATAACAGCGAAACTGAGAGTAGCGATTAAATAGAAATAAGAGGTTGGAAACAGAAAGACCATGGGAAGAATCTACTCACATCTCATTTAACTAATGGGATTGTATCTCTGTGAGATAATTTGACTATGAACGATAGCAAAAAGGCCAAACAGTTAAAAAAATAGGAAATGTGATTATAAAACGTAAAAAAAGTCTTTTGGGCGCTAATTCTTAGAAAGGCACATTGAGTCACTCTAGAATCGTAGTTTCTAAAATTAAATAAAACATTAACAGTTGAGATGACAAAGGTTGGAATTCTGGAGTTTTTATAGTCGCGAAAGCGCTCTCCCAGGGTTTTTTTATTGATTGATTAGTGATTCCGCGCACGTCAACTGTTTAGTTGATTAGTCTCATACGTGTAGTGCATGTTTGTATTGCGAGTGGTGGCGCTGATCCCGTTGGATGCCTAGATCTGGCACCGACCTGCATGTCTTCTCGCACGTTTCTTCAATCAGGCATCTCTCACCTTCCTGGTACCGCCCCAGCCGGGAATAATTCTAAGACATGTGTGATTGCACGTAACTTTCAGTGTGAGGACGATCCTGGACAAGCTATGAGCTCCCGAATGAAATTCCGACGTACGTGGTAGTGTTCAGTGTGTGTGTGTGTGTGTGTGTGTGTGTGTGTGTGTGTGTGTGAGTAAAGTACGAGGATGGACAGGGAAGAGGAAAGAAAGATCATGTGCGACCAGTAGTGACCCGTTTGTAAGGCTCCATCATTCACCTGATGTCGACGGGAGTAATCTTAGAAAACTACCAATCAGAGCAGCCGGGCTCCGGAATTTTCATTCAAACAGCAGTTGAATTCGCCAATCGTCGGGATTCGAACTCTAGGACCTCAAGGTCACAGGCATCGCAGTGGCATTAATTGATGCTTTAACCCACGTGAGCCGGTCACCCAGGGCCTTTATCAACCCATTGCAGGAATTGCGGGACAGGTGATAGCGATGAGCAGTGGCAGTGGATGTGGCGAGAGTGTGTACGAATTCTGCGCCGCCGGAAGCCGGCGCGTGTCCAGAAGGAAATGACGTTGGCGGTGGCAGTGGCAGTGGCGGTGGCGGTGGCGGTGGCGGTGGCGGTGGCGGTGGCACTGGCGGTGGCACTGGCGGTGGCACTGGCGGTGGCACTGGCGGTGGCACTGGCGGTGGCACTGGCGGTGGCACTGGCGGCAGCACTGGAGGTGGCACCGGCGCCGGCGCGAGCGCCATCGGGAAGACGGGCGACGGCGATAGCGTTACCTCTGCGTGTAGCGCGAGTTCGCAAATGAAAACGCAATTCCTGTAATGGGGTCGCGCGGTGGGCGGGGACGGCTGAGCGTGGCCGAGCGCCGGGCCCCGAGGGGACGCTGGGCCACCCCGGATGGGCGGGTGCTCCAGGCGACCGCGCCCCCCTCCCCCCTCTCCACGCCGTCGCGTGACACGCGTAGCACCGCCCCCCGCCCTTTCCGCTGCTCCTGACCGCCCTGTCGCGCAATGCCGAGCTACTCCACGCCTTGCCGGTGTCGCAATGTGGCGGAGGGTGCGGTCGAACCTGGACACGTTGGTGGATGCCTGGCAGGTAAGAGCTTACGCATGTGTCGGGTTCGTTGGCTGTTTTAGGATATTGTTAAATAAATACACGCTCGTGTTTCCGCGCACACACACACACACACACACACACACACAGGTCATCACGTGTACGTTATTTCTGTGTACCCATGGAATACTTAGAAGCAGAAGCGAATGAGATAATTGAAGCTCACGAAAGTTTTATCGGGTGATTTACCTTTTCCGAGATAAACACTCGTTTGACAAAGATAATGATGAAACTTTAATTCATTTTAGAAATTACTCCCTGTAATGTGTGAGTGAGGTTGTAGTTGGACACGGGCGTTTAGAGTATTGGGAGGCCAGTTTTTGGGGAATACGTTGAGTTCTTAGGCGTAGCTGGGATCACACACCCTGTGTTCAAGCAATGGTAATGACAGAACATTCATGTCGCTTGTGAATCTGCGGTTCACACGTAGCAACTTCTCGGAACTGAAGATGTACTGCAGGTTGCATCCATAAGTTCCGTTCTCGGTAAATATGCCGACGTTTGTAGCCTGATTATAACACCTTAACGTTTAGAAAATTATAGGATTTTAAAGTTGGTTGATAAAGTATTTTTGAATAATATCCTAGATCATGTTGAATAATTTTTTTACATTCAATTTTTCTTCGAGAAATGTTTACGTGATTTCCCTTATCTCAGAAGGGTGTGATTCAATTTTGCTATTGAATTATTAATATAATAATAATAATAATAATAATAATAATAATAATAATAATAATAATAATAATAATAAGTTATTTTATTTTATCATACACTTCTTTAACAAAATGGGTATCGTGAAATGTTAATGTGCGATTATGTTAAATGTGAATTAACTCCATCAAAAGACTCATTTTTACATTACATGAAAACTTATGTTTCATCGCAGAAAAAGATATATAAAAGGCTCTCCTTTCAAAACAAATCTTTAAAATATATTTTAAAGATTCGTTTGAAATGTTTCTGTCTTTGTCAAATGATTTTTTAATTTTTTTTTAGTTACTATTTTGAGTCAAAGAAGCGATTGTTTAATGTCTACGAAATTGTTTTCTTTAATGAAGTTTGAAAATAGTTTATCAATAGTGTTCACATTGTAACTAAATTAACAGTTTGTCAACTCTGTTATTACTATAAAATATATTTTTACCATATATTTTGGTATAATTCCTGTGCTAGTTTCTTCTCTATACCTTAGATACTGATCTGTTAACGACTAGCTAATTTTGGCTGTCCAAACTTTGTCGCATTAACATAGTACACGTGAGATTACAAGAGCACTTCGAAGTTTGTAACTTCCAAGTCTCTTAAGTAGAAGTAGCCTGCTTAACCTCTAATATCTCTAATATGTCTTAATAATGTGGAATCTCTGGTGACAAGAAGTAATTATAGAACATATTTTTTAGAAGATGATTAATAGATTATTTTCACTAACTTCCTCTGAACTAGGACAAATACCTTCTTTACCAAAATGCGATTAGCATTAACACTATCTGAAAGTTGATTCAATGTAGTTCTGAAATTTTGATAATATATTCATGAAGTAAGCAGAACAATTATATTTTTTAAGAATATTATTCTATAATATGATTCTTCCAATAGATAATTTTTATTGTATAATAAAATATTTCTTTAAATTCCTTTTTACGAAGAGTTTGGAATTGAAAGATTATAATTCTTTAAATTGTATATTTTGTGAT
The DNA here is from genome assembly GCA_011170035.1 of Teleogryllus occipitalis. Taxonomy (NCBI): domain Eukaryota; kingdom Metazoa; phylum Arthropoda; class Insecta; order Orthoptera; family Gryllidae; genus Teleogryllus; species Teleogryllus occipitalis. The sequence continues at coordinate 378,510 of BLKR01000848.1, read as the reverse complement.
GCTATAATTTTTCTGCATCCAACAGTGTGATACTCAGATAGTTCATAATGTGAGTTGGAAGTCGATCCGGTAATTATTTTTATATAAAGGCATGAACCCTTACTCATAAATTGCTATGTTCACTTGATATCTCATATCTGTATATAATTAAATTAAGTAGATTATCATGTTTTTCATCACAAATCATTTAAAAAAATGCAGTCTACACTAGCATTCGCATAGCATGTGTCCCACATGCGTTTCATGTATTTCTCATAAATGGGACTCTTGGATAAAATGAGTTTGACATACTTGTCTTGGTGGCTCAGCGGGGGGGGGGGGCAAGATGAATGGCTTCCTCCTCGAGCAGAGGCATTTCGTGGAGAGCGGACGTCTAGGCCAGAGGCACGTGTCGTGACCAATACCCGCGGTCTTATCGTGTAGAGTGCGCTGGCAGCTACATGTGTATCGACGCGTGTGCCGGAGCTCCGGTGCTGTTGGGCGGGGTTTCTAGGCACGACAGCTACACTCGAAGGTAGAAAGAGCTCGTGAATGTATATCACGTTCCTTTCAACACGATATTTCTCAAGTTCAGTGAGAATGAAGCGTGTATTGTGGAATGTCGAGTATATATTGCATGCAAACTTTTCTAGGACAGTCCATAAAGTGCGTAGGTCTTAGTTATGTGATCACAAAAACAATTTGTATGCATTTACCAACAGGTTGCATGAAATAATTTATTAACAGATTACGTTAATGAGTTGTTTACCACAGACACATTTTCATAATGATATGTTGATTTTCAGAGTTCTTAAAAAGGAGTAATTCCATTTTTGACTGTGTATTACATGTTTTGAAGTTAAGATGTATTCATCTTTATTATAATTTACGTATTTAAAATTTTTAAATTACAAAATACATGTATATAAACGTTTTTCTTTTAAAGCATAATGTCTGTAAAGGAACGTGTTACTTTTATTCTATGACTAGTGTATGTGTCAATAAGATATTGTTTTGCGGTATGTGTGAAATTTAAGTTAAAAGTTATGATTATAAATGTGACGCGTGGGATATTATCGCAGGGTGGGTTCCTGCGTAATGTTTATGCGCACGAGAGGCAGCACATATTCATGAATTTACGTCACATTCCGTTAATTTTACGATAACAAATAATAATGTTAATAATTATGAATATTTACCTCTACAATGAAACATAATTTAAAAATGTATTACTTTTAATTATAAAATATACATTGTTTTATTTTATGATAAAAATATTTGTTTAAGGGAATAAATTATTCTTTATCATTGACTGCAGTAACTGTCAATGGCAAACTAGTCAAATTTTGGGGAAACATGAACTTAAATCCGTCGTAATAATTTATTGAGATATGTTTAGCTTGTGCGTAGTTCACATTTGATACGTTTAGAGAATATATTCAAAGAACCTGTTGATTTTCGACGCCATTCATCTGTAATATTTTGGAATTCTAAAGATGAATAGAGGAAATGTATGTTACGTTCTTACCGTGGCTTATATGGCTGTGTCACATGAATTATGGAAGCGGACGCGCACGCAGTATACACTTGTTAATTTGTAGTACATTAACTCTCTAAGGGCTAGATAGGCAGAATTTCTTATCGTCAGTTTTTACTTTCTCGCATTTACTTGGTAAGAAGAGAATCTACTGTAATTGTGCGTTTGAAAGCGGTAAGTATTCGGCAGAAAAACTCTTTTTGCCGGGCCCTGATGACAAAAAAGTGGATAAATCCTCTTCCTTCAATTGTAAATTACTTTCTTTAACAAGTGGTATAGCCAGAATCTATTTTTTGTGAGTCCTTGATACCCAAAAATCGATTGTCAGCAAATGTCTGTTCTGTCTGCCTGCCCTCTGCTCGTCTGCCTGCCCGTCCGTCCATGATCAACGCTAGCACCCAAAATCGTTCAGTGGATTTTATCTAAAATTGATATTCCCCCATCGATCTGAACGAACTCGCGACTTTGTTTGTTTGAAACGGATATTTTGATTTTGGAGGGTACTTTACATGAAGCCTCAAAATCATTTTCAAAATTTTCTCAAAAACAGCTTCAAATTTTAAAAACAATTCTCCTCCTTATCAAGGGAGGTAAAAAATTGGTGCTATAGTCACTTTCCGCGAACTCATCATTTTTCGAAAACTGCAAAACGTTAACATTTTACAATTACAAAATTGAAGATAGATATTTTTTGCCTGAGACGAATTTCCTTATAAACACTCAACTCTTGTCAAGATCATGTACAATTTGTGGGAAAAACTGTGAATTTTGCGAAATTTGTGTCTAAGATTTATGCAATTTCTGAAAAAAATGTTTCTCAAAAGCCGCACAAAATTTTTTCATTAAATTTTCTCTGCATATGTAACGACAGACGGTAAAAAATATGGTGCTAGACCTATTTTCGGCGAAGTCTCCTTATTTTCGAAAATTTCAAAAATTGCATGTTGAAAATATTGGGTTGAGACAATTACATTTTTAAGATCGGACCGAGTTCGACCACACGCGTCTATAGCATTGTGATATGGCTGACGGCGAGTTAACTCGGAAGACCTATATTCCAGTCGGGATGCAGAAAATAATTTATTTCTGCTTGAAAACACTTTTGAATGTATATGTAGAGATATAACATACAGGATCAGTTAGAAATAATGCGAGAAAGTATGTGCTGTTGTAGCGCTACTATTCTATTGCATTTCTGAAAATAATCTTCCATAATATTTGATGTCACAAATAATATCTCGCAAAAAATCTCAATTTGAAATGGAAAAAATTAAAAGCATGTTAGTAAAATAGGTTATTTTTAAATCATCTTACGAAATAATTTAATGAATTGTTAGATCCATTTAATTAAAAATCCCATAGACAACTAAATACGAGGAGGGGTGCCCCTAGTACCAGAGTTATTACTAGGGTATTAAAATATTATAACCCTTATAGGCTTAATATTATTCATACTCCTTCTCCATTCGTCGACATTTTGACTGCCGGAGTTATAGATGTAATATGGAATTATGCACGCCGTGTAATATTCTCTAGGATGCGCTCTTATTAGGTTCTGCATAGTAAAGCCAAGGTCTCGCGGTGCGTCTTTGTGAGCGGAAAGCGGGGAGCAGGCGAGGAGTTTAAAACTTGGCCCTCATCCTCAAAAGCATTTAATGGAGGATTACTCCCCAATGCTAAAGCGCTCAACGCCCCTTCAGGGGGCTTGGAGACGCGTTGCGTCAAGGTGGAGACGCAACAAATTAAAAAAAAAAAAAAAAAAAAAAAAAAAAAAAAAAAAAAAAAAAAAAAAAAAAAAAAAAAAAAAAAAAAACACCGCATCGATTCCATTTGCATAAAATACCGCTGGGTTTTACGCTGGTCTCCGCCAGCAGTTATCCCACGCTTTATGCGATGTTCCTAATTCATGAGAAGCTCTGGGCGATGGGCCCTCGCTCAGAGGCGGGAAGTTATGGACCATTTCTCGCGAAACTATCGGCATTCAATTTAGTAGTTTCCAAATGCGAGGCGGCTCTTGTTTTCATTTTGCACTGTCGAACCTGAAATTGAATTGATCTAAGTGCTGTAATAGTGTTATGGAATATATGAGTCGGGCAGTTTCTATCACATAAATTTCCTCACTTCGATGGGCTCTATTCTAAAGAGAAGGGTAGGAATTGTTTCGACATCAAGTATGTGAAACTAGCAGTACTTATTTTAATGAAAGAGAGCCGACATAATCGTTTTTGATGGTAATGAATTAATTAGACAAATGTTTACTTCAATTACGTCTCTCTTATTGTGGGATTAGATCGTGTTTGTACCAACAAAAAGGCGGTTTATATTTTATACGAAGAAATAAAATTACTCATTGCCGCGCAGCCAACATCAGCATTAAATTTCTGTTACAGCATTGTATTTTGTGCCAACGTGCATATTTTTTGTCTATGATCATTTTGTGCCACTATAACGATTCTCTGATTAAGTATCAGTCGTATTTCATCCACAATTGACGGCAAGACAATACTACAATAGGCACGGCCAACTGGAATAGAAAATCACAGGTTTTGGTGCCATGAAGACTGCCGATCTGAGAAGGCGAACGAAAATCAACAAGCAGAAAAAGCTTTATACACGATCTTAAGAGAAAACGTTAAGTTTAATGGACCATTCTCATCAGAGTGGTAATTAAGTGGAGTATTTGATGTAACAGATGCAGTGTTGTGTGGTGGTGTTTTGATTGAAGACAGAATAAGAAAAATTAAATGCACTAGAAGTTTTGGGAGAGTGGATACAGTGAATTGCATGCACAGAATTGTATCTAAAGGAAGAACTTATGTATACGTTTAATACAAAATTAATCTTCAATATATTAAAGACAACTACATTAATACATACACTACACTCTTTACATAACAGTATTTGAAAAAGCTTCAACAAACTCTTTAACTACCGACGTTTCGGAGAATTGTTGTCTCCATCTTCAGGCGTTAAATCAAACATTTATACATGAGGTACATAGAACATCTTGTCAACACAGTTGTAAAATTGATATGAAACACAAACACATTATAACATTAACAACAACAACCATTACATTTGACTACGATACCACACCCGTGAGAGGTTGCAACCATCTTAGAGATAGAACACATAAATAAGAAATCTCTTTCATTAATATCGTACATTTGTAATGTTAATTTTTTGCCATTTTCGAAAATTCAGATATTTTATCAAAAATGTGACCTGCCTCATTCTTTTAAGCGTTCTTTACACCATTCTATGACAAATTGTTTAAAAATGGAGCCATTTTTCTGAAAATTGATAGAGTGTTTCGTGTTTCCAGGCACATCAACTGCTTTGGTCATAAGTCCCGTTAGTGTAGTGCATTTTTTTTCTCGGGATATGGCTGTGATCTTCCCTCGCTGGATGGCGAGATCCGGCGCCGACCTACCGTCGGCTAGTGGGGATTCCCCCGTAACCAGGACTCTCCCACCAGCGGGGCACCGCCCCAGCCGGGACAAGCTCTAAGTTCCGCCCGGTCTCCGGGAATATGTGGTAGTGTAGTGTATGTTAGTGTAAGTGTGTGTAAGGGGAGAGGATAGGACAAGGAAGAGGAAGGACAGATCGCGCGCGCTCCGTGGCCCGTTTGGCTGGGTACTGCTCCGGCATTCGCCTGGTGTTGATCGGAGAAACAACGGAAAACTACCGATCAGAGCAGCCGGCCGCTAGAATTCTCCTCCAGACAGCGACTGAATTCGATCTAGCTGAAAAGCTAGTGTCGAAAATCCTGCCGCCGTCAGGACTGGAACCTAGGACCTCCTGGTCAGAAGCTCTGCTGTGACATCAGTTAATGCACTGAGTTACCGCTCCCGGTAAATTCAGAAAATGTTGAGGATTCATGTAAACAATCAAAATGACCTTTGAAACTCGCAGAATCCTTAGTTCATTTAAATCAACTGTGGAATATCAGTTTTGGAGAACATCGTGTGAACTGTTTCTGAAGATATGCGAACAGAGAAGACTTTTTGCCAACAATTGTTAATTTAAACAGAGATTCTGACTACACAACGTGATAGAGAAAGTGAATTATAGAGGGACAATATTTATCCAAGTTTTCATTACCAAGGCCCGACAATAAGTTTCTCTGGCAAAATTGCCGTTTGTCTGTGGAATTAAAATACTTTATCTATACAACGTAAGCAGTATGCGAGAAAGTAAAAAGAGACGTTCTTCTTCAAGATCTGTAGCGGAATATCCAAACCTGGATAATGTTTATCTTCAAAAGAGTTTAAACGCTCATATTGTTGATAACAAGCAACTGTTGAGCAACAACCAATGATGAAACCTATAATTGAAACCAACAATCAATAAATGAAATGAATTTTCACATTAAATAACATAGTTTTTTTAAACTGTTTTTGAAGTTCGTCATAAAATGTCTTTGTGTCCTCTTTCCTTCCTTCTTCAGGAGCGTAGACCCCTATCAGTATTAAATAACCTCTATCTATTTTAAATTTGCACGAGACACGAAACAATCGGGATTTCGGAAAGGACGCTCATGCAGTGACAACATTTTTAGTATCAAAAGGATTTTAGAAAAACGAGCCTTATCCTTTATTGACTTCGAGAAAGCCTTCGACAGTGTGGATCGAGTCAAATTGTGGAATGTAATTAGTGAAAGTGGCTATCCTGAACACCTAATAAATACCATAAAAAGTTTATATACGGACACAAAAATTATAATAAACACTGATAAGAAGAAAACTGAAGAAATTTTGACAAATGGAGGACTCAATCAAGGATGTAGTTTATCTCCAACGCTACTTAATATATATGTAGATGATCTTATTAAAAAATGGAAATGTGTAGTGGGTTCTGGAATTCAGTTGAAGAAGAACAAACATCTAAATGTTATTCTTTATGCAGATGACATAACAATACTGCAAGAAAGTGAAGACAAATTATAAAAAGCCGTATAGAAACTACATCTAATGGGAGGGCTCGAATATAATCTCCGGGTATCAAAAAAGAAAACAAAGGTTATGGCCCATTATGGTAAACTGGTAAACACCCCGTTCGCTCAAAAATAGTAATTGACGATCAGATTTCTAATTTCAAATCGAATCGAACAGATTTCTAATTTCAATTATCTTGGTTGCGAGATCAGTTATGACAGAGATAAAGACATAGAGAATAAGACCAATAAATTTCAATCACTATGTGGCATAATAAACCGAAGACTTCAGAACAAAACAAGGAAAAACATCAAAATAAAATTTTATAAAACAATGGCTGCTCCAGTTCTCATGTATTGAAGTGAATCGTGGATAGCAAAAGAGAGAAATAAAAGTAAAATCCAAGCAGCGGAAATGAAATTTCACAGGAAAGTTAAAGGCTGCATAAAACAAGATCACATAAGAAACGAAGATATCCGTAAAGAACTGGGGATATATATATATATATATATATATATATATAAATGAAAAGATAGAGGAATACAGAGAATCATGGAACATCACATTGGAAAATGGGTGAAGAAAGATTCCATGCTTAGTGATGCAATACCGACCGAAGGGTAGGAGAGATGTCGGGAGGAAGGAAGAGATGGAGCTGAAGTGCAAGTGAAGACGGAACAGGCATTCATGACTAATCCCTGAAAGTAAGAAGAAGAAGAAGAAATAACATAGTTTTAATTTAAAATTAAAAAAGGCGTAATATTCAAAATAATAAAGTTGCAATATGTGAAAGATTTAATGGTAAATAATAATTATTTATGCATGAAGGGAGTTGTAATGATCGAGCGGCAACAAAATGCTTTCGACGAAAATTGTCACAGGAATCATTAGAACCAATTAGCGCCCGTGATACATATATATAATTTTTGTTTTACCTAATTTTATTGATTCAGATTTACTTATTTGCCCATGCCAATTAACTACATGTTAACTTGACGCGGTTTATCCTTTTAAATTCTCTCCCATAATTCCCTCTCTCGTCACTTTCTCCATAGAGAACATGTAGCATCATTCAACTGTTTTCATATTTCGCCGGTAACCAAGATCCTTTCAATTTAGGTAACTTATGCAGCGTATATCGAGCTCCGTAACGTAGGCAATAACAAATTACAGTGTACAAGTAAAAAAAAAAAACTACATTTTTTGAAGTTGGAAAAGGAGAAAATTAAAGTGAAAACATTAATAAAATATCGTGTCAAATCCTATGTAAAAATAAAATCTCATGATATTACTCTATAAGATATTAGTAACTACTGAAAAACAACGAAACATGCTTTATTGATCTATTGAATATTAAGAAAATGGCAAAGTCAGCGTAGTAATGCGGGAAACATGCGGTGGCGATTTCTTCTTCAGCCGCTCTCCACTAGTTGCTAGAGCGGGCAGCTAGGTCCGGAGCGCGAGAGGGCAGAGCCGGGTTCTCCCCACGGGGCACACGAGGGCGTTGGGCCGATTCCCGAGGAGCCCCAGACGGCGCGACGCCGGCGGCAGCATCCGTCTCCCGCGGGAACGCACACTGCTCCTGCCTCCCCGTCGTTGGCCCCCTGCTCCTCCCCTTTAGGCACTCCCGTTTCTCCGCTCCGCCGACCCCGCTCCGCCGACCCCACTCTGCCGACCCCGCCGCCGACCCGCTCCGCCGACCACTCCGCCGACCCCGCTCCGCCGACCCCGCTCCCTTGACCCCGCTCCGCCGACCCGCTCCGCCGACCCCGCTCCGCCGACCCCGCTCCGCCGTCCCCGCTCCGCCGTCCCCGCTCCACCGTCCGCTCCGCCGGCGCTCCGCCGACCCCGCTCCGCCGGCCCCGCTCCGCCGACCCTGCCTCCGACCCTCATCCGCCGACCCCGCTCCGCCGACCCCGCTCCGTCGACCCCGCTCCGCCGACCCGCTCACGCCGACCCCGCTCCGCCGACCCGCTCCATGACCCCGCTCCGTCGACCCCGCTCCGCCGACCCCGCTCCGCCGACCCCGCTCCACCGTCCCCGCTCCGCCGACCCGCTCCGCCGTCCCCCGCTCCGCCGACCCCGCTCCGCCGACCCCGCTCCGCCGACCCCGCTCCTCACGCCGACCCGCTCACCAAACCCGCTCCGCCGACCCCGCTCCGCCGTCCCCCGCTCCGCCGTCCCCGCTCCGCCGTCCCGCTCCGCCGACCGCTCCGCCGACCCCGCTCCGCCGACCCCGCTCCGCCGTCCCCGCTCCGCCCCTCCACCGTCCCCGCTCCGCCGGCCCCGCTCCGCCGACCCCGCTCCGTCGACCCCGCTCCGCCGACCCCCTCCGCCGACCCACTCCGCCAGGCCCCGCTCCGCCGACCCCGCTCCGCCGACCCCGCTCCGCCGTCCGCGCTCCCCGACGCTCCGCCGACCCGCCGACCCGCTCCGCCGACCCCGCTCCGCCGACCCCGCTCCGCCGACCCCACTCCGCCGACCCGCTCCGCCGACGCTCTCACGCCGACCCGCTCCGCCGTCCCCGCTCCGCCGACCCCGCCGCCGACCCGCTCTCCGTCGACCCGCTCCGCCGACCCCGCTCCGCCGACCAGCGCTGCCGTCCCCGCTCCGCCGTCCCCGCTCCACCGTCCGCTCCGCCGGCCCCGCTCCGCCGACCCCGCTCCGCCGACCCCGCTCCGCCGACTCCGCCGACCCCCGCTCCGCCGACCCCGCTCCGCCGACCCCGCTCCGCCGACCCCGCTCCGCCGACCCCGCTCCGCCCGACCCCGCTCCGCCGTCCCCGCTCCGCCGTCCCGCTCTCCGCCGTCCCCGCTCCGCCGACCCCGCTCCGCCGACCCCGCCCGCCGACCCCGCTCCGCCGCCCCGCTCCGCCGTCCCCGCTCCACCGTCCCCGCTCCGCCGGTAACCGCTCCGCCGACCCGCTCCGCCGACCTCGCTCCGCCGACCCCGCTCCGCCGACCCCCGCTCCGTCGACCCCACGCTCCGCCGACCCCGCTCCGCCGACCCCACTCCGCCGACCCCGCTCCGCCGACCCCGCTCCCGCCGACCCCGCTCCGCCGACCCCGCTCCGCCGACCCCGCTCCGCCGACCCCGCTCCGCCGACCCCGCTCCGCCGACCCCGCTCCGCCGACCCCGCTCCGCTGACCCCGCTCCGCCGACCCAACAAGGAAATGGGGATGATTTCTTGAGCGACAAACAGTTAACTAGGTGAAGGTAGCTGACTGTGTCTCGAACATAAGAACTGACACAAATATTTTCAGTTATTTCATATTTTAACATTTAAAAATGTAAATATTGGACTTTTTCATTTCCAAATAAAACCTTGAAAACGTAAAAATATCGTGCCCTAAACATCGCGTTTAAAAACATCGGCGCAAGACATGGATGTCATCTTATCCCTACTGTGAACCCAATGCTGTCTCGTATTCCCTCTCATTGGCGAGCCTGTTTCCCCTCGCGTTGGCTCCTTTAGTCCTACGGTTGTAAACTTCGCGGGGCATGTGATGGGCGTCGTGGCCACTTGACCCAAATTCGCTTGCGCTCGTGGCCATCCCACCCCACCCCCTCACCTTCTCCCAGCAAGCGCTTTTCGCAGAGACCGGAACGTGTCCGGCAGCGCCGTCACACGAAGAACTGGACTCTCAGGAAAATACACCGTGCAGGCACTTAGTCTTGCAACCGTGATGGAACAAGGGAAATGTGTCGATCCGAGTGCCCCAGAAGCTTGTTCCGTGTCAGAGTAGTCTCGACGAGAATTTGCTGAATTGGGACTCGACTTTGTCATGGTGTAGAGTTTGTCATAGTGGTGCACTTTGTCGGACTTGTGTGTTAGAGAATTGTACAATTTCGCGCGACGAACTGCAAATATTGGTAATAATGTAATCTATACACATTTAAAATACTATGGTTTTTCGTTTAGAAAGAAATTTGTGCTTTTACTCAACCAAACGTCTAGATTTTTGCTTTAAGTGAAAGGTATCGTGCTCTAAATGTGATATCGCTTGCCATTATTAACTGGTTTTATAGTATAAACACCACATTTTAATAATATCTAACAATTAATTGAATGAACACTAATCTGACGTCAGTATCCATTACGTTCTTTTCTAGATTAATAACATTGTGTACAAGGAATGTTGTAGATTTGACCATGTTGTTGAGCGGGCGGAAACTGATGCATCAAAAACAATCATATTATGAGGTTGGAGTTGCTGACTAGTAGACTCTTAGGATGTTCTCTACTATGCATTTCAGATTAAATATCTACACGTAGGTGTTTCTGGTTCGCAGTACATTTCGTAGTACACGAACATGAATTTTCCCTTTATTATGTACTAAAATCAACTCATTTTCAAATCTATTGTTTCCTTTGAGCAAGAATCATTTTAATTCGTTCTTAATATTTTCTAATAAAAAATATTACGGTTAATTTTTTAATAACCAGACACTGTCCTGCCCCTTTATACTGAAACATACCCCTAACTGCTACCATTATTGGGCGATTCGTCGTAACCCGTTTCCGAATTTCTAATAACATAGGCGCCAGGAAAAAGGTTACGATAATATTTTAACTATTATTACTCTGATAAAAACTAAATATTATCCCGCTAGCTGGGTCGATGGGTCACGTCAGAAATAATCGCTATTATCTATTAATAGCCGATTACCCGATCTGCCATCTATACAGAATGGCGAGGAATCTGAAAACAGAGATTATTTGATCTAGCTACTTATTAGCTTGAATTGGCCAATGAAAATCATTTATCTTTCTTTCAAAGAGAAACTTAATGTTTATTTCTTATCAAAATGTAGCAAATTAAAAATGTAAAAATGTATAATGAGAAACTTTCTTTAGTCATGACCTGGTTCGAACCTTATACGGCGATTCTGGTCTTCGCGTGCTCTTGATTGATGCTACCTCGAAGAAACGCCTTCCCTTCTTTCTTGAGGCTCCGAAGTCCCGAAGTCCAATTACCACGAATCCTCTTCTCTTCTTTAATAGCGAACACCACCGATTCACCGCTTCGCACCACTCAAATATTTGTTCCAGCTCCACTATATTATGTCTGATGCCCGCTCTCTCCGTATAAATATCCAGTGCCTTTATGATTACACAGCAAAAAGTTTCTCAATTCCATCTTCCGTTTATAGCAAGAAAATTTGCGAAGTCCGGTATCGTTCGTGAACCGCACACATTTATAAGTTCAAGAATTATTAGAGTTCACTCGCGAAAAATTTTCAAGTCTTATTTTGATGCACAGAATATTCAGAACTCGACACGTTCCACAAATCTAAGAAAGTATTACAAGTTCACTTCTGGTTCTGCCACGAAAATATTTAGAGTCCGAATATGTCCCTCAGGTCCGCTTCTTACTCTACCACACGAAAATATTTCAAAGTCTGAACACGTACTGTAGACCACAGGAATTTTTACAAGTCCTAACATGCACAAATTAATCTATTCGCGAGCGAACTGCTCACCGTCACGACATGCGACAGAATGAATTTTATCGTCCTTTTAAAACCCACAATGTCTCGCCTTTCTACAAAATGCCCAAACTTCCGTTTTAATAATCAGTCGACGCTTCTTCAACCAATCCACAAATCTCTTATATTTCCTCCTACTCACGCCGTCACCTCCACGGTCAGATGAATGTTTGTTTATCCTGACAACAACCACGACGTCATTACTAAGGCGCCATATTGCTTATTATTTGCCCGAACCATTTCGCCCATTTACGACAAATATTCTGTAATAAAACATGTCCCCATATTGGTATGTCACAATACGAAAGGCTGTTAAAGCTCGAAATTATTCTTGGTGCCCTCCATTCCAGCGCCCTCCATGGAGCTTGGCGAACCTTGAGAGCGGACGCCGGTTGCCATCAAAGAATAAACACACGTCAAGAAGAGTCGTCTCATGCTCCAATCTAACCGTCAGTTTTCTCTCCTGGGGTATTATTCCAATAAAATCTGAATTGAAACGTTTGGTGGCAACATACTAATAACTTTCCTGTTTGTTATTTTTGAAAAGTGGGGGAAAAACAAAATTTTTGTAAATCCAAACATACAAGCAAAGCGGTAATCTACTTCTCTGTAAATATAAATGTAAAAAATGAAAGGTAACACATGGAGTTGTACAGTATAAAAATCATTTGGAATTTAACTTCAAAAAAAAGTACTGCAGAATTAATTGAATTAGTATTATTTCTATTAGTTAACTCCGCAAATCTATTGTTTTTAATAATAATATTAATAATAATAATAATAATAATAATAATGTAACTGAAGCACCAGAAGACCAAAGCGAAAAAGTGCACTATCTATCACAGAGGACAGAAAGTTATTGTTAATGAAAATAAAATTGTTGACCGAGGCATAGAAATGGCAACGTGACAGGTGCTCAGATATCGAATTGAACAATAAAGCATTTATTTAGAATTAAATATAATCTTCAAGAAAAGTTCGAAATTAATTTTCTCTGATCTTAAAAAGTGGCACTTTCTTCCTACTACCGTCTACATTGTGTGACATTAACTACAAATGCAAATTATTCTCCTATCTTTTAAGACAATCTGTGAAATTTAAGATTGCGTGTCCGGGATTCTTAGCAATTTGTTCTTTCGTTGTTCCTTTTTCAGTTGTCACGCCTAGACTTTTCTTCTCAAGCTCGTTCACTAACAACTCTACCTCAACTTCTCCGTACGTTTCTCAAACAATAGCAACCAGCCGCAGTGGGCTTTCCAGGGTAATAATTTAATTTTCGTTTTCGCCTCATTTAACGCACAGTTTCTCTCGACTCGCTTCTGGCAGCGCGACGCTCCTCTGTTTCTAGATCTTATCGCTGAGTCGTTTGTCAGAACTGCGTTTCTGCGAGAGAACGAAACTTGAGCGCCGTGGGCAGATGGCGTTTTCGCTTTTAGTCATTTAACTTCTGTCTAAGCGTTTGTACAACAACTGGAAACAATTATGGGTCTAATTTTTAAAATATGGGGGTTATGATACCTTGTAATTATAAGAGTTAGTAATGCCAATATTGACAATAAGGTTAGAAATAATTATTTTACTTTGTATGATATTTATCTTCTTACCAATCACCACCTCACAATAAAATAAATTATTCTGAAAGATTTTATTACTGGAGGGACCATCAAGAGGTTTCGAAAATTGCTTGCGTCAGTTTCCTTACCGTAGAGCACACTATTTCAATGTATAAGAAGGGAGTCATAATTTTAAAGTTTCTCAACTTGAAAGAAAAATTTTGTCAACTTCAAAGAAATCTGGAGGTAAAACGTTCTAGTTTTTTTTGTTGAGATTGCATGTGCCCTGAAACTTATAATCTTGCTTTTCATTTGTGCATCAAAACTTTCAAATGTTAAAAATTGTCGAAATAAAATGCGTTTAAAGAGTTGATGCTTAATTCCCGAAATTCAAGCATTAGAATTCTTCTTGATGATCTATATCATGGCCCTTGCAATGATCCTTTGTTCTTCGATCAGCAAAAATTGAGAACAAATGGAAAAAATATGATGATCAGAATATACATTCTGCGCTATAAGACCTTCCACCGCGCATTCGATAAACAATGTTCTCGCAAACCCTTTTTGTGATAGAAACAAATTGCGAGAAAGATCGAAAAGTTTGTCCTTTCGTTCTATCAAGAACATGTAATTCTATTGAGCCTCCCAACTGAAGTACGGAGAATCCTACTTATGTGGGAGATTGCGCAGGCTGGGTGTATTACTTTGACAAACTGCTAAAGAAAATGGATAAATGAAACGGACGTGAACTACATGTACTTAATTCAATAAAGATACTTAAGTGATTATGTATTTGACTGTCTCATAGACGCCGCGTCCTAGGCACAGATGCGTACGTTTCGGCCTTCATGCTTCAACCTTCTTCAGGGCATTTCGCCTAGGAGGCATTGAGTCTAGAACACGGTGTCTCTCGAACACACATGTAGATACTGACTTCGGCGGCGGAAGCCGGATGGACTCATTTACTTTAATGATAGTTACGGGAAATAGATTGCTGTTGTGAACTGTGTTATGATATGAAATGCGATGGAATTTTTTAGATAATTGAACTCGCAAATACTTAGGGCTAGTCACAGACCGGGAAAGGTGGCTCAGGGCATTAACTGATGTCACTGCAGTCCCTCTGACCGAGAGGCCCACGGGTTCGAGTCCCAACGGGGGCAGGATTTTCGACTCTATCCAGATAGCCAGGTCGAGTTCTGTCATTGCCTGGAGGAGAATTCTAGCGGCCGCCTCCTCTGATCGGTAGTTTTCCGCGGTTTCCCCGATCAACACCAGGCGAATGCCGGAGCAGTACTCTAACAAACGGGCAGCGGGCGATCTTATCTTCCCTCCCGTGTTCTATTCTCATTCCTTACTTACACACTCACTAACACGCACTACACTATCACACACGCCGGCAGACGGTCGTGAGCTTAGAGCTTGTTCCGGCCGGGGCGGTACTACGCTGGTGGGAGATACCTGGTTGGGAAAAACTCCGCTAGCCGACGGTAGGTAGGCGGCGGATCTCACTATCTAGCGAGGCAATATCATCGCCACTCCCGAGGGGAAACTACACTACACTTACGGGACTAATGACTGTAGCAGTTAACGCGCCCGTAATCGCTAATCAATCAATCAAGCAAGCAAAAAAAGTTAGTCACAGAGGACAGAGAACGAAGCCTCGTCCTCTTCTTGAAAATGCGCGAGAAAAGCGTGACAAAATGACTATATCAAATTGGCCATTGATTTTCTAACTTAATCCAACATCTCTAGCACGTACGACGTTTTTAATCACCATCCATTAAACATAATATTGCACCGTGTTTCATTTACTTGCATTAGCTGTCCGTCAAAAAATACTTACGGGGAGGACAAGACTTACGCATGAGTCGCTTATGCACTAGATGCAAATGGTACACTTGGTGTCAAATTCCCAAACTCGCGCATCGCTGTATTCATTGTTTTTAATCCCGCGGTTCACTGAATTATAAAAAAGGATTTACAAAAAAATGATCACAGCTGACTTTTATTTATACGAAATGTTGGTACGATTTTAATTTAACACAATCATATAACGTTATTTAATTACCACGAAAATTGTTAATAATTATTTCATCATAACATTTTTAAAAGTGGTTTACTCTGTAACACAATTATTAAAGTAATTATTACAAAATAATTGAAGATTTTTTAAGAATTACAAATATTGGTGTAATGTGTTCTTTGTTAATTGTTGTACGTTCATGATATTAAGGCTGTAATTTTTATTAAAACAAATAAATGCACATAATGCGCAGATTATCTTAAATACTAACAACATGTTCATGAGTAACATCAGATCTCCGCGAAGGAATAGTTTGCGTTCTCTGAAATAGTGCACTCCGTACGTTGGACATTCGGTTTGACTCCGGCGTTCATCGTAGAGCATTAACAGTTTCAACACAACCCTCGCGCCCGGCGTGAGCGACGCGCTGTAGCACTGTAGATGTCGGGCGAACCTCCTCACGCGCGGAATGAGATTTCATGTCTGGAAGTGCTCCGCTCTGCCCGCCTCAGTCGTTTCGCTCACCACCCCTCCCTGCCCCGTCCTCCCGCCTGCCACCCTCTCTCCGACGCTCTGTCCTGCTCCGCCTCTTTCCGCCAGACCTTGCCCCACGCCCCTCCCGCTCCACCCCGCTCCACCCCGCTCCGCAAAGCTCCGCCCCGCTCCGCCCCGCTCCGCCCCGCTCCGCCCCACTCCGTCCCGCTCCGCCCCGCTCCGCCCCGCTCCTCCGCCCCGCTCCTCCGCCCCGCTCCTCCACCCCGCTCCTCCGCCCCGCTCCTCCGCCCCGCTCCTCCGCCCCGCTCCTCCGCCCCGCTCCTCCGCCCCGCTCCTCCGCCCCGCTCCTCCGCCCCGTCTCGCCTTGCCCCGGTCTCTCTGCCCGGCATGATTTCTGCGGGAAGAGAAATAAATGCCACGGGGCGGTAAGGCGTCAGCGCTACAGAAGGAGAACATTTAGAAACGGGCGGGATGTGGTGGTGGTGGTTAACGGTCGCATGCCAATGTCGTTTCCTTACCTGGAGGATACTAATGAGGGCGATGAACTGGGAACCCCAGAAAAAATGCAATATAGGAAACGTTTTTATTTTTAATATCTAGCTGTTACGGTGTCATCCAATCGGAAGGTTGAACGCCGCCATAGTGATGTCACTGTTGTGACGTGTATGCTCCCGTTTGGATGGCACCGTAACAGCTGATGACCTGTCAGGCGCAGCTCTGACTAAATCGCAGTTTAAATATTAAAGACGAAACAATCAAGGATACGAAAGATTCTATTAATAAATGTCTTAAACGATGAAACAGTTACCTCTTACCTAAGATAGATGAGAAAAACTCTGTCCCCCCTCACCCCTTTTACTGACCCCCGTACCCCCTCTATTGGTATTCCACTGTTAAGAAGGCGCAGGTGCAGATGGATGAGTGCGGAGGTGCAGATGGTTGTTGAGGCCTTCGAAAAGGCAGCAGTGATGGTGGCAGAATCGGTGCTTTAGGTAAAAGGACAATGTAAAAGTTAATGTGATGGCTCTTGAGATGTCTGAATTTGGCGATTGAGACGGTTTTTGAGATAGTGGTTCAGGAAGTTGAAGGGATTGAGAACGTGGAAGAGGAAAATTACGGATTCGAAGCGAAGGTAGACGCGCCAGTGGTGGGGAAGATGGTTATGTAGGTCCAGATCAATGTGAAGGTAAAGATTACTACGTAAGTCAAGATACAGATGAAGCTGAAGATGAAATTGGACGAGACACCACAGCCGGACATGCACAAGGTTGCAGATGAAGGGGGAGCGACTGCGGAGATGCAGGCAGAGAATAAAGTGGAAGAGGAGGAGGTAAGGGTGAAGTGAAGTAGTAATGGCAGAAAGGAATATAGGGGGAGCATAACCGGAGGAGAATTTTTCGTCGCGAAGGCGACGGAGAAAGTGGAGGAAGTGGGTGGACGCAATTTCGGAGTCGCAGGGGTTGTAGCGGTGGCGGGGACTGTGTTAAAGGCGGGGGATTTAAAGAGGGGAACATCGACGGCTTAAGAGAGAGAGGAGACGAAGAATGCGGGGATGGGAAAAGCAGACATGGCGGTGGCGGGGGAGATGAAGGAGGTCGCGGAGACGGCGGAGCCGTCACAGAAGTTGCGTCGGCAGACCCAGATGAAGAACATAGAAGCGGCAACGCCGGCGGTGGGGGCGGTGACAGCAGAAATTGAGGAAGAAGCGGCGAGCGGTGATGTCGTAGCGGAGGAAGAAGTACAAGTGTTGGCAGCGGTAGCGGCAGTCGCGTACGCGACGGTGAAAACGGCTCTAGGCGATAGCGTCGGAGGAAGCGGAGGGGGCGGGTGGCGGCAGAGGTCAAACGGCGGTGCCAAGACGGTATGACGGTGAATGTAGCGGCATGCGAAAAGTGGCGGAAGCAGTGGCGGAAGGAGCAGCAGAGGCTGTGGCGGAGACTGCGGGCCAGGCTGTGGCAGAGGCTTTGGCAGGAGCTTTGGCAGAGACTTTGGCAGGAGCTTTGGCAGAGGCTTTGGCAGCGGCTTTGGCAGAGGCTTTGGCAGAAGCTTTGGCAGAGGCTGTGGCAGAGGCTTTGGCAGAGGCTTTGGCAGAGGCTTTGGCAGAGGCTGTGGCAGAGGCTGTTGCTGTGGCGCAGGCTGTGGCGCAGGCGGAGGCGGTGGCGGAGGCGGTGGTGTAGGCGAAGACGGAGGCAGAGGCGGAGATGGTGGCGGGGGTGGGGCGGGGGCGGGCGCAGGCGCAGAGGCGTTGGCGGAGGTAGCGACCATGACGGCGACGATAGCGGTGGCGGTGGAAACGGCAGCGGCAGCGGCAGCGGTTGAGGCGGCAGAGGCGGCCATGGTGATACACGGCCCTGCCACAGCGGGTCTTTGCCGTGGATGCCCCTGACAGCAGTCGACTAAACAACTTTTCATCAGCCGCCAGTTATAAGCTCCATTTCCTCGAGAGATGCTCCGTCCGGCCTCCCGCCGCCGCCGCGTCCCAGCTGCGTTTCGTTAGGGCACTCAGGGGGCGCGCTCCGAATCAAATTTATTATATTGTCGTTCCGCTTTTCTGAAAGCCACTGCACTGCTGAACTGTTTGTTCGTCACAATGGGTCTTTGATCGACCTTCTGTGATCAAAAAGGAATTTTAGTTTCTAATTGATTGTTGAAATTATCAACGATTGCGAATGACAATAGTTGTTTAAAAGTGGAGACAGTTTGTTACATCTTCCAAATTCTTTGTGGACATGTTTGAACGTATCTATAGGAAGATAGTTCCTTAAATACTATTTTTATATTACTGTTCTTAGTTGTCATATGTCATAATGTAAGACACTAATTTTAATTGGATAGGTATGTGTCTGTGAAATTTGTATTGTTCGTTTCAAAGGCTTTAGAGGAAAGCATGTTATTTTATAATAATAATATTTTGTAATAGACAATGTGGAAGAGGTTTAATGATAAAAATACTCTTACAAGAAACTTCAAGGGAACTTCTAATGGGCACCCGATCTAATACGTATCTCAAATATTCAAGTCTTATCGATTCTTATCTGTTATTGTAAGGCATTGTAACATTATAGTTATGTTAAAAATGGCCAACAACGCTATTATGGAATATTTTAGTTATATGTTTGTTATTTTGGGTCGTATTTGTTATTCTGTTAGCATATACCCTTCGATACATTCAAGAATGGATAAATATAGAATGATAATTATTGTTGAAGATGATGCTAACTGTTTGCACATTTCACGAATAAAGAAATTGATTAACGCATTGTGCGCTCACTAGATACCAAGGAGCTTACCGCTACACAAACGGAGCTCTATGCAAATAGATTAATTTTGCACCCAAACCCTATTTTATTCGACTGTTCTGCGTCTACGCAGAACGAGCACTCGCATAGTGCCAGAGCGCTAGACTAATCGGAATTTCTCGACCAGCGGCATTCGGCAGAGTTTTCTCTCGGCCGTGGAGGCGCTCCTCTTCTGGCCCTCCGCCACCATCTACAGTGCACCCAGCAGACGAGGGAAGGACCAGCTGAGTTTAACTCAGAGTCAGGATTGCTGCTGCCAATATACACTAACAAGCACTACACGACCACACGGGAGACCAGTGGGGGGTTTAGAATTTGTCCCGGCCAGGGCTTTGTCTCGCCGGAGGAGATATCTGGAAGTGAAAATCCTCCGCAAGCCGACGTGTAGGTCAGCGCCGGACCGGGATCGGTAGCTCAGTGCAACTGATGTCACTGCAGCGTCTCTCACTAGGTTCGAGTCCTGACGGCGGCAGGATTTTCGACACTAGCTGTTCAGCTAGGTCGAGTTCAGTCGCTGTCTGGTGGAGAATTCTTGCGGCCGGCTGCTCTGATCGGTAGTTTTCCGTGGTTCCTCCGATCAACACCAGGCAAATGCCGGAGCAGTACCCTATCAAACGGGCCACGGACCGCGCGCGATCTGTCCTTCCTCTACCTTGTCCTATCCTCTCCCTTTACACACACACTTACACTATCATGCACTACACTACAACATTCTGGGAGACCGGTCGGGAGCTTAGAGCTTGTCCCGGCTGGGGCGGTGCCCCGCTTGTGGGAGAGTCCTGGTTAGGGGGAAACCCCACTAGCCGACGGTAGGTCGGCGCCGGATCTCGCCATCCAGCAGGGGAAGATCACCGCCATCTCCCGGGGAAAACATGCACTACACTAATGGAACTAATGACCAAAGCAGTTGACGTGCCCGGAAACACAAAAAAATCAAAAATCAATCAGTCAGCGCCGGATATTACCATACATAAATATGAAGAAAGTAACACATAAATATACATAAATACATATGCACAACATACATACATAGACATTCACTACACTAACGGTACTAATGACGATGGTAGTTGCGCGGAAACATCAATTAATCAATCAAGAAGGGAAAGAGAGGGAATGCACGTTAGCAAGAGTGGCAAGCAGAAAGGGAAAGGTGGTGTAAGGGAACGTCTGTTTCCTAGTCATTCAACCATGCAATAAACATTTTTTTTCTCAAAAATATCCGAGGCAGACAGCCCGGCCATGTGAACCAGTGATTATATTCACCCCATGTCGTGCGTTTCTATAAACCAGATGACTTGATACCTTCTGCGCAGTGTTTCAACTGGAAAGTACACGATGTTCTTTGTGTATGTTTGTGTGTTACCCGCTTTAAAATATATCAAGAGACCGCTGAGCGACTACTGCCTGTCCATGCGGGTTTTAAGTCGCTTTAAAAGAGTCCTGACAAAACTTACGACAAACGATGGCAATGGCCATTTGACCGTTTTGATTATCAGGGTTTGATATTTTGTGTTGTCATGAAGCATTTGCTTTCGAATTTCTTTGCGACAGTGACCTAGAATAAAGGGTAGTGTTTTGTGGGTGGAATTCCAACCTATTTTCGTTGGTGGCATCCCGTGCTTTTCAATTTCGTTAAAATTTCCTTATTATCAGTTTATTTTTCAACTATCTACAAAGTTTTTTGTGAATTGTTCTGCTAAATTAGAGTATTGCTAATTCAACGGTAATTCTACCCGTTTACACTAAGTAAATGTACATATATTACCTGGGTCTTACTTCTTTTAATAGCAATTAGGATAAATTAGAGCCCATGCTGGGGTCCCGGGTTGAATTACCGCTCAAAGCCAAAATAGAGTTATAGCTTTCCTTTAAATTGTCCCAGTTTCCGTAGCTGTGTGCCGAAGAAAAGCTGAAGCAGGCGTGTCTTGCTAGTTACGGTGAAGAGAGTACGTCATGTTCGCCTCACGTTGCTCGTACTCGGAAGAATGGAAATTTAACTAGGTCCAGGCATGGGGGACACCGATAGCTGGCCGGCAAAGTCATACTACCGGCCCAAAACGCCAAATACATACATAGGATAAATTAGGATCAATTTGTTGATTTTATTATGTTGGAAGGTAATAATTTTCCTTCAACGTTCAAAGAACTCATAAGGATATATTTTAGCGCAATTCATATTGCTCTGATGTTTGTATCAATTTTTTTTTATTTTAAGAAAAACATTTCACAAATACTCTTCGTTTCTATCACCAGGGACAGCGTAAATGTGAATTTTTGTCTTTTGTTTTAACTTTGTTTGGTCATTTTACATTCTAACGTCATATATTTATTATTGCTATATTCTTATTTTATTTTTATTTCTTCTTCTTATTTTTTAATATATTTATTTTTGACTGACCCCCCTGATTTACTCCATCTTGTCGCCTCACTACTTTAAAAAATGAGTACTATTTCATCCGCGTCGCTGCTGTGATTGGCAGAACGCATTCGACGACGACGTTCCTCCCACCCCTGTTTCTGCCTGGAATTCGATGTTCTGTTGTTTTTTCTTTCCTCCCCCAACGCTTCACTGGCTAGCCATATTGATTGGGCTAAATTTGTGCGGGAATTCGCCCGGAAATTCGCGGAGAGATGTCGAAAAAAGTGTTGGCGAGCAACAGCTGTTGTTGCATGGAACAAGTTATGGTACGCTTAACACATGCAGTTGATTGTACGATAACACTTGCGTGAAAAAATTTCTGGTTGTTATTTATACCAAAAAATGCTATACAAAGTGTCGGAAGTGTGACACGCTCGTTTCGTAGGGACACAATTTTTTGAGAGATATTCATGAAATTCTGATCAGAAATATTGTTACCTCGTGGTAATTTCCTACATTACTTGATTATTACATTTCTATTCGCATGAAAACTATCCTTATTTCTAATTTACAAAGCGAGGAGAAATTGAAAGAAACAATGCAGTCTCCGACCATTTTAGAGATGTCAATTGTTTTGTTAGATACCCTGGAACAACGGGAAAAAACAAAATCATTTATATTATTAATTTTCAATGCGAGAAGAAATTGGTTAAAACTATGCCACCTTCGATCATAGTAGAAGTGTGTATGGTTAATATTTTTATTCAGTAGTTCACTTTAAAGTAGTCCATTGGAAAAAAAATATTTTGATGCTGGCCAGTCCTTTGTTGTTTACGTAAAATTTGGGAATGCCACTGTTGGGATTTTTTACATTTTCACGAAAAGTCAAGATCGTTTTCCTAAAGTTTGTGTTTTAGTGTAGATTTGGGAAGTTATATTGAAGGCAATAAACTTAGGCATCTAAAAGTTGTTTTCGAGGATTCTTCCATATTATCTTGCTTCCCTCGTTGTTTCATCTTTTTTGTGGTTCCATCACAATAACTTACACGGATCTTTCGCTTAGCTCTGTCTGTGAGATGGGAGATTGTTATTTCGTCAGGTGGGAGAGAGAAGTAACATAAACACTGCACAGAACAAACTGATTTAATTTACATTATTCCCAAAAAACAAATCTATGAATTAGCAGTCACCAATAAAATAAAAAAGAACAAGCTTAAGAACGAGTCTGGACGAATCTAAAAAGAAAAAATAATTATTGAACGATTAAAACGTCCCTTTATTATAGACTGTTTGATATTACAATTGTATTTTAAGCACGTCACTTCAGAATATTACTAATTAGTGGAGCATATTACAGAAAGAGATATGAACAAACACGATAATACAGGGTTGTTTTAATATTCAAATAATGTAATAAAAACTCGATAAATAAGTGTAAGAAAAAAATGTAAATTTTGATGAAGTTTTTCTTATAAAATTTGATTTGCAATAGCCCATAAAATATGCAAATACAAAAAGTTTGTGTTTTGTACTGTCAAATGCCTTGAAAAGTCGATTTAAAAATGGCCCAATGAAAGTTTCCAAATCCAAATTCCCAATGAAAGTTTTAATCATCGCTTGTGAGGAAGAATATCCCCAAAATGTTTTGTGGTAATTAAAACAATGAAATTTGGTTGCAGTGTTTTGTTTCAATAATGAATCCATGAAAAGAAATAAAGTTTTGGAAAAGAGGGCGTAAGCGGCAACACACAGCTACACTTCAAAAATTTGAGCACACGGGTAATTGAAGTAGAAAAACATGGCGGCGGTCAATAAAGTAGGGGAATCGATATGGAAATCCAGGAGCCAATGGGGGCGGCGTGTCGTGCGCGGAGCACATGGCCGCTCTCAGTCGCGGCGCCGCTTCGCGCCCGTGCACGCCGCCGCCAGGTCGCGTTGCCGGCGCCTACCGCGCCGCGCACGGGGCTTATTCTTCGTCGCGAGCGACTCCAGGCGCACGCACACCCGCTGGACGCTAGACGCGGCGGGATCGCATGTCACAGTGGCGGCGCGGGTGGCAATCAGCGAGTTAATTATTAATCCAACGATCGGGAAGACGTTTATACACGTGATACTCTTTCACGTCACTCCTAGTCGGCATTCGTATACCAAGGGATTTTCCCTTCAGCAATGGGATCCCATGTGGACACGGAGAGACGTCGTAGTGACGAACGTGTTTCACTGGCATGGGGACGCATAAGAAACTTTTTCGCTTCCCTCCACCCTAAATTCGTGCCGTGTTGAAGAGTAAATTTGTTTGTGTTGAGCACGTGCGAGAGACGCATGACAGTTGGAGCACGTCGGCGCCACGTGAGTATTTCTTTAAAGAGTACAGCGAGTTTTGGGAGGGCCATGTTTGTTGCTGTTATGAATGTGTGAGCCCTTTAGTGCATTGACTGTCAACATCGGGTATCTTGTCTGGCATACTGCGGTTATGTTTGATGCATAAAATTTGATGTATTGATTTGTATTTGAAGTCTCTATTTGTCGTCGTTTGTTACAATATACACTGCTTATCAAGGGCAGCGGGTATAATTTCATAAATATATAGAAAATTAACTGTTCATGATTCTTTAGTTTGAGTTCTGTAAACCTTTTCTTCATTTATGGTAAAATTGAATATTATTATTTTTTTTCTTATTATAGTCTTCGGATTAGTTTGTATACTCTCCTTTACGTGATATAATTACCTATGAAATTGAAAGCCCTCTTAACTGCATATTTTGCTCGAAATATTCTCCTCGCAATTTATGATTACTACAAAATCTGGGTGTTCATTTTATATACGGTTGTGTAAAAGAGAGTGAAATGCTGCATTTAAGGCAATTAGTAGTTGGATGAAAAAAGAGCGAGGAGGAGCCACGAAAAGCAAAACATTGTTAAAAATAATTTACCAGTATTGTCATGCATTGATGCTCTCGTAAATATAGTTATAAACTGAATATTCATACTACCTTAGGTTCATAATTCCAAAGGATAAATTTCGATTGATTGATAAGTGATTCCGGGCGTGTCGACAGCTAAGGTCATTAGTCCAGTAAGTGAAGTGCGTGTTGTTTTCGCGGGTGGTGGCGATCTTTCCCTACTGGATGGCGAGATCCGGCGCCGACCTACAGTCAACTAGCAGGATTTTCTCCAGCCAGGTATCTGCCACTTGCGGAGCACTGCCCCAGCCGGGACACGCTCTGAGCTCCCGACTGGTTTCCCGGCATGTGTGGTAGTGTAGCTCATGTTAGTGATAGGAAAGATTGCCTACGGTCCGTAGCCAGTTTGTTAGGGTACTTCTCCGTCATTCGCCTGGTGTTAATAGGAGAAACCACGGAAAACTACCAATCAGAGCAGCCAACCACTTGAATTCTCCTTCTGACAACGGTTGAATTCGACCTAGCTATGGAGCTAGTCTATATATGTGATATCAATTGATGATATGAGACTCGAAAGCTAGGCGCCAAAGGATGGAGTAATGGAGTATTCGGAGTTTGAACTGTTTTTCGTTTGTTTTTATAAAATATTATTATAATTTGCCTTGTAGCTATGTACGAGTACATAGATTTACTAAACGCTTTGGTTCTTAAATCTGTAGATATGCCAACAATGTTAAGATTGTAAACTCCTTTATAATGTACCTATTTCTTCCTCCAGGTAGATGGTACGGCACAATATTAAAGATGTTTCAATTTTCAGGAACAAAAACAAGAAGTATTCAGATATAAAACTGACATACAGACCTAAAGATTACGCAAACCCAATCATAATTAAGTACCGACGGTAATTTTAAAACTCATTACTTCTCAACCTTTATTCACCATGCCTACAAATAAACA
The DNA here is from genome assembly GCA_011170035.1 of Teleogryllus occipitalis. Lineage (NCBI taxonomy): Eukaryota > Metazoa > Arthropoda > Insecta > Orthoptera > Gryllidae > Teleogryllus > Teleogryllus occipitalis. The sequence goes on along the minus strand of BLKR01000848.1, from coordinate 352,969 downwards.
CAGGAGTGTTGTTTCAAACCCTTGACAAGTTTTGTCATCCTACAAAATAAAGCAAAAAATTCAGTTACATTACTAACGCAAATATTCTTCCTTTTAAGTTTTCATAGATACTCTATTCTGTTACTATTTTCAAAGAAGTTGTTGTTGGTTTTGGGTGTTGTGGTTTTTCAAAACACTTTGGTAACCATAAATTTCAGCATGTGTGCGTTTGGTTGATATAGCCTTTCTTCATTCATACATCTTTATTCCCTTACTTTTCTGAGTATAAATAGCGGTTTATCCTATTTTCCAACCAGATCAGCCACTAATCTAATACACCTAAATAGATGTTACTTAAAACTAGTTGAATGTGACGTCGCCGAAGCTGTAAACTGTTTTGAAAGTATTTTCATGTGTTGAAAATTTCTTTCATATTTCATTTATTTCATGCCTAGCTTTGTTCAAATATGTTCTTACAGTATCTGTCATTAGACTTACCAATGAATTGTAGTAGCTGTTAATGTTACACTTCCGTACAAAAATTCCCAACACCCAATGGCTTTGAATATTACCTCCATACGGGATATGAACTGGTAATATTGCAATTTCAAAATTATAATGGCTGTAAAAATACGTGTAGAAATGACTAATGCGAATAGTTAGAATTTACCACAACTATATTTTTACATTTTGTTTTCTAATCTGTACATAAATGATCACTTATAAGCTGTTCTTTGGCGTTATTCTCAATTCCTATTACAAGATCATTCTCAATTAGTTTGGCAAATTCTGACGCTAAAATTTCTACAACAGTATTGGATTCCCCTGAATTTCTTAACACATCCATTTTTTGGCCCCTAATTTTTTAAGATTATATATACACCCTTACTGTAACATGCTGTCGCAGTAACGTGCTCTTACAGTAATAAACTCTCACAATAATATATTTAGTTATAGTTCAGCTTTTTACAAAATAAACCCACATGAAAAAGCTTTTCGTATGGATTTAAGATAAGAGTTTTATGTCTGATCTAGTTAATAAGTGAAATAATGTTTTACATTTGAAATAAAGTTATTTGTTTAAATTATATTATTTCTACAAATTATATTACTTGTACACATTTGAAGAAGAAGTTTGATTTATGTGTTTGGCCAATTCCCACAATAATTTTCTACCCTCCAAGAGTCCAAATTTATCTGTTTGTGACAACATTCAGATTAGAGGACAGCTTCAAGCATCAGTTTGCTAAATTCTGGAGATAAGCTAATTGGAACACGTGTGAAATGTTCTCAATGCGGCGGGGAGGAAATGAACTCATTTCAAGTTCAACCCACGTACGTAAAGTTCATTCCACTTGAAAACACACGTACTGCCTTTTTCTAGTTAATTCCCTTGCTCTTTCCTTTTTTCTATTTACTAATACGCTTTTCCGTTACTCTTTCCGCGTTTGATTATCTGTTTTGCCATTCTTCCTATTTTCTACACCCACTAGCTTTCTGTTCCTTTTCTTCTTTCATTCCCCCCTACCTTACCCTTCACACCTAGCTCAAATCCCCCTTTCTTCTTAGAACTTGAATTTTGTACTTGTTTTATTTTTTCATTTCATCCCACTAAAAGCACTAGAATGTTTTATAATGTATTTCATTGCGAACGCGTCAATACTCCCAAAAATTTCCTTCCATCCCAAAGTGTGATCTCGTGCGCATTTCTGATGAGGAAAGACAAAGAAGAGAATTGCGAACAAATACTGGAAATGAAACTTGTAACAAACTTGTAACAAATACATACTACGACTTGCGATCGGATAAGAGAGAGTGCGCATTCCGACATATACCTTTCGCCAGCAGTTCTATCTTCATTTGGACGTGACCTAACCCTTGCTGGTGTATGCAATCGCTCACGTCTCGTGACGTGTTAATGTACTTGAAAGGGATGTCTGTAGATTGCAGTTCCTGAGATACGGTTTTCCTCCCTAGAGCTGATTAGCTCCATTAATAAAAATTTCCTCGTCTAACCGGAGGAGTGCTGGGAGATAGTAACCATTACCACCACAGGTGGACAGGTTGACACTTCCTTCTCAGAGTGATTTATCTCACCTTCATTTCACATAAAAGCGCGCATTTTTTTTTAAAATCACTTATAGTATTTACTTCGTATTTATCGACTAAGTAATGTACACTTTTCCTATATTCTATTTTCGTTTTCACATCTGATCGTTTTCTTGTCACTCTCTCCCTCTGCCTTCCATTTGTTCTTTGTGGCGCTTGGACTTGATGCAACGTGGTCATGCACGGAGTCCAAAGCTTAGGCTTTGAATTCTACTTAAGACTTAGGTGTTTTCAAGATGTAATTGTGGCAATCCTACCTTCACATCCTGCATGTCCCAATATTATTCCTTCCTTATGATAAACTCCTTAATACAGAGGAAGGAACGCATATCATATCTCGCTTAAGTGCTCTAAGTACGTGCACTTAAGTCTCGTAAAACATGATTAAAACTAAACATAAGTTTAAATTACGTTCGTAATTCGGTACTGCTTTATTAATGTAACTTGACTAAAAGATGAAAAAGTATATTTCACTGCCGGTGTCCATTAAGAGCAATCGAAAGAACTGAGTTGTAACAAAAAAAAGCTGCATAAGTGTTCTTCGGCATATAAAATTATCTCATTTTAAAAGCACATACAATTATTATTTATAGCAAAATTTACAATATTATGAAAAGTATTGAACGTCATACGGCCTAAAACACAAATAATATACTCGTCTCACTCGGATTACAAACTTCAATCACGGTAGGTTTTTGCTCTACAACGGCCTAATAACATATTTTGGGTCTATTGTATTTGTAAATTGAATCCATTGTCCGGCTTTGCCGGCTAGCTAATGATGTCGCCCATGGTTGGGCCTACTTTGATTCCCACGCTTATGTAAGGGAAACACGTGGCAAAACTGACATTTTTCTTCATCGTAACAAGCTACATCTCCGCCTTCTTTTCTTCGTCACACAGCTACAGAAACTGAGCCGATTTTAGGAAAGCTACATCTAATAAGATACAAGTTTTTTAAATTGGTTGTCATTATTAATATTGTTTTTTAAATGTTTCTTCAGTCCCTATTTTTTTTAAATTTAGGACAACCACAATAAATAGTTCAAAGCTTTTTATATCATAATTTTATTTTGTGAAATTCGACAACGTTTCGAAGTTTCTGTCTCCCTCATCAAGTACAACTGTTCTTATATACAGAGAACTCCGGCTATAGTCAACTTCTGGGATTTAATATTTTTGGTCCACTATATCAGAGGTTCACTATACCCGACGATGTCAAAATTAATTGGGATTTCTCTATAACGATTAATTTTATTAGTATAGAGATACTGAAAAATACATTAAGTGAAAATTTCAATATCAATATTTGTCCTTATAAAATCAGTTATTTTCAATTATTTGCTTCGTACATTTTTCATTAGTGATTTCACTAGGTCCTTCTCCAGAGGTCCTTCTTCAGTGCTCTCTCCATAATTTATTATTCACTGTCATCTAAGTCTGTCTATCGTTATGCAGCTTTGTGCACACTTCAATGCCTCTTGAACCATCAAAATACTTTTTCACTCTCCGAAGGCCTTTTTACTCCCCTAATAACATACGAGACGCTTTGGGTGGCGAGATGGCGCAAGTAGCTAAAGAAACTGATCGCTTTTCCGCGCGGCACGGCAGATATAGTCTGGCTACGACAATCGCGGGCTTCCTGACGCCTACTCAGTCGTAGTACTCAACACGCTTTGTCCTGCGGAACATCAAGTAACACCAAGCTTGGAACTGAAGCAAGCAATCGCGCGTCGCCGCTGCCAATTGTAGCCCACACCCGACATGGCTTTTGTTTCCACAGTGAAACTGAATGGCATAAAGTCATCAGTAAGGTCCCCTTTCCAGACCCGCTACCTTTACCTCAGGGGAGACTTCTTCCATTATGGACTTTGACCGATGATACTTTTTTCAAGCTGCCTAGTGTTGGAATTTGTGATATTGATGCGATATATTTTTTTAGAAGGAATATTAATTTCCAGGACGTTGTATTTCCCACGTTCACTGTTGCAGGTTCAGGTTCACTATAACCGAATCTTATGCGTATATGTAATGTAAGTGAAACAGGACCAATGATTTAAGTTCACTATATCTGAGCTCACTATAAGCGGAGTTGACTGTTCTTGAAAACCAAATGTAATATTCACAAAAAAATGTACAAAATGTACGCAAACATTATCTGATCAAGTTAAGTAGGAAAGCGGTCCATCCACATGATATGTCGTCGGATATCAAAAAAGAAAATAATGATATAAACATTTTTGGAAGTATGTATTGTCACTGTATGAAATTAAAAACGGGACTGAAAAACATTTAGAAAGCTACAACACTATATCTGCCTCGAACTTTAACAACTATAATAATCTAAAATTTGGGGCTTGCTGTTCACATCCCATCTTCACCTACTCCATTTTCAGCCCTTCCGTAATTGTCCATGCCTTAGAGCGCGAAGTAGTGCAAAACGCAACGTCGCGAGATGGGGGCGTGTCGCGCGCGCGCGCACGTTATCGACCGCGTGCGTGCTCCCCGCCCCACCCCCTCGCCCCGCTCCGTGGCTCCGCCCGCGCCCCCGGCGACGCCTTCGCCTTTCGCTGTAGCCGCCCCGCGACGCACGCGCTGGCGCCGCCCCGCGCCTCGCCCCGCGCCCCGCCCCGCCCCGCGCCACGACGCACACGGATAGCTGCTGAATCTGCCGTGGATAATTTACTCGAGCAGTCATGCTCTCTAGAACTTCAAGACGAGGGGCATGAATATGATAGTATTTTCCTACTCTTACAGCCAATCGTGGCCGCAATGTAAGCCTGTCGAGAAGCCTTGTTGTCTACGTCAAATGCCTCGTGTGTTTGTTGAGATAAGTTCACCGGTACCAGGGGAGGAAGGTGAGTCTAGTCTAAAAAATTGAAGACGAGACTTAAGTTATCAACAACGTATAAAGCAGCTTTTAGTTAGTGAAATAACATAAGAAATTTCAATTATTCGCGATACATATTTATTTTTTCTATTTTCTTGTAAATAACATATATATCCACATGGGCGAATGACACATGACATGAGAAGATTATCTTTGTGCCTGTCGTATTTGGCGCCTTCCCAAACTTTGGCAGCTGCAAGCTTTGCATTCTTTAGGGGATTACTTTGAAGACTGTGCGTCTACGGCAACGTGTGTGTGCGCGCGTGCGCGTGTGTGTGCGAGATTTTAGCTGGAAAAAGGTAAGTGAAATGGAAAAAGAAACATGAGGATGTAAAACAGAGGAAAGAGACCAATAGATGCAGGAAGATACGACAGCAGGTCAGAAAGAGACGATCATATATCGTGTCAGATAAGAGAGAGCAAAGATGGCGAGAATAGCAAGAGAGGGAGAAACGAGAGAGACAAGAGCTGGAGATGAAAATATTGTGAAGAGATGTAAATTACAGAGAAGAGTAGGAGCGGTGAATTACAGAGATTAGGTTAAGAACGATAGACAAGAAAGATGAGAACAGGAATGAGAAATTAGAGAGAAGCGAACAGGAATGAGGGATTGGAGAGACGAGAAGAGACTTAAGACATCGGAGAGAAGCAAGCAGGAATGAATAAAGTGAAGAGAGCAGGAGTGGGAGAAAAGAGATGAGGAAAGGGGGAAGTTAATAGTTCAGATCAAAGAGAAGCGCTCAGGAGTGAATGAAGATAGAGTATAAATGAAAGAACAAAAGCGCGTTGACGCGGAAGAAAGAAGAGGTTAGCAGGAGAACAGCAGATAGCGTAAATGGGAGAAGAGAGCATGAACGGAAGAGGAAAAGAGAGCGGAACGTGAAGAAGTGAGAGGAGGAGCGAAAGGGAAAAATCGCACCCTTTGGCAGTGGTCGCCCTGACCTCCCGCGGCCGCCGCGCCCTCCGCCCGCGCGGGCCTCTCCATTAGCAGGCGGGGGCGAGCGGGCGTTGACGCCTCTGCAGCGACTCGCGCACGGGGCGAACCGAGCCTCCGCGCCCCTGCGCGCAGTAAGGCACAGGGTGCGAAGGGGGCGTAACCCTCTCGAGTCTGTTGCTTTCACACTAGGATGATTTTTGACCCTATATACCTTAATTTATCTCAAAAATACATGAGGTGTATATGTGACTATGACTCTGTATCTGACTATGTATTGGTCATTGCATGATGCATGAACCCCGAAAGCAACATGAATGCATATTGTAGGACCTCTGAGGCCCGCGCGATAGTTCTCGAAAAAACGTACTTAAAAATTAGTTTTGTTCTTAATAACTTCATTTCTTAAAAATTTCCGGCGTTCGTCTGGGGTTGATCGGAGAAATTACGGAAAACTATCGATCAGAGCAGCCGGACGGTAGAATTCTCCTCCACACAGTAACCGAATTCGACCTAGCTGAAAAGTTAGTGTCGAAAATCCTGCCGCCGTCGGGACTCGAACCTAGGACCTCCCGGTCAGAGGGACTGCCGTGACGTCAGCTGATGCCCTGAGAATATGCTCCAAAACTACATCATCAATGCTGTAGGCAGAATTAATTCGCATAGTTCGGAAGTGCCGCTTACTTGGGCACAAATGCCGTATGCATTTAGCCGTCCGGGATGAAAAGTAGTGTTGAATGTGATGGTTGGAAGAGACTCATCAGGTAGACACGCAATCAAGCATACATGACTGAGGTGAGATACAAACCAGCGCCCCTCAAATCGAGACGGTTTACGGTGTGTCCACTTTAAAAATTTTATATAACCATGTCGGCTTCCATTCTAAATATAATGATCACAGTAGTATCAAATGTGAAGTTTTCAAAAATAATTTTATATTAAAATATTTGCCTACATCAACCTAAACAATCAATTTATGTTCATTTTATAATGGAAATTATTACAAACCTTCTTAGACTAGCCTCTTACATAATAGCCCTTTACTCTAAATTGCACTATAACAATAATAAATTTTCTCAGTAAGAACCCGACAGAACAACGACTCAAGTGACGAGACTCCGAGCCTGGAGACTTATGGAGACTATTTTGAGGAAAGATGACAATCTAGGGCGGGGATTACACATGTTGGGAGTGGGGGTTTATGGAAATCGCGATCTACCTCGCCCAGGTAGTTTCTAAAAATATTTCTAATTGATAAAGTTGTTCCTGTTCCATTCCCTACTAAAATTTCAATTAGATTTTATCGACGCATTTCCCATTCCGCGAGTTCTCCCTGGAGCAAACACAGAACCAGAAGCGTTTGGCCCCCAAAGATCCGGGGCGAGTCCGGAGAAACGACTCTCGAGTCTCGATTACGAGAACCGGATTCATTTGTGTGGGCGCATTCGCAACGACTTCCCGGCGGCGAGCGCCCTCGCGCGGGCGAGGGTCGTTTGCGAATAGAAATGTCTGCGAATGGAAGATCTCCGCACCGGAACCTTAATTAACAGATCCTCCATTTCAATTAGCGACTCGCGCCGTGTAATTGGAAATAGGAAGGCGGGACGTGCAGGCGAAGTGCTTCTGCGCCGGAGTTTGGGCGCGGGATGCCGAGCAGAATGTCGCAAGCGGAGTGAGGCCCTGGTTTGCGAGGCCTGGTGACACGGAGGAGTACGGGGCGAGCGGAGAACGAGATCAAGAACTTGCAAAGGTGAATACTTGAGGAGACTGGCTTGTAACAGGGAGATCCTGTAAACTTAGGGAGAGTTAAAGCTCTATTATCCTTTACTAGGTGTTGGCGACGCTGCGAGAAAGTGGAATTGCGCGTCGAGATACGAATGTGGTGTGGTAAGCCAGTTAGTGGTTGTAAATTATAAACTTAGAGCATATTGTCTCATGGACGTACAAAATCCTTTTCCATTTCCTTGGTTCGTTGTTCTTGTATGCCTGTAGCGTATAATCTAGCGCGCTATTTTTGTAGATTTCGGTACCGTGTTTAAAACCCGTTCTTCTAATATGACATTAGATGCAAAACGTGTTTATTTCGGATGATCACAGGGTTCTACACTTCTTTCTCCTTTTCATTCCATAACAGTTACAACATTATTCAAATCATATCATTCATCTTCATCGTGCGATACATTCTCCTTGGGCCAAAGTCTAGGTACAAGAATAATAATGTTTAATGTGTGTTATCCCTATGGTCTGAGTCGAAATGAGAGAGAATTTGTGAACCTATAATGTTAAAGCTTAGAAGATTCTTACGGTAATTGAGGTTGGCAGTGTTCCAAAGAAGTTGAAGTGTTATGTGGGTGTGTGAGATCGGAATATTCCATGTTCATTCGTAAGCGCTCTACGGTGCGGTAAGTGCTTTTGACTTCCGTCTCTGGGGCTTGGAGTTCAAATCCTGTTCATTATTACAAAAGGGTTATGTTAGCACGACAATACGCGTCAGTGGGAATCGAAATTTTCGATATGTGGGGGAGCACTTATCGAAAATTACATAGTTATGCGGCTCTTTAAATTTGTACTCAGGGATATATCCCACCTAAAATTTTCTTCACGTTTGTCTTCCATTTTCGATTCAGTCAGACAGCGATTTTGTTAAAGTTGATGTCCGTATCTCTATAGTTATCTCTGAGCTATTTGATGTCAGTTCCAGATATTAGTATCCTCTACAACCCTGTAGTATGCATCTCTAACTATACTACGCAGTTATGGTCTTTTTGTACCTGGAGTCAGCAGAATGGGAGGTATTCAGTAAATTGCGCACACGAAAGGAAAGTGTCATAACATCTTCACATGGGCGAGATGCATACCCACAACGCATCGGGCTGAGTCATTGCGTGTGAATTAGCTCTGACAACTTGTTCATATTTGCACACCTCAAGCAATTTACCCTAATTAAATCTCCACGTGAAATTAGCTCCAAATATTATTTTCGGAAATAGAAATATACTTTTTTTTATTCAAGAACTAGCTTAGCTTCAGTCATATCCAGAGTAAGCGAGTGATTGTAGAGAACTAAGTCGATACATATTTTGATAGAGGTCAGGTAAGTATTCAGACACGTAGAAATAATTGTTAAAATAAAGGTATAAAATTCCAAATCCATTTATATAAAAATTACTATGCGAGAATATACTTAAGTGCATGTCAGCGACCATGGCTTATAGTATTTATAAATGTGATGTGATAAAGACAAAGGCTTCTCTTAAAATATTTAAAAAATCAATATTGTTGCTGAAGAAACAAGAAAGGAGAGAGAATCAATGAGGAGCGACAAAAAATGAAAAAGTAAAGGTATAAAATGGATAAACAAATAAACCGAGAAATAATGTCCATAGTATTTTGGGGATAGAAATCTGCTCAGAAAGGGGCCAAGACACGAAAAGCTCCTGGAATGATTCACATATTATTGGCCTGCTGACAACGGCCCTAGCAGAGGGCAAACCAGTAGAAACAAAACGATTAAAACAGTAAAAAGGATTTATATTTACTATTTCAATTAAATCCAATAAGCTATAAATAATAAGTGGACAAATTGAATATCTTTAGAGAATACTTCATCCGTATATTACATTACATATTATACATATTATAATTATTATACATATTATGTTACATTACAAAAATCAATGCAAAAAACAGTGAGAACATATGATAATTTCAATCTACATGAAGCTCTTACAAAGTATGCGTATACTAAAAAAGTACAACTGCTGAAAAAAAATAATTAAAATGTTGTGTCTGTGTATAAACGAGCATAAAAGAAAAGAGACGGGATTAAAGTTGAGCTGAAGAAAGGGAAAAAGTACAAAAAGACGGTAAAAAAGAGCTGGAGAAAGAATGTAAACAAGAAAGAATCCCTGTTGTGCAAGAGACACATGACGAAATGCACAGAGTTTGGTTCGCAGATCAGGACGGCGGGAGTGGCAGGGGGGGAATGAGAAGCGACAAAGCGGCCACGGAGGCAACAATCGAGCGGAGCGCGTCGCCGGAAGGCAATTGAAGAGCTTGCTTACGAAATAACGTATTTCCATTGTCATTTGTTTTCCATCTTACGTTTCAATACTTACGCACAAGTCAAGATCTTTTTCATTCATCCTGCCAAATAATGTGTTCAAAAATTGCTTTTCGTCCTACGTCAAACAGAATATACAATCATCAAAATCCAATAATAAAAATAGTTTCACAATCTGTGCACCTTTTCTAGAGTTCTATGTTAAATACTGTTATCCAATTTTTCGTTCTTGTTTTAGCGGCAGTAACTCTTGCTTCACGTAGTTACACGCTGATTTGACTTTGCAGATAGCTTTTATTACTCAGGAACAAACACACTATCAATTTTTGCCAAACGCGTTCAATTGTATCTGTATTCAGAATTTAACTTGTACATAGGTTGGGGAAGGGATCTCAAAATTTAAGATAACGTGCACATAATACACGTCTCCCCATTGTACGTCAAACACATTTCAACGGTTTTCGACGTTAAATAAATAAATCCAAAATCCGTTAAATCTAATCTTAAATTGTAAATACTTCGATTGCAAGTATTTTCCCTTTCTGCCCAATTGTATTTCATGGGGATACGTCACTTTGTAAATAAGCTCTTCAATCGTTTGTCATCGCGCAAAGCGCACGAAAGCTACCTGAACCGGCGGGACGAGCTCTGATGGGAAAAGTGGCTTGGGCGCCCATAAAACCCATGAGATCACCGCACCTCAGAGCCGAGACTGAGGAAATGGGAGCCAGACCTGTGAGGGAACCCCCATTATGGAACTTCCTGTAGTGCTATTACGAGCAACCAAGTTTGTGTTTACGAGAATCAATCTGCTGTTACAACTGGCGTAATAGTACAGTACGTGTCAGTTGTAACATGCATGCCTTGCAAGGATTTATGGAGAAGAACGCCGTAAAAGCATGAATAAGAGTTACTCTTGGCACTTAGCCGAAATCAAACGAGCTGAGCTGGAAGATGAAATTGAAAAATAATAAAACTACAAATGAAATGAAAGATGAGAATTTAGACAGTGGTGACGTTCAAAAATCATAGAAGCAGTTTTAGTTCAACGTTACACTTACACTATTCAATATATCCTTCCTATTTATTTTCTCTTCTAGTGTTACATTCTTAACGGCCTTTATTGACTGAAATATCACGTCATAATTTCCAGAAGCTTGAACGAATATATGCAATAGAGTGGCTGCTACGCTGCCTGACACACAATATTGTGTCTAGAAAAACCTGGCAAGGTGTGCGATGCATCAAAACTAAAAAAGAATTTCAGTGAAATAGTTTATTAATTATTTTTATGTTTCATGCCATGGACATTTTCTTACATTTCCTGCACATTCGTCCACCCGCATTGAAAATGGCGACTGTTGAGTACAAAAAGTTGAATGATAACAATCTCGTCCATTTAGTATTTGGTGTCAATTTGAATGATAACAATCTCGTCCATTTAGTATTTGGTGTCAATTTTCTCATCCATTGTCAAGTTGTTTTAATGTGTTTAAAGCGATTTGTGCAATATTTCTTTGCAGGTCTAAACTACAGACCACTAGTTAGTGTAATAATCATTTGAATATTGGTTTGGCAGTATGGGCAACCTTTGATCGGATCGGTTACGTGTGCCAGTGGAAGTTGTTAGGTCACTGATCTTGAATTTTATATATATACTGACATGTCGACAATTTAAAAATAATAGATACTTAATATACATTTCTCCAAATTATTACAATATGCAAGTTCATAAAACTAATAAGCAAAATTCTTTTAAAAAGATATCTGACAGTCACAACCAAACGGCATTCTCTTAGAATATTGGAAGTTCTTCGCGAATGCTATTTGATACGTTGGCATGTTCAATACCATTCCTTGTAAGTAGAGGAAAACTTTGGGTATGTCGTGCATTTTATTTTATTTTCTCATTTTCTTGAGGTATCCAAAATTTTACTCCACGTAAAAACATTACTTTATTCAAAAATATGTTTAACTACAAACTCTGCCACTCCTCGACCATGCATATATACAGGTGCGACCCAGATGCGAATTCCGGCATAGGTCTGGATTTTTATCTACTGATTTCCATTCAAGACGATTATTGGGTTGACTCAAACTCCTTTCCGAGTAAGTACCAGGATCTTGCCTAGGGATGCAGGCGGACGGAGTGTTCTCCTTGCCACACAACATCGTTGTTGTGCCGATGGCGATGAATAGGTGGAACCCTTTCGTCACACCGGGCTATGTGTAATTGCTTATCTCTACGTTCACAGATTAGTGAACGCATCCCTCAATTCAGATCGCATAATATTTCATTTATCGATGCACGATTCACAATATACACGCGACACAAGACTGGCCTCGTGTTTTGAGCCACACGCCCGTTTACTGCTCGATCACATGTCTAATTTTCTTCAGTTTACCCAACTGCGCTCTCCTCCGGTCCATGCTTTTAACAAACTGCGCTACCACGAAACAATTATACTCTCGAAAAAGCACTTGCCTATCGTTTGGTCTGTGTTACTACCGCCAATTACTAACTCATTCGTCAATTTGCGCGCTCTCTGCCCACTCGCTTTGTCTGCTCGCCTCGCCCTGCAATCCCAGTCTCTGGCTGAGTTTCGTCCGGTCGTCCACGCCGGTTGAGTTTCGTCCCAGCATTGCTGCTGCCTCTGACGGAGGTTCTAGAGTTCGCGTTCTCCCAATGGCGGCGGATTTTCGACAATACGTAGGTCGAATACAGCCGCTGCCTGGAGAATTCTAGCAGCCGGTGGCTCTGATTGTTAGTTTTACGTGTTTTCTCTCACCAATATCAGGTGAATGCCGGAGCAGTACCTTAACAAACGGACCATGGACCCCCTTGTCCTATCCTTTCCCCTCAAATACATACCCACACACGCACAGTTTCCTGAAATATACTACTCTGCAAGTCGTGAGCTTAGAGCTTGTTTCCGGCTGGAGCGGTGTCCAGTTGGGTGAGACGCCCGGAGAAGGGTATCCCCTGCAAGCCAATCTGTAGGTTAGCGCCGGATCTCACCATAAAACGGAGTAAACCGTTCCGAAGTAAACCATTCCGAAGTAAGCCGTTCCGAAGTAAACCATTCCGAAGTAAGCCATTCCGAAGTAAGCCATTCCGAAGGAAGCCATTCCGAAGGAAGCCATTCCGAAGGAAGCCATTCCGAAGGAAGCCATTCCGAAGTAGGCCATTCCGAAGTAGGCCATTCCGAAGTAAGCCATTCCGAAGGAAGCCATTCCGAAGGAAGCCATTCCGAAGTAGGCCATTCCGAAGTAGGCCATTCCGAAGTAAGCCATTCCGAAGTAAGCCATTCCGAAGTAAGCCATTCCGAAGTAAGCCATTCCGAAGTAAGCCATTCCGAAGTAAGCCATTCCGAAGTAAGTCATTCCGAAGTAAGTCATTCCGAAGTAGGCCATTCCGAAGTAAGCCTTCCGAAGTAAACCATTCCGAAGGAAGCCATTCCGAAGGAAGCCATTCCGAAGTAGGCCATTCCGAAGTAGGCCATTCCGAAGGAAGCCATTCCGAAGGAAGCCATTCCGAAGTAAGCCATTCCGAAGTAAGCCATTCCGAAGTAAGTCATTCCGAAGTAAGTCATTCCGAAGTAGGCCATTGCGAAGTAAGCCTTCCGAAGTAAGCCATTCCGAAGTAAGCCATTCCGAAGGAAGCCATTCCGAAGTAGGCCATTCCGAAGTAGGCCATTCCGAAGGAAGCCATTCCGAAGTAGGCCATTCCGAAGTAGGCCATTCCGAAGTAAGCCATTCCGAAGTAAGCCATTCCGAAGTAAGCCATTCCGAAGTAAGCCATTCCGAAGTAAGCCATTCCGAAGTAAGCCATTCCGAAGTAGGCCATTCCGAAGTAAGCCTTCCGAAGTAAGCCATTCCGAAGGAAGCCATTCCGAAGGAAGCCATTCCGAAGTAGGCCATTCCGAAGTAGGCCATTCCGAAGGAAGCCATTCCGAAGGAAGCCATTCCGAAGGAAGCCATTCCGAAGTAGGCCATTCCGAAGTAGGCCATTCCGAAGTAAGCCATTCCGAAGGAAGCCATTCCGAAGGAAGCCATTCCGAAGTAGGCCATTCCGAAGTAGGCCATTCCGAAGTAAGCCATTCCGAAGTAAGCCATTCCGAAGTAAGCCATTCCGAAGTAAGCCATTCCGAAGTAAGCCATTCCGAAGTAAGCCATTCCGAAGTAAGTCATTCCGAAGTAAGTCATTCCGAAGTAGGCCATTCCGAAGTAAGCCTTCCGAAGTAAACCATTCCGAAGGAAGCCATTCCGAAGGAAGCCATTCCGAAGTAGGCCATTCCGAAGTAGGCCATTCCGAAGGAAGCCATTCCGAAGGAAGCCATTCCGAAGTAAGCCATTCCGAAGTAAGCCATTCCGAAGTAAGTCATTCCGAAGTAAGTCATTCCGAAGTAGGCCATTGCGAAGTAAGCCTTCCGAAGTAAGCCATTCCGAAGTAAGCCATTCCGAAGGAAGCCATTCCGAAGTAGGCCATTCCGAAGTAGGCCATTCCGAAGGAAGCCATTCCGAAGTAGGCCATTCCGAAGTAGGCCATTCCGAAGTAAGCCATTCCGAAGTAAGCCATTCCGAAGTAAGCCATTCCGAAGTAAGCCATTCCGAAGTAAGCCATTCCGAAGTAAGTCATTCCGAAGTAAGTCATTCCGAAGTAGGCCATTCCGAAGTAAGCCTTCCGAAGTAAACCATTTATTAAACTAACAGGGCTAATGACCACAGCAGTTGACGGGCCCGGAAACATCAATCAGCAATCCGTAGCTCACCTACCGCGCTGCTCTGCTCCGCTCCGCTTGGCTCGGCAGCGCGCTTGCCCCGTGACAGCCAGGCGCCTCGTAAACACTCGAGGCGCGCTGCGCGGCGGGAGGGCGGATAGAGGAGGGGGCAGAGCGGCGAGCGCAGCCCCTCGCGGCCAGAAATAGCGCGTAAAACCCTCACGCGCTTCTGGAGCGAGGGCGGCGCTAGGGGGCGGGGCCGGAACGAAGAGGTACGTCTGCGCCGCGATGGGTGCGCGGCATGACGGGCGCGATAGTGGGCGTGTCGGGGAGCGGAGGGTAAACGAGCGGTCCAGAGGACGATGCACCGAGGAGTGTGGCGGAGAGCGGGAGAGGCGAAAGGGTGGTTGGCATGTGCAAGGTGGGCACGCCTGGAAACCGGGGTGGGTGGCTGAGAGGAAGGCGGACTGCAGGATGTGTTTGTTGTATGATGGACGGGCTGGGAACGAGCGGCCGAACACTCGGTGAATCGAAACAAAAGAGTAGCAGGCAGTCAAGAAGGGGGATCCTCTAGGGATGTCCGGTGTTCAGGTGAGCGTGCGACCATAAGGTGAAACGGAGTGGGTGGCAGACAGGAACACGGTCTGAAGTGTGGGTAGTCGGGTGTGTAAGCTTGTGGACGAGTGTGGACGTAAGCTGTGTAAGCGAGTGGACGAGAGAGAGACCGGGTGGTGAACAGGGCAAGCGGATTAGGTGACGAGCAGGAAGAAGACCTGAAGGGTGGTTGGTTGGGATGGCGAGCAAGTGATCAGACGAATCGGAATGTGAGGTAGATACGAAAGCGCTGCAGAGGAGAGGATGGAAAGGTGGCGTATGATCGAGTGTGCTGTCGATGAACTGGGCAGGCAGGGAGGGTGTCTGACACGAAGGCCGACTGGCGGGTAGGCTGCCTTTAAAAGGGAGGTTGGGATGTGATATCAAGCGGGCCGAAAAGTAGGCAGGTGATCTCTTGGAAGATAGAACAGTAGAAAAGTGGGAAGGTGTCATGTGGGTGGTCGTCGCGCTTGGTGGGCTAATGCATGAGCAGATGTTGTGTGGGCTCGGTGGGTGGCCGACAGGGGAAACGCCAGACGCGAGATGAACGGATGCACTGAGTTGCGCCACGGCTGGCAGTAGACTGACAGCGAAATGCAGATGACTTTCGAGATGGAAGGAGGATCCGGTGGTGGAATGCTTTCTGCAGTATTGGAAACAGCGAGAAGGGGACGAGCGCGAGTAAGCGAGCAGATGGGTGGGCAAATGGCATGAAAGCAGGCAGAAAAGTTGGAGAGCGAGTGGATGGGCGATTGGGTAAGAGAATAAGATTATTTAAGTGAGCGAGTTGGCGGGTAAGCGTATGAGTTGTAGGATGATGGGTGATTGGACAAGTTGGTGGTTGGGCGTCTGGGGGAAGGGGAAGGGGATGGGTGGGCGGACGACTGGGTGGGTAGGTGGGTGGACGGCTGTGTGGATGGGCAAATGGGTGGGTGACTGGGTGAATGGGCAAGTGAGTGGCAAGGCAATTGGTGATTGGTTAAGTGAGTGGTTGGGCAAGTGGGTGGGTGACTGGGCGTGGGTGGATGGGCAAGTGGGTGGCTAGGCGATTGATGATGAGTGCAAGTGGGTGGTTGGGCGACTGGGTGGCTGTCCAAGTGGATGGGTGGGAGTCCGACTGGGGTAGATGGGTAAGTGGATGAGTGGTGGGCGACTGAGTGGAGGGACAAGTGAATGGGCGACTAGATGGTTGGGCAAGTGGATGGGTGGGTTGGCGACTGGGTATATGGGCAAGAGGATGGGTGGGTGCGTGACTGGGTGGATAGGCAAGTGGGAGAGCAGGCGACCGGATGGTTGGGCAAGTGGGTGAGATGGAGGGGAGCGGTCGGACGAGTAAATGGGCGAGTCTGGGAGCAGCCAAAAGGCAGGACGGTGGTGAGAATAAGCGCGCGCGTGAGCTTAGAAGAAGAGGGGACGAGTAGCGGGCGGGATTGCGGGTTGGCGAACCCGGTGGTAGGGCGCGCGCACGTGCCTCGGCGGGCGAGGGGCTATCGCGGCGCGCCGGCCCTCACCTTTGAACTTTGTGGCGCGGCGCCGCCGCCGCCGCCGGTGATGTTCCGCGTCGAACACCACGCGCCGCTTAAAGAGGACGCGCCCGAACGACCGCCACGCCGCGGCGCCGCTGCCGCGTCTGAATTATCTGGTCCCTGCAGCGCGGTGTTATACTTGTTTGTTTTTGTAACGTGGCATCTGAGGCTATTATCTTCATGATGGAATATGGCACTACTTTTTGCGTTTTTCTTGGGCCTGCTGCATGATGTCGCTTGATCGCGACCGTATCAAGCAGTGCTGAAGATCAAGCGACTCCAGTGGCAGACCCGAGAAAGACGAGCCATGTTCCATCTTGAAGATGATACCCTCAGATGCCACGTTAGAAATATCCAAGTAGTTTGCAATGGTGCCATATGCAACGGGGTTGCTACACGCGTACTGCGGGCATTGCTTCTACTCAACTAGGCTCGTGTAGTCACCTCCAGTGAAGACGTGCCATTGAAATTGCGGAGTATCAGATGTTTGCAAATATTTTATAAAATCTTCAAGAATATTTAATGGCTGAATGTGCTATGTGAATACTGATTGGAGTTAGCTTAGATTTAATTAGGTTAAGTTTTGTTAGTAACCATGAAATTGGGCGTAACACGGTGGCAATTTAGATGTCGGGTAAAGATAATAAACATCACATTATAAGGGAAATATTAGTTACAATGAAAATGAACTCAATTGCAAATTAAACATACTACGCTGGTCAATATTTAAGTAAATAAGAAAACTGGCGTTTATTGGTTTAGTGGTGAGTTGTAGTTGACATTTACATAATCGAAATGATTGAAGGCGTTGTCATTGTCAACAATATTATTTATTTCAATACTGGCGTTTGTCGTGTTGACGGCACTTTATTGCTTCAAAATGCACAACTCACATTTATTTCGGTTGACGGGCATTTGAAAGCTCTGCAAAACACTCCATCTCTTATTGCACATCGTTTAATCGCAGGTAACTCTTTTTTCAAAAAAATTGAACACTTACTAGGCAAAAAATTTAAACGTTTCTGCAGGTAATCTGTTCAATACTTTAATTGTTAAAGAACGATAATTCAGTGAAGATACTCTTTTAATTGAGCTTGTAGTGAAAGCATATTTTATTTTTGCTAATTCATGCATAACTATATAGCAGTACATTTCAAGGTAATTTCGTCGTTGCTATCAATTTTCTTCAGTCTGGAGTTGGCAGCATATAATTTTCCTTTCTGAGCCGTTGACCTACATGCTACATTGCCTGTCTTTGTCAAAGTATCTGAACTTAATGGAACATTTTCTTGAGAACACTTGCACCTGCATACTAGTCTTGGGGAATGTGACACTAATGGCGGATTTTCGATCCACCTTACGATATAACCAGTCCAAATGTCATTTCACTTTCAAGTAGAATAAAATGTATACGAATTAAAATACCCGAAAAAACGAAATATTTATGTGAGTATGTATAATTGGAATGGTTAATAATATTTAATTTGAGTAGTAGAAATTTGTAATATTCGAAGATTTGTACTCCCTTCATTCTTAGGGTTGCCAACACATCAGCCAACAAAACTTCAATAAATCTTTAAAAAATGTGGAATAATATTATACACCATTATTTTTTAATGTAATTACATTTCTATTCATATTGTCTTTCCAATCAATAGATTTTTCTCTAGAATTTTTTGAAGATTATTAAAATTCCATACGACAGAATTGAAGGTCTTTGTATGGAAAAATAATAAAATTTTATGGTCTGAATAGAAATAAAAATGGTCAAGTCAAAAGAGAGTGCTGTATTTCTTTAAAATACTATTCAAGCACTCATCATATTAGGGTGAGTTTCTATTTTGTTAACAATACAGAAAAATCAAATCTGTTCGTTCCTTTACCGTTAAAAATAAGTTCTCTATAATTCGGCAACTAAAATATCTAGTTTTTGAAATGTTAATCTCTCGCTGTTTTATTTTTTTAAATTTATTATTATTATTATTATTATTATTATTATTATTATTATTATTACTATTTTTTATCTTTCAACTATTAATAGTTAAATTGTTGGGAAGGGATTCTGAAAAAAGCGTGCGCAGATGATTTTCTCCCCCATACGTCACATACAGTTTTTGACTAAATAAATAAATATTTTCATCATTTACTACTTCCTTCCACTGCCCAGATGTTTTTCAAGTTTTACATTTTCCCCTGTGTATAATAGTGGTAACGAATAATTTAAAATGCTATTTTTGAAAATTAGTGTATCTTTCTCTGAATTAAAATGTCGATTTTCTGTTATATTTATTGAGTGCTTGTAATTAACTTTGACGGAAGTGTTTCAGAGAAAGAGAAAAATTTCGTTGTGTGTAAAATTGTGTAATTATGTGTCATTTCATTTTGTGAAAGCGAAACGTGAAAGCCAAAAGCCTTAAAGGGACTTTGAAGGCTCAATAAACAAATAAACAAACAAATAAACAAATAAATAAATAAATAGTTTTCATACAAACAAATGTATTTTACATAAAACGTGTGGAGCATAATCTACTATAATACGTAACACAATCACGGATTTACAATGAGCGATAGCTGTGGTGTCGACGCCAGACGTAGCAGTGGTGCCCGGCCAGCAGCAGACTTGAGACCAGCGTTTCTTGAAGGCCAGGAGAGACATGATAGCGCGGTCTCTATGGCATCTCGTCTGGTGAATGCGTTGCTTCCACTAGCATTGTGACGTCTTTATTATTGATTTTTTTATTGGTCAGGGTTAATCCAGCTGGTTTTAACTTCTTGTTTTGGGTATGTAATTGTTCAGGAGAACTATTTTCATAATTTTGTTGTTCTGGAAGTCGGAATACGCTCTCTCTGCTCCAGCAGATTTTTATACTTCGTTTTGATTTTCACTCCTTCAGGATGAACTCTTTGAAGATGTACGTAGAAGGTTGATTGCCAACTTGTTCCAATTTTAGTAAAGTTTACCTCTAGTCCCAGTATTTTGAGAACCCCTTGATGCGGTTTTTACTCGCAAACGTTGTCGGTGTTCTTCTGTTCAAGTCTATTTTTGCATGAATAGTGGCTAAATAAAACCAAAAATACATGTATCATGTTCTTGTAGTAGTAATTCTGTTCTCTAATCTTTAGAATCATTAATCATTATCACGTGAAACATTTGCTTTCAAGATAATCTGTCTCGCATATCTGTTTTTCTTTCTATCAACGTCATTGCGAAACTTTTAAGAGTACAAATTTTGATTCCACAGATGGCAGCACAAAACCTCATGGAAAATGCGGAGGAAGTGTCTCATACAAGATTATACCTGTATATGAAGTACCCGTAGAAGTATGAACAAAACCAGATGTTCTGGTTTTGTTAATCTCTCGAGTAACTGAGCACGTACATCGAATGGACGGACTCAACAATTTCTCTTTCAGTGGAAACAATAGAAAGTCTGAATGTCAAATGGTAGCATCAATGGAAAACTGTGGAACAAAAAAACCTATTTAAAAATAATGATCGGCTTACTTAGGAAGATATGCAGATGTTTGTAAACGTATTTTTAAGCTCTTTCTGATTATCAAAATTTGGTAGGTGAGCGGTTACATTCATAAAATCAGTTTACCTGATATTTTGGTAATATAGAATAGAACGTTGATGAAACAAGGTGTACCGAGGTTGTCCCGGTTTATACCGTGGATTAAGCCAGCAACATCATTCTATTGTTCACAGTTTAAAGGAAAAAAGGGTGTTATGATTTTTCTGACTCAACCCGTATATTGTAAGTTCTACAAGTATTATCCTTTTCTGGAAACCAAATGAAAGAGTTTCACTACTTTTAATATGTATGTATATTATGTTCACCTTACATCGACTATCAAGATCCACAGATGATTGATATGGAATCATATGGGACTCTTCTGTCCTTGAGCTCTTCAAAAGCAGGAGTAATATTAATCGTAAAATTGATCCATATTCATCTTCTTTATAAGTATTTTATGGCAATGAATAGGATATGTGTAGAAAGGAGAACAAGACTGCAGGAGAAGAAAAGTCTATACATAAATAAAATCCTCATTGCACTCTCCCAATGATCGTTTATAAATAGAACTAGTTTCTTGGCGCAGACACGAGGCCACCTAATTAAATAATTGCTCTCTTTAGTGTTCCAAATTAATTAATATAAATGAGATTTTTATCAAACTTTGGTCGCATTGCGACATTTTATATCCCCCAGTATAGAAGTATACAGGAAAGGGATATAGGTACAGTTAGGATATAATAATACAGAGGATTTATAGGATGACCATAATAATGCTAAGAACAACTGTAAAATGAAGGTACTTGAATATAACCGTAGTCTCGAAAAGGAAAATATATAAATATAAATGTACACAGATACAATGTATTTCAACTCCAATTTACTCATGACAGTCGTCGCACAACTTTTCGCATAATCGTAAAACGATATTTTGCACCAGACGTAACAGACAAACCGGAAGCGGTGACTCAGTGCATCAACTGTCACTGAAGTGGCTCTGATCGAGAGGTCCTAGGTTCAAATCCCGACGGTGGCAGGATTGTCGACACTAGCTTGTTAGCTAGGTCAAATTCAGTCGCTGTCTGGAGGAGAATTCTAGCGGCGGGCTGCTCTGATCGGTAGTTTTCCGTGTTTTTTCCGATCAACACCAGGCGAATGCCGGAGCACTACCCTAACAAACGGGCCACGGACCGCGCGCTATATTTCCTTCCTCTTTCTTGTCCTATCCTCACACCTTACACACACACACACTAACATGCACTACACTATCACACATACTGGGAGACTGGTCGGGAACTGAGAACTTGTTTCGGGTGGGGAAATGCCTCTCTGGTGGGAGATGTCTGGTTGGGGAAAACCCTGCGGGTCGACGGCAGGACGGCGCTATCCAACGGAGGAAGATCAACGCCACCTCCCGATGAAAACATGCACTACACGTATGGGACTAATGACATCAGTAGTGGACGCGCCCGCAATCATCAATCAATGAATCACAACAGCAAAACCAGCAATTGTCATAAATGACGCGTTCTGTTATTCATAAACGCGTATTTATTTCTTAGCTCTGCATCGATTGCCTGGGGACAGCACTAGTGTTATGTAAAGCCTCCCCGTTTCCTTCGCGTGCGACAGCGGTGGTGGCGGAGGCGGCGTGTTTTAGCAATCGATCGGCGCGATTCGTTATTGATATCGAGACTTCTACGCCGCAGGCCACGCGCCGTTTCTAGCCGCTGCGCTCAGTAGGCGAGGGAGGTGCACGTGCCGAACACGTGTAGGCTTTTCGGGCCACGCCCACCCGGCCGCCAGCCCGTGGTCCGTTATGTCACGTTTCCATTTTGTGATTGGATGGACTCGACCCGGATTTTACGCGGCGAGCCGCTTACGAGGGTCTGACGTCCAAGTTATTGTAGAAGAAGCTTCGTGATGTCTGTTGGTTGAAGGAGAAAACGATTGTGTACATAATTGAAGGATTTTGTTGTCCGAAGGCAGTTCTTTTAGATTCTTCTTCGATTTTTCTTGTCGGGGTTGGTGGAGACGAGAATTATTTCTTTGGTGTGGGAGCGGTCTTCCCTCCAGATCGATTTCCCATTATACTGTCGCATTAATAACTGATAATTCTTGCTTAATGTGATGATAAAAATCGAAAGAGAAACCATTGGAATCGAAGTTTCATAGGGAAAATGGAATGAATTGTTCGGATGTCTTGCTTAAGTACATTGATTGAAAGTGTGCAAAATATCTCATCATTATTTTTACAACCAATATTTAAGATAATTTCGGCGTTCATTTTAAGGACAAAGATTTTAAACAAACGATTGGTTCCAAAAATCAATCAGTGTTTTTTTCTTTCAGGCTGTGAAAGAACGTAAATTATATGTAGATAATAATTTTGCGATATTGTAGCTGTGTATATTATTTTGATAACTGGATTAGTTTATTTTAATATATGTATCGATAACAATGTGTCTCTAAAGAGGAGATGATGTAAAATAGGTGAAAATTTTCCGTGCGTTAATCCTGAGAAGAACGTATGCTCATTCGTGGTTAATAGACTTAATACCCAAAGAACTGTCACCACATTCAAAAGTTCCTTTATTTGTAATATTTCGATGTATCAATACGATGCATCACGGTCATGGGAAAATTATGGTGAATACTGGAATTAAGACACGTAATTAAAACGTTATCACAATCCATAATCACAGTGGGTTCAAAATTATGCGTTAAAATTATATTGTAGTCGTAAGTGTTAAGTATGGATATTAATAGTTTCAAACAATATGACAGGAAATTGCATCATAAAATATTTATGCATTAGCTGGATCTTTGGGAACATTCTACCCTTTGTAAATTGTTGTTTCAAAAGTGAAAATAGTTTCCTATTGGATCCCAATTTTGGATAGCCATTCCATGACGTTGTACATTAGGCCAAGTATTATAGACCTATCATTTTGAGCAAATTCTCGAGACAACTAAACTTTACTCAGATTTCGAGGTTTTTCTCTATCTTAATAATAATGCATGCTACCCGGTGGGGATACTAAGAAGAGAAACAATGAGTACCTAGAAAGAACTATCTTATAAATGTTGAAGGCTTAAAATGGTCTCATTTTGTATAAATTGTATAAATATTGCTTGAAAACATAACTCGTACTCCACTTACCCCTGCATATATCTGCGCAAGTTCCCCAAATATTTCTCGCACGTTTTCTGTAGCCCTCAAGGACAGGGACGTATGGTTTGATGATTCCGCGTACGTCAACTGCTACGGTCATTAGTCCCGTTATGAAAATAATGTTTAATCCAGGGAAATGGCGGTGTTCCTCATCCCCTGGAGGGTGAGAACCGGTGCCGACCTTCACATCAATTTGCTGGGTCTTGCCCTCCAGGTATCATCCATAGCAGGGTACCACCCCAACTGGGCCAAGCTCTATGTTCCCAACTGGTCTCATCTCTATACGGTTGTACATAGCATGTAAGTTTAAAGGGTGTTTGTGTGCAAGGGGAAAGGGGGCAAGGATGATGAAGAGAAGATCGCGCGCGGTCCGTAGGCCGCTTTTTAAGGCACTGCTCTGGCATTCCCCTGGTATTGATTGGAGAAACCCGCGGAATGGGAAAACTCCCGATCAGAGCAGCCGGTCGCTAGAATTCTCCTCCAGACAGCGACTGAATTTGACCTACCTATAAGCCTAGTGTCGAAAATCCATCACTGATGCAACACTAGGCTTAGGACCTCCCGATCAGTGTCCCTACAGCAACAGTAATAATGCCTTTGAGCTAACTCAGCTGATGGAGCAGATGGCGTCGGGAGGGAGTGGTTGGAAGTAAATAAAATTTATTTTTTACTGATACGTTATTGCTTGCTGTTGCCTTCGATACGGAGCTCAATGTATACTACATAACTTACCTGGATCGGGAGAATCGTGGTTACGAGGGATATGAAAAACAGTTGAACGGTGCTGCATGTTCTCTTATGGAGGGTATTCTGAGAGGGAATTATGAAAGAGAATTATGGAAGGGAAATATGAAAAAACAAACCGAGTCCAGTTAGCTTCTAATTAATTTGTAAATATGAATCATCAAAATTAGGTAAAAAGTTATTCTTGTATGTACGACGAGCGTTATATCGTACTAATGATCTGGAGCGACAAAAAAACCATCGGATTTTTCCTTGCCGTTAGATCATTAGAACCCTTATAACGTCCTTGGTGCATAAGTAAGTATTCTTCACTTTCCCACTACAGATGAATTATTTTTCCCATCTAATAGACGACGGTGATATATCTGGGTAACTGGCGTATGCGTCAGCGTGTTTATGCAACGTAGCAAGGGCCCCGAACGCAGAGCGCACAGCGGCGCCATGGGCAGCGGGGAGGGGGGCCTGGGGGCGGGGCTCTTCCTTATCTTCCCTCGTGGCGCTGCTGGGCACGCACACCCTCGGTCACGTGGACGCCCCGCGCTGTCTCGTTTCTCTTTTCGCCGCCGCCGGCGTCCCATCCCCTCTTCTTCCGTGACTTGAAGCGCTCCGTACGCTCGCGTCTTCAATATTTGTTATTGCCCTTCCCTCGTCTTCGCTGGGGATTGTTCGCTTTGAACACGAACGTCAGAATTATTCAAATTATTTTATATTTATACCCCTCTTTTGTTATTCATTGACATATTTTTAATACACGTAAAGTGCTATTTTGTAGGCTCTTGCGAATGTCGCAAATTAAAAATACTTATTGTCATTTCATGAATCGATATATTACTGTTTGGTAAAATGCGTGAAAAAGGGACTATTCTATAAAAAGTAAAAAATTTATTTTTATACTTTTATATCTGTAGCTTGGTGGAAGAAGGCCTATATCAGTTTTAGTGGTTTTTGGATTGTATGGCCAATGTGTGCTTTAATGTCCCATGTTGCTTATGTAACTCTTTATTGGAGGAAAATAAAGAATGGATAAAGCTTCAGACGTATTTTTATTTTTAATCATTCGTGTATAAAATAAAAGCTGAAAATAATACTCAAGTCGACCCTTTCTCACAGCCAAGTGGGGCTTATATCAGGTCAATTACCCATGTTTGTAATAGTAAAAAAAAGCCAATGTCTTAAAAATGTTTAAGCAATTCAAATTTAATAAAACAGTTTTAAGCAAATTAAAAGTAACGAAATAAGTTTTAAAAACTCTCACCTTTCCAGAAGTAGCGAAATATACAGAAGTAACTTAAATGCCAAAAGAGAAAAACACCCATTTTGTAAAACTTTGAACATTGATATTCGACATAGGCTTGCACCAAACCTCAAGATAATATTATAATTGTAGCGCATTTCAAAACAAATATAAACGTACACTGTAAAAATAACTAATGTTAATTGTGAAAATGTGAATTTGCAATATCAAATTATAAAAATGTTTTCTATTTTGACGAACTCTACCCTTAATACCAAACATCCCTATAATGCCCTAAAACACCCTAACACTAAGTAAAAAAAAGGAACAGTTGTGTATTTCAACGCACACGTGTCAGTTTTTAAGGTTATTTATTTCTAAAAGCTATAAAGTAATGAATAGATGGATCACAAAAAGTAGTGTTATTACTTTAAAACAACATTATGCTGTTTTGATAAAAAAATATATGCATTCACATTCCGAAATTTATTAAAAAATGAGTGATTTCAAAGCCTAAAATGGTTGAAATCCTGAAATTCTTTATTTGCACCACCGTAGGAGCAACCGACGTCATCCAATCTGACAAGAACATGATCCATTAAGCATGACATAACAAACTTGATAGATACTGTAAAAATAACGTCTTGTCAGATGTGAAGGTAATGGGTTTAGAAATTGTTACTTTCATTGCGTTTCATAAACAATTCGCGAGCTTCATCGAACTGCTAAAGCTTCTCCT
This sequence comes from Teleogryllus occipitalis, assembly GCA_011170035.1. Taxonomy (NCBI): domain Eukaryota; kingdom Metazoa; phylum Arthropoda; class Insecta; order Orthoptera; family Gryllidae; genus Teleogryllus; species Teleogryllus occipitalis. Next base: position 326,743 of record BLKR01000848.1, on the reverse strand, counting down.
CAAAAATAGGTTTTCTTTCACTTATTCGTCTTTATTCAATTGCAAGAATTGATTTCAGAAATTTAATTTCTTGAGTAATTGTAATGAAACTGTGAATAAAAAGCCATCATTCTAGGAATGTATGAAAATGGAACGTGTTTAGTCGTGACTGCGTTAGAAATAAAATGACAAGCGGTCCAGCCGATTGAGTTCAGGTCAGAGCGAGTATTGTTGCTGTCTTTGCAATGAGGTACTGGGGCTTTAGTCCCGATGATGGTCACTTTGTAACACTACTTCATGATTAGGTCGAATTCAGCCGCTGTCTGGAGGATAATTCTGGCGGACGACTGCATTAATCGGTAGTTTTTCGTGGTTTCTCCGGCCGATGACAGGCGAATTCCGGATCAGTATCCAAACAAAAGGTCCAAAGAACCGGCGCGATCTTTCCTTCCTCTTCTTATCCTTTTCTCTTTCACTCATTCACTCTCTTGCATTCTCTACACTACTCGACATGTAGCGAGACCAGACGGAAGCTTAAAGCTCGTCTCGGCTGGAGCGGTGCGTCACTGGGAGTGGGGGGAGGTACTTGGGGAGGGGAAAACCCTCGCAAGCGGATGTGTAAGGCGGCACCGGATCTCATTATTCTGTAAGGGAGGAACACCGCCAAAACATATTAACACAATTCAACCGCTATTTTATGTTATTCGATTCTGTTCATCCCTTCCACATCCATAGTGAGTTGCTTCTTCAGATAGCACCATTGTTACCAAAGAAGAACTGAAGTTAGCCATGTAAAACTTCAATATATTATTAATATCATTACGCTATAATATTGTTTTAATCATCACATTCCTTTGAATTATTGTCAATATATTTTCTTTGCAATTTTAGCAATATTTTATTCATTAATGTTCAAAATACGCGGTACAAAATTTTTTCAGGTAGTTAACTAAGAAACAGTGATATTAGATATCGAAATTGTAAATGAATTTTAAAATGTTAAAATCGAATACCTTAGTTTCCCCGTTTGTAGACAACAGTGCAGTGTTTTCAGAGATAATATCACTTTGTCATCCGTTTGTTTACGCGTGGCATTTTTCTTTGAAATGTATGCCCGTTGAGCCCTACGATTACGATTTAAGAACTACCTTTAAGGCTAGTTTCATTACATTTCTGCATTTGCCATATTTTTAAAATTTAGCTGTTATCGACACAGTGAATACTCCACTTTACAGGTTTGATTCTAGACCGAAAGCTACTGGAGTTTCTGAGGTGTTCTATTCTAGCATTGGGGACCAAGTGTTAGTTGGAATGAACTTGCTTTGATTAGGGCAGAAATATTCTGAGAAAGGTGCTTTATATTTAATTATTTTTGTAAATTTATTTATGTAAGGTCGCTATAAAACAGTTTATATCATCAGCGATCACTGATTTAATTCTTGAGCTGCCTATTGAAGATAAGTCAAGGAGCGTTAATCCAACCTTGAATACCCCTCTGTAGAGCCGAACAAAACGCATTCTATTATCGACCATTCTTGCTGGGTTTTTTTTTGCAGTCCCGGAAGGCAAACAAACTCTTTATATGCCTGTGAAATCTATAGGAATGTCGCCTTCAAGGATCGGAATTATCGCTCATTCTCTGCTGTTCTGAGACATTCCACGGAACATACTCTGGGCGCTTTTTTCTGGTAGTTTTGGTGTGTTTTGCTTGTTAGAATTGCCATGATTATCCTTTTAAAAGGGTAAACAAAATAACTGAGAATGCAGTCAGTTTTAATTTTAAAAAAATGTAACACTGATTTTAAAAAATACTGTACCTCATTTCAGGGTAGTTTCAATTTCACAACTAATGAGAAGTTTTTAATGTGCATTGTGCAATCGTATTTTAAAGTCCGGTGTACACGGTTCAGTTTTCTTGCAGATTGGACGTACAGAAAGCGTGCAGTCCAGACTGCACGTTTTCTATATGAACATGTTCATAATTTTTCATGCAGAAAGCCTACAGTTTGACTCAAGCACCTCTAGTGGCAGAATGATTCACTAACGGTGTTCGGCCATTGCAATTTTGTGGTTAGGTGTGTCAAAGTGCGAGTGTGTGGAGTAATATATTGTGATGAATTTCCTTTTTCCCAATTCTTGACTTTCTATTTTTATTCTCTATGCTCCTCATGGTTAATTAATACCCAATAAAAATCATAACCAGAATGCACACACAGAAATACCACCTCTGACAGTACTCGGATGGTGCAATTCAGTTGTTTCTCTTTAGACCCCCTAGCGGCGGCCTGTGGCGATTCGTGCAGAAAACGTATAGACAGACCGAGTATGCGCGACTTTTGGCTTTTGTACTTCTAGTTTGGGATCTTGAAGTTTCTGTGTAGAAACTGTATGAGAATCTGCACGAAAACTGTACCGTGTATACCAGTTTTGACGTAGAGAATAGAGGACCGATGTGCTCACACAAGCGCGGAATACTTTAACATTCTATACTTTTGTTACCTCCTCCATTGAATGTGGAATAAATAATGTATTTAAGATGTTAAATAGAAACGCTTGAGCAATAATTGGAGTCAATAGATTCCCTAACACCTCCAACATTCGTTATCTCTCGTTGTCCTATCTTTCGCCGGCACGGAGAGCGCATCCCTATACGTTTAGTATCCACACCATTCGTCCTCGATAATGTCCGTGACGGAACTATCATTTTTGGACATTGCTTCCTCGGCGCGTAGGTCCTGTCGCCGAGGACCATCGGAACTGTGTGTTTTATGTCAGACTCCGCTCCCTTGTAGCCGTGCGAAGGAAACGTTCCAATGTTACCGGCGGCATAGAAGCAGTGAACTGCACACCGAAAGGGCGAAACAGGACTCCGAAACGTCCTCGTTCCAGAAACCACCGGCTTTCGGATCCATCACAGAGACCGTAAAACCAAACAAATAGCTCATCTCGTCGAGCTCGCCCCGGCACTACGTTTTCTTGACCTCAAGTAACATCTTCAAGGGAAGTAACCTCTACTGCGTTCTCTGAGAAGTGGGGCTACGTAACTACCGTCGCAATGTGATTTATTTGTATTGTTTAATCTATGGCGTTGTGTGCCACTGCAGGTAATGACTCTAGTGTTGTGTTCATCAAATCTTTTAATGGTGATGGTCGATTCTTGCTCTTTAACCTTCAAACATATTATCCATTTTTCCTAGTAATATATTCACAAAGCCAGTTGCACGTTTACTTAACTCTCCAAAAGTGCACTTCTTATTTGATTAATACAGTTCAGCTTCACTAAAAACTTTATTTTAAAGTTTGTTTCTAATATTTTCTTGTCTCATATATTAAGATTCAGTTTTATATACTTAAAAGAATGACAATATATGTCGTTTAAATCATTAATATTGTAAGAGTTGTTCTCTCAGAAGCAGTTTCATTAGGAGTAATTTACAATTACTAGGTTACGTGGATTGATAAGCGTTAGTTTCAGCGGTCTCAACACCCACTCACCCACATCCTCTTTTTGATGAATTGCAAAGAAAATAAATCTGAAATCTGATGTGTTGTATACAAAAATATTTTCCATGGCACTCAATGAAAATACCAATTTGGAGCAAATTTATTGCTCATAAAAATATTATAAAATCTGTACTCAGATTTTATTTAATAAGTTTTTAAAATCTTGTTACGTTAATTTGTAACAATGTTCAAATTATAACCGAATACTAACGATGAACGTGGAGTGAAGTAACTGGCTTTAACTGGCTGAAAATACTGAAATTCTTATATGACATATGCCTTCACTATGGTGGGCACTAGACATCATTTTCGTCATTTCTTTTTTATTTACAAGGTTTGACAAATGTTCTTATATGATATTCATATAAATTCCTCTTAATATCTTGCAGTTTTTGTGCTACATAAAGTTACTAAAATAATATGTCGGACAGATGACTCCATTTTGTTGATTTATTGTACATAGTTCAATATTACATTTAACAAAACTATTACCTTAGAGAGCTGTCTGGGAGTCCCTTATTTAAATAAAATTCTTCTGGATTGTTTAACCCCAGATCTCATGTACGAATTGTGAAATGTGGCAAAATCAATGACGTTTCCGCGATGCAGTCTCTCAGATTATGTCTCTTTTTTTCTGTTTTTTTATTTTCCTTTTGATGTAAAATACAAAATCAGTATTCTTCGTTCTAATTCCTCCCTTTCATTGCTTTATCTATATACTTTGAACTTTTACTGCGTACGAAGAGCAACAGAAAAGTCTGTCCGTACTCAAACTAAGTATTTACTAGCTTGATTTTATTGTAGTTGTTTAAGTTTTGAACAGGCTTTTGTCTTTAAGAACATCCGTTTTTATTCCTTTTACTAATTCAGAGCCCCTGTGAGTTGACCTTATAAACAAACTTCACCAATTCCTTTTAAGTCTGCATAAATGTCACGGTTTCCTGCATTATTTAAGAAATTAATTATACACTTCAAAAATCCCTTAACAGGTTTTAATAGCCACGTGAAATATCTCGACTTTTACAATACGGTTTTATCTGTTTAGAATAAATGAATATTTGTGATGGTTTACTCTCTAAATCTTATTTTCCACCTGATTTAACCGTTACTTTGAAGTGATTCTGTATTAACAGAGTACTGATGAATTCAAGCCAGTTCTAAATGAACGCATTCTTTCAAACAGGAAAATACCTTAATTCTTCTTCCAATGCATTTTTATATTTATTAACGACCTCATCACACTCTTGAAAACTAAAATGTTTACTTTTTCTGCTTTCGAGCGTTACGTTGTAAAATTTTCAAGCATTTGTGAATGTTCATTCCACGAATGACCTTTCAATGTTTAACTTACTTTTCTGAAGTTCACAGTTGGTGTAACCTACTGTGTTTGATTGCCTATCGACGCTTGGTATTGCCGTTTGTATGCAATAGCCACTCCACTTTCGATGGCAGTTAGATCGGTGGAAGAAATTGCGGCGAAAGAGTGGTGATTCCGAGATATTCGGAGAACGAATCGCATAGCCTGGCAACTCTGCGCCGCAAATGCAACTGAATGGTTCTCCAGTTGCAATTCCTCGCTTTCGTATTCCCCGCGCGAGCACGTGGAAAGTACTGCTCACTTTATTGCAAATTTCGCAGGGAGATGTAGGAACAAAGCGTTTGGCCTCCTGCCAGCAGCAGAGATTTGCCCGCTACTGAATGCCTATTACCATATTATGCCAGGGAAGCAGCTGGGTCGTGGTTACTAGTCACTTTCATGCTCGTGCTAGAACGTAATTTGCTCTAAATTAGATGTTAGATCTATATTCATAAGTTTTGTTTCCACTTCGTGTTGAGTCTATGAGACGGTTTATAAAGAGTTGAAAACAAAGAATGAAGCGTTTTGGTGAGAAAGCAGGACTAATTTGTAAAGAAGTTGCACTAAGTTGTCATTTTTACGACGGAGTCGTGCGCAACTGCTGAAAATGATTTACTTTGTGCCTATGGGCTTGATTGTCTTGCTGATAGGATTTTAAACATACTTTACTAAATATTTCAGAGCATTGTCGTTAAGTGCCGCGGTAAACACTTATATGAAATAAAAAAACTTGATTTTATTAAACCGTCTTGTTAAGGAATATTTATAATATTTAAAGATTATTAAAAAAGCATTTTTAATTACAATTACAGATTATTATGACCCTCTGTGCATGACTAGGGAGAGGATTTTGATGACCTAAAAAATCTTCAAATATGTTTTTAAAAATATGCATTTATGACCTAAAATTCTTAAATATGACGTTTAATATGCAATTGAAATTAACATTTAATTTCCTCTATAAACCTTTCTTAATAAAATTCAGGAGAAGCATGCTTGGAATGAAAAAGTAGATTTATGTGCAAACAGAATATAATTCTACTTCGTGAGAGAAATATTAAATATTCACCTTAGTGAAGTACCTTGTAGGTCTTGTTGAATTTCCTCTGACAGGCTTAAAAAATATTATCAAGAAATATCATACATTTTCACAAGTATTTTATCATCTATAGAAAACACAAAAACGCAAACTGTGACTAGCTCGTTCGAATCAATGAGTGGTCACAAATAAATGGATTTTATGAAAAGATGAAACGTTTTATAGGTAAGTCTTTTTTTAACAAAATATGCGCCCATAATTACACGAATGTGCACCAACAGAAAAAATGGGGCAAATATGCACCAACATATAGCTATATAGCATCATAGTCTAACCAAATGTCAAGAGACTTCATTTATCTATGCACTGAAGTAACGAACAAAAATATGCAAAACCATAGAAATCCACTTCCTAATGATGACTCTTGATTCCAAATGCTTACAAAGTTACTTTTACGTCCGTTGCTTATTTTTTTGCCACATCAAACAATATTTAAATGAGTTATTTTTTAATAAACCTTTGAAGTTTTTGTATTATTTTGAAACAATAACAGTGGGTGTTCTTGTTGAAGGAATAAAAATATTTAAATGTGGTGTCATTCCATATACTTCGTTAGTGATTTTCTTTACATCAGTTATATTATTAGTTATCTAATCATGTAACAATTTCTCCGCAATTTACGGAATTATAGAAACATTTTCTCTACGTTAAATACAATTCATTATAGTAGATAAAATTATCCGACTCAAGAAAATTTCACTCAGGAATCCAATGAAGAATTATGAAGGCAAGTACAGCCTCCTGATATTGCTTTATTGATTGAACTGATCAAACCACATTGGAAAATGGCAATTAAAACTATGTAAGCGGAATTCCTATCCAGAAACCCTCTGCAGTATCGCACGGCATGCATGTAGAGTATCGACGTGGCGGGAGGGAATTTCGAGTGAGACGTGTCCCTCAGCAGGGAGGGAAACGACGGTATCGGGAATACAAGGGTTGCCACTCGGTCGAGGGAGGACGGTTCGAACAGGATTGGGTAAAAATGGGTAAGCACGGGTTTAGAGGTAGAAGGGAGGTAGAGGGACGACGTAGTAGGGAGAGTGGGGCAGAATAGAACAAGAGGAGGATGGATTAAAAGAGAAGTTTCGTTACAGAATGACGTGTATAGACGAGGAAGGGAACTACGAGGTTGGGATAGGGGAAGGAGTTGTAGTTAGTAAGAGAGGTTGAGTACGGAATCAAAGAAGGGAAGACGAGTTGCAAAAAGTGACGGAGAGTGGATTAGAGGAGACAAGGCCGGGAAAGAACCGGGTTGGAAGGGATAAATTGGGAGAAGACGGGAATGATCCGGTGGTGGAAAGAAAGATCGTGTGCAGGAGAACAGGAAAAAAAGGAGGTGAGGATGGTGCCGTGGGAGGTTGGAGAGAGAAGGGGGTGAACGTAGGCGGGGCGGGATACGTTGGGGGTGGAGGCGGAGTTGGAGGGAGGACAAGCTCGTAAAAGCTAAAATCCATGATTAAGGGGAGGTTGTATGTAAAACGATAACTAAGAAAGTTTTCAAGATGATGAGAAGATGAGGTTGGGGATAGAAGGATAGAAGGGAAGGAAGAAATGAGAGAGAGAGAGAGAGAGAGAGAGAGAGAGAGAGAGAGAGAGAGGAGACGAAATTGGGGAAGGAGAACAATTCGGGAAAGATAGAAGAGAACGGAGATATGTGGAAGCAGGCAAGAGAGAAGTGACCAGAATAGAAGAGATAAAGTAGGGAATGAGTTGGTCTGAGGTGAACCCAAGAATAAGATAACAAAGAAGAAGGAGAACGAAGATGATAAGTTACGGGAGAGATGAAGACTGAGCGAGAGTCGGGATAGAGCAACGAGATGAGAGGTCAGGAAAAGAAGAGAGAGAGCAAGGTAGGTTGATTGGATAGAGGGTGTCAAGATGAAGGTTAGAGAGAGACAAAGAGAAAGGGAGAGTAGGAGAGAGGAGAACAAGCAAGAGTCAGAATAGTGTTTGAAAGACGAGATAGAATAATAGGGCTGGGGGTTGTTTAATGAAGGTAAGATAGATACGTAGGTAGGTAGATAGAGAACAATGGAAGATCATAAAAATGTGTCGAGAAGACTAGGAGACAACAAAGGGTGATAGGTGGGAACCCGGGGATGAGAAAGATACCAGGAAGGAGAAATGGAAGAACGAAAATCAGGGAGAGTCGAATAGAGCTTTGGGACCGAAGGTGGTGGAGAAGAGGGGAGGAAGAATGAGGATGGGTGCGAACGAGTCGGGAGAGGGCGAGGAGAGCGAAGAGGAATGTGAGGACACTGGGCCAACGAAGGCGACGATGAGGGCGAGAGCTGGAGCGAGGGCTGGGGTGAGGGCTGGGGTGAGGGCTGGGGTGAGGGCTGGGGCGAGGGCTGGGGCGAGGGGGGCGAGGGCTGGGGCGAGGGCTGGGGCTGGGGCGAGGGCTGGGGCGAGGGCTGGGGCGAGGGCTGGGGCGAGGGCTGGGGCGAGGGCTGGGGCGAGGGCTGGGGCGAGGGCTGGGGCTGGGGCGAGGGCTGGGGCGAGGGCTGGGGCGAGGGCTGGGGCGAGGGCTGGGCGAGGGCTGGGGCGAGGGCTGGGGCGAGGGCTGGGGCGAGGGCTGGGGCGAGGGCTGGGGCGAGGGCTGGGGCGGGGGCGGCGGGTGGCTCTGCGCGATAACGACAGCTTCAGTATCGAGCGCAGTGCGAAGGTGCCTCGGAGGTGATTTGCGGCGCAGAAGGCTGCGATAGGGGCTTGGGCTCACCTGCTGAGGGCCTTTAACTCTCATGCGCATTCATTGAGGGAGCATATCGTTGGCACACCAGCGTCTCATCCGACGGACTGACACGTCATGGTTAAAGCGAGAAATTTTCTCAGGAAGTTTGTATTTCATTTCAGCAAGTGTTTTTTTAATATATTAAACAGTAATTTATAGAATCCCACAAAACGTTTTTAACAATATATTTCAGTGAAAAATTAAAATTAATAATGTTAAAATACCAAGACGGCACATGTTAACATAACATTTTTATTCAAACGAAAAAAACTATTTAAAAAATAGTTTATTGTTAGTAGTTGCAAGTAATTTTTAAATGATATAATTCACAAGACTGCCTATAACTATAGTTAATTCACTTGGTATGTAGCCATCAAATAATCGGTAATGCTCGGATTAAAACTGTTCTGCAAAATGACTGTTGGCACATAAGCGGCGAAAATTAATTCAAATTTGTCAATCAATTGTAGCAGAACAGAAGCTTTTTCTATCTTTCTATTGTTAATTCTATTTTTACCTTCTTGTATACGTACGGTTTAATATGCGTAGAATAGAGAAAGTTATTTGTCCTCGTGCATGCAAACGTGTGAATGTGTGAATAGTTTCCAGCACAAATTACAATTTACCCGTCATTCATTTATTATTCAAATAGTTTCTACCGTGAACCTCTTCCAGAAATTACTTCACCATAAAAACTGGAATCGAATGTGCCATTCCAAAGTTTTAGAAACGCTCCAAACTCTTCGGTTATCACCCTCTCGATCACCAATTTGGGCCGAATGCTCTCCGCGGCTGCCTTATCGCCTCGTCCATTGGGCGCCGCGAAGACAAAAGCGCGAAGCCCTCGGGAGCTGGGCGATCAATGGGTGCGTGCTGAATACAGAACGCGTGGAAGCGAGGGGAGGATACGGAGAAGGCTGGGAGAGACAGAGAAAGAGGCCGACCCGAGTGGCCGAAATAATCTCGAAAAGTCCATCTGGATAGAGGCACAGAGGTTGTGTTCATTTTCAACCGTCTTGGAAGTAGATTACACGGCGTTGTATATATTTTTGTGCATGCAATGCAGTTATACAATCACACATTTCTTTTAGAATTCCATGGCCCATTTCAGTGGCATTAGAGTTTGAAGCTACGTTCAAATACGCAAAGCCGAAAGATTTCCAGTTCAACGTAATACAGAGAGTTGTGAGTTTTCGCCATGGCATTGTGGCGTGGTTGGCTCTTCAGTACCACCAAGTAGAACATCTTTTCATTATAGTATCCGCAATCGTTTACCTATTATTTTAATTTTTATCTTGTGCACTGTAAGCACAGCAGGTTTAACCTGCTTCTGGGTTTAGAGGATGTTAGGAATCCTTATAATTTAGCCTTCTCCGGTTACCTCACTTCCATGGTCCTCAGTACAGTGTCCAAATGGTCTTATTATAATAATTTTTATTTATTTATTTTCAGTTTGGAAGTACAACAACGGAGATCATTGAGGCCCATTAATGAAGATCCAATGAGATAATAATAGTAATGATGTGAAAGAGTGGCAGAATGCCGATTAACTGTGCTTCCTTTGCCCTCCTCGCTCACCTTCATTTGCCCACCTGTAAACCCAAAGCAGGTTAAATCTACAGTGCTCACACTACACAAGGGAAAATATATGATAATAGGATTGCGGATGCTATAATGAACAGATGTGCCACTTGGTGGTATTGAAGAGCCAACCACGCCACAATAACATGGCGAAAACTCACAACTCTCTGTATTACGTTGAACTCGAAATCTTTCGGCTTTGCGTATTAGAACGTAGCTTCAAACTCCTGTGCCTCCTAAATAGGTCATGGAATTTTAAAAGAAATGTGTGATTGTATAACTTTGGCCAGAGATCGAGCCGGGAGCCCTATTGCGAAAGGTCTATGCGACTGTCATTACGTCACAAAAACCGCCCCTTACCTATGAACATTATTTACATCGCTCGCTTGAAACACTCCTCAGGATTCCACTACTGTTCATGTGAAAAACAATGAAAAACAAACACAGATATCCTCTGCTCAGTAAAGGGGAAGACAAAGTAGTAAGCCTTCTCACTCGCTTATGTTCAGTAATTGTGTACAGCAATCATCATCATCACGTTGTCACTAACCATGTTCTTCAAAGTCGCAGACCAATTCTAGAGCTGTACCAATGTCTTCCTACTCATAACATTGCTGTAGTGTTTTTAGATCGTGGAAGAAGGTCCTTAAAGTGTTGGAGGATCAGCCCATCGTCTTCTAATATTTCGGTTCCGGTAGAGAATAAAGGGTTGATCATGAACTTTTAGGCACTATTGCGGCCTATTCTGGTAAACGATCGAGGGAAACCATAGAAACATTCTGTCATCATTTCTTCAGAATTAAATAACCGGATTAGCTTAGTCCTGGCTGTTAACCAATGTCAAAATTGCGGAAATACAAACTTAAGATATTTCAATTTCCAATTCTTCAATTGCTAACTCCCAATCACGTAACACGTGATGTTAGCATGTAACGCTAGCGTGCCCTACATTTCACCACAGTAGCTTTCAAAGTAATTAGATGCACAGCATGCATGTGTATATAAACGTATATCTTACTATGAAAGTTGTTTCTTGACTGCATGAGGAAGAAAAATGAATACATTCCACAAGACCACAAAATAAGATTAATGCCTCTGTCAAGAAAACAGTGGTGTTAGAGCTTACTACTGACTGGCACACAATAAAAGACATAATGCTGACACGCGTAAACGTAATGTCCATACTATAGCAAACATCATGCGAAAGATGAGCTACAAATATAAATTCACGTAACAAAAACAAAACTTCTACTGCTTTGTAGAATAATGCAATCAATCATTGCTACTCAACTTAGACTGCCATTTTTACCATTATATTATAGCGTTTAACTGACAGCTGGTATCGTCCGGTCAGTTTATACTAGAGGAATTTCTTTTTCGTTTCGTTGTACCGCCATTAATCTTTACATTGTAATTATGGGAAGTAATAATTTAGAATCGCCAGAGGAAGTTAAAATGTTCTCTCATTGGATTCCAGGTCACTTTAGAACAGAAAATACCTTTAAGATTAGTCTTTCAATTAAGTCAGTGTGAAAACTGAATATCAGTGCTTTCTGTATTTTTATCAATGGAATATGGAATATGAAGAGAATTGTGGACAAGTTGAACTCAGGCTTCCAGAGACAGATGACGATGTGACGCTCTAACAGTATTATTATAAACCTCTACAAGCAAATTTTCAGTTTCAGAGATAACACTAAGCTTTGGAACATTTAGGTACGTCTGAAATGTTGAATATAATGTTTGCACTGAGAACATCTTTCTTGTAATTTCAATTATCATTTTACTTGGATTAGTAGAAATAATTCCATACTAACTTAAAAGTTATGAAGAGAGAGAAATTTAGACATGTGTCGTGTGCCCCTCAAGCATGTTTGCAAATTTAACGATTTGACAGCAGATACGTATTTATCTCCTCATATTATGTTTTGTTAAGTATTACATCTTAATTCTGATTCACAGCAGTAAAATATAACTTATTTAAATAATCATAATGAATAAAAATGTATAATCATAATAAATAAAACTTATTTAATTCAATGTTTTTCAATTACAATCATCGGAGATAGTTGTTGTAAGATGTCTTTTCACTTGTATCAAAAAGAAATAATGTGCTTAATAATGATAATAATAATAATAATAATAATAATAATAATAATAATAATAATAATAATGGCAATGAATCACCACAGACCCGACGATTCCGTTAATGAGATCAAATATGATTACACCAGTTAATGGTGAAGACAAAATATACGAACAATACGTAATGGAATTTTAGAATAATTTTAAGCCATAAAATAATAATTAAATTAAAGCATTAAAATAGTAGTAATTAATCAATGAAAAATAATTTATGTTCAACGTGGTTTATATTATGTAAATATTGTATTTATAAATTATAAATTTAGTATATAAATTTCTAGGAAACTTTATTTCCTTACTTTACATTAACGATTTATAATTCTTTTTTGAACAATAATTCCTCATCTGATCCTTCGATGATCGACTACCAGCGAATTCGTTTGCATCATTGACTCCTTTGCTTGGCTACTGCGAAATGAGTGATTGGGTCGTTCTCGGGAGCGTTCCAGAAAGAAGAGCTGGGCGCCAGTGGGTTGCGGGTGCCGTGGCGCGGGCCCGGAGGTGGGGGTGGGGCGGCTGGCACGGAGGGCGCCTTCAGCCCTGGCCATCGACCGCCCCGCGCCGCACAAATAATGGAAATAGCCGTGCACCGCGAATAATTGATGCGGCGGCGGAAATAGGCCTCCCGCCCCGCCCTCCGCCTCGCCCCGCCCCGCCCCGCCCCTCCACCACCCACCCTGGCCCCGCCCACGCCCCGCCCCGCCACCAGCCACCCTCGCCCCGCCCGCGCTCCGCCTCCGCTCCTCCCACGTCCCGCCCCGCCCCCGCTACGCCCTCGTCCCGCTCTCCTCCGCCTCTCCCATGCCCCCTCCCCTCCTCGCCCCGCCATGCCCTGCCTCGCCCCGCCCCCGCGTCCTCGCCTCACCCACCTCGGAACTGCCTCGTGCCTGCCTTGCAACCTACCCCATGTCTGTGGCCGCTTCTTCCATCGTCTCCAAAGACGTTTCCATCGCCGTCTCCGTCCTTCCACGTGAACACCCCCCCCCGCGCGATCCACCACCGTGAACACTCACCGCCATGCTCACCCCCGTCTGAATCTCCAGCGTCATCTGCGATACCGTCCAAGTCTCTATCTGCGTCTCTTTCGCTGCCTCCTTCCGCGTCTCCATCCCCGTCTTCATCGTCATGTTGATTCAGTGGTGAGTTGTAGTTGACATTTACATAATTGAAATAATTGAAGGCGTTGTCATTGTCAACAATAGTATTTATTTTAAAAATAGCAGCTTTCGATGGCTTAGCCATCATCATCAGTTTTCTGCTGTCTGAAATGACAACGCCTTCAATCATTTCAATCATTCATCGTCATGACCATCCACCGCCACGTCCACTGCCTTGTCTACCGCCATGTTCACTTCTTGACAACCACCACGCCTACCGCTATCTTCATCCAAACCCCGACACTGTCCATCTTTCGGTCCCCACAGTCGTATCCACGGCTATTCCTCTCGCACCTCCTTCCATTGTTCTCGACGCCTTTCTCGTCACGGCCATCTCATTGGACGTCCCTTCCGTCGTCCTCATCATCCAGTATTTATTTGACAAATAGTAAATCTTACAGTATATAAATGAAACACATAAGTAATCGCGTATGTAATTAAGTACAACTATTTTAACAGTTATGGGAGGAAAGTGAATGTAAGTAATCTGTATCTATATTTTATGCAAAATGTGTTGAAAATTTTGTCTTGACTGAATCCGAGGAAGTTCTATGGTACTCGCGAAGGCCGAAGACCAGATCCTGTCACTGTCAACTTGGAAATGCATTTCAATGTGGAAATGCATGTCAACTTGGAAAAGCGATTTCAATGAGCCGCATTAAAACTGCAACATTTTCGCTAAGGCAACTTAAACTAATCAGTTTAGTTGTATGTCCAAAAATACTCGCTTCTCATGGTTTGCCTCCTCTTGCCGCTGTTTTGTTATCTCTGTTCCATTTGTCGTTTCAGTCATTGCCCTCTGTTACATTTCCCCGTTTGCACCTTCCCTTTTACATTCCGATTCCCCCGTTTTTAACGGAAACGCTTCCGAGTCCTTGACACTGCGGTCTTCTGGGCTTTCGTTGCGCGTTGTTGCCACCGTTCTTTGTTGCTGTTTGACGTCTCGTTGTTAACCACTTAGAAATCCCGTCTTCTGTACGGTGGCGTTTTCTTTCCAAAGCAAGTTCATTGTCCAAGTTCCTGAATGAAGACTGAGAAACAGGGCTATGAACCAAAGACAAGAAATGGCGTGCACAAACATTTGATCGTCGAACGTTTACTTATTTTAAAAAAATTCACGTCTTCAAACATTATTTTGGTTTATTATTACAATGTAGCTTTTATTATTATTATTATTATTATTATTATTATTATTATTATTATTATTATTATTATTATTGTTGTTGTTGTTGTTGTTGTTGTTGTTGTTATTATTATTATTAAGTACCTCAATAGTTTTCTAAATGCATAATCTGAAATTAAATCACAAGTTGTCTGACAGTTTAACTGTAATAAAATGCATGAAAAATACAGATGAAATGAACTCTGTTTTTACGATCACTTTTGCTATTTCTTCAGTAAATTAGTTGCTGTGTGTATTATTTTCTTGCATGCTGTAGTTCGTTAGACTTGCTTATTAGCGTTTTTATGACAATTACGTAGACTCGAGTGCTTCATCAATCCTATTTGGAATGTTCGTATGTTGATTAGTCAATTGCAAATAGTTTGACAAGATATATTTGGATTTAAGGCGCACTCTTAAAATCACACGAGTCTGCACAGTTGATTTGAAATACACAATTTTTCTATGTGTTTCAACCGAAAGGTGAATGAAAGTTGTTGTGTTCCGACTTGGAGATGGGTCTTACTGAGGAGGCTGCGTTCTATCGGCGGCAGCAGCAACTCTTCATCTGCGCACCTTGTCGCCACTGCTGCAAGCGATGTCGTCGCCATCGGTACTTGCTCGGCATCGCTGGCGACGACATCGCTCGCAGCGGCGGCGGCAGCAACTACCACCACAGCGCTGCAGAAGCAATGACCACGACGGCGAAGAAGAAGAAGAAGAAGAAGAAGAAGAAGAAGAAAAGAAAAAACCAAGTCGTGGGAGGCGTCATTCACGATAACGAAAGAAGTGAAACTCGGAAACAAGGGACAGCGACAATTGTGACCATGACATCGAAATAGTGGGTTATCAAGATCGAAATGTGATGGTTTTTAACGTGATATTTATCAACAGGAAGATAGAAGATGAGTCGATCCTGAAAACACATTTCAGCCAAAGTGCGTACTTTTTGTATACTTCGTGTCGTAGAGTAACAATTTCTGCACTGTAATATTAGAGCAAGTACAAACATAGCATGTGAACGTTGATAGATTAATAATCGTTGTTGTTCAGTGTCACGTAGATCGTTAATTGTCTTAAGCTATTGAAGTATGTATTTGGCATTTTAGGGTCGGATTAACCCGGCTTTTGTCAGCTAGCAGTCTTTCCAGTCCCGGGCCCTGTTTTTATTTAGTATTCTCGCCTGTGGTGAACGGAGACGTGTGTCAAGCATACTGTATTCCCTTAACGATATCTGAGCCAATAAACTGGGCTATTGGAGTAAATTAGTATTGTAAATACATTAGGCCCAGACTCTATGTATAATGAAACGCGTAAAAGAATCCACGTAGTAATGAGCGGAAGTCATAATTCCACCCCAAATCCATAACCTTTCTGTAATTTTACTCATTTTATCAAAAACAATTACCACATATTGCTTGACATCCGAACGCTTATAAAGAAGAGAATAATAATCGTGAATTCTTATGTCAGTTTTTAAGAGCGTTAAGTTGACCATTTTTTTCATTTTTAATTTAAGAAATATTGATGGTGATAGTTCGACCTGAAATTACCTCCTCCCCCTCCGAAACATTTCCTGTATTCTTCTCCGTAACCATCGGTAAAGTAATAAAATTTCAAGATTTTCTCGTACGTAAATGTCAGTTTGCAGAGATTCTGGAATGCTGCCCCTAACTATAGTAATTTTATTCGCAAAACCCATTTGATAATGATGTGTACAAATGTCATTGATAACGGTTGTGTGGTGCATTTGGTGGTGTTAACCGTTAATACCTATTTACATCGCCTACAACGACCGTGACTTGCGTTAGGATAATAGGGAATGTGTGTATTGCGGCGGCGGTGATGGCGTGGAATGGTGCCAAGGACAAGCTCACACAGCCTGGAGAGTGAAAGCCATGATGTTACTGGTCCATGTAACAGCAGTGCAGAATCGATTTACCGTGTAGTTTGTGCCTTCTGATATTTAAGATCACAATTGATGTTTGAGCATCGCGACAGTTAAATACACTATAACTGTTTAATACTGTTCTAGGTAGAGCAAGGTCGTAACGTAAATACGCGATTGTCGGTTTTATTTCTAAAATTGAGAACCAGTTTGTCCTAGAGTGTAGTATTTAGTTCCGAGAATGCAGAACGGTTACACATTCCAATGGATAAAGCAACATAATCTGAATTAACCCTAATTCCAGCATCTGAATTAAGAATATTTGAAGCTAGGAATACGTGTAAAGTTCAACATCACCGTTTCTGTTGCATTTAATCTATTTTATTTCACTAAAAGCAATTTTATTGCATGATAATTATTGTTATTAAAGTAGAAGGGAGTATTTTTGGAAACTGCCAAAGAAAGTTCTGAAGAGTATATCAACATACAAGAGAATATGGTTGTGAGTTTAATAATTCATTGAAAAGGTTCCTTTTCTTTCTTCATTGTATACGTTTTTATAGTCCTTTTATGCCCCTGGTTCATTCCAAACACCCAGATTTGCAGAGAATTGAAAGTGCTTTCATTACGCGACCACATGACACAAATAGCCAAAAATGTTTAACCGAAACCTTCACACTTCCCTGTGCTCCTTAATCTTCAACCTAGGTCGCAATGCTGCATACCCACATATTAAATCCAGGTATCCCAAAGACCGATTCAAACCACCATAATCCCCTACAATTGTCAATAAATCAAACTGAAATAGTCTTCAGCCTCGCTTTATGTACTTTAGCACAATGTTTACGTTCTTCCGAGCAATAAAAACCACTGCTTATGAATGGCCATTCCCAAAAAGTCGAAAAACTATGTAATGCATAATTTAACCTTCTCGATAGACAAGTATGTCGAACGAGAAGAAAAAAATTTAAAAAGGGTCCTTTTCTTAAAAGTATGCTGCTACGCTTTACCATTTGTTTTGCACTTCTTGCGATTCTCTTATCTTCTCCTTTCCCCGTCTCCTTTTTTCTCTCTATTGCCCACGCTCGTTCTATTATTTAATCACACAAAGTCTCCAATAGATTTCTTCTACTTCTGATGGTTTTTCTTAATTATTTAATTTCTCAGACTCACTTTACTTACATTTTTACAGACTTACTCTGACTTTACTTCCATACAATTCGTACCTCACGTTCATCTTTCTCTCGATTATTTCATTTCAATTTTCTACTCAATTTCAATTTTCGCGTTTTTACCGATAACACCAGTGGATATTTGACATACACATCAACCATTGTAGAATTCACCACCATGATGTAATGAGGAATGTAGGTCACAGGATTTGGTCGGAGTGAGTAGAAACAATTGAACCATTTGCTTGACCACTGCGGCAAACCAATGGTTTAATTATTTTTCTTCACTCCCACCAAATCTCACGAACTACATCCCTCTCCATACCAATATCGATATAATCTATATATACACACCCACAATTTCTAATGTGAGGGAAGTAACTAAAAAAAGTGCCTTCTTTTCCACTAGGCATGGAATTACATGAAGGTCGAGCGTTGCCGCAGTTTCATTTATCGACATTTACCGTAATATCATTTCTTAAACTGAGATTATGTGCCCCAAAATGCATGCAAATATTGAGTGCTTGAAAACGAAGGTGCCCAACTTTGAATTAGACTAAGGAATACTCTAAGTTACAATCTGAAATAAAGAGACCGTTAAGAAAGCATCTTAATGACATCTTGATCATACATTATGTAAGTGCCACGCAATTAACATGGCTTTCTGTTATTTGGAAAAAAATGAAAATAAACTAACCAGCACGAAACAAATACTGAAACAATCCTCTCTCTCACTCCTCCTTCATCCTTACTCGAAGCTCTTGAAATTGCACGGCCTTCATTGAAGACTATAAAAGCGTTTCTCTTCTTCATTCCATGGATTCAGCAAGGCTGCCTGTTCTGGAAACCATCTTCTCGAACGACCGATACTTCTTTGGCCGGCTGGTTTGTACTCCCATACCAGATGAATTCGGCTTCTGCTCAATCGCTCCAGATGACTGCACCAGTTCATTTTAGTGTCACGTATTTTCTCCAGACTATCTCTAATTCTTCACGTGTTTGTTCACGACTAATTTTGTCATCTAGAGTACACAATTTTACAGTTCTAAGAAAAAGTTCATTTCTGCGGCTCTCATTCTCTCATTTATTTCTCTTTTTTTTGAGGATCCAGGTCTCGCTTTCATATAACAATACTAATGCAGCCATCGTCTTATAGAAGTTAAGTCTGGTTTCTTTTCTTGTTTTATGTTTCAGGGTTCTATGAATTATCCCACAAATACGCGTTTAAACGTATATAACCCGTAGGTTTAAAACTATTTAATTTGTTTGTGACATCATTATCATATATAAAAATTACTTCACATCACAAATAATTAAAACTGGACACACGCTCTACAGTCTTTCCATTCAATTCTGTTTGATCTGACAGGATATTTTCCATGAAAAGCCATTACTTTAGTTGTATTAGTAGATATTTTAAGGTTATAATTTTCACATATATTTACTCATTCGCACCCAATCCAATTATTCCAGCAACGTCGTAGATAAACGTCTTCCAGGGCAGACGAACGTCCTGCTACTTAACAACCACCTTCAGCCTTTCTTCTTTCGTGCTGCTTGCCTGCAGCTAAGCCGTGAAGCGCGCGCCAGTGATGTCAACGCTAAGTTGTTTAGCGTCTTGCGGCGGTGGGGGCGGGGCGGGGTGGAGCGGGGCGGGGCGGTGCGGGGCGAGGATGAGCGAGGCTGTGCGCGGCGGGGTTGGGGACGTGCGGGGATGGGGACGGAGAGGAGGTGGGGATGGGGTCGGGGCGGAGCTGGGCGGGACAGGGTGGCGGGATCTCTTCCGATCGATTGTCCCAGTTGGGCGGACGCCTGCCCGCGCGGTGCGGCCAATGCCCCACTTGGCGCTCGCCCACGCCGCCCATGCGCTCTCTCATGTGGCGCCCAGGCGTTTGCCTATCCCCACAACACCCCACCTCCTTGCCCGATCTTACCCGTGAAGTCATTCCACTCTAGCTTGTCAGCTAGGTCGAGTTCAGTCGCTGTTAGGAGGAGAATTCTACCTACCCAACCGGCTGTTCTGATAGGTTGTTTTTCGCGGTTTCTCCGATCAACATCAGGCGGATGCTGGAGCAGTACCATAACAAACGGGCCACAGACAGCGCGCGATCTTTTCTTCTTCCTTGTCCTTTTCTTACCCATTACTTACACAGATATTCACATGCCCTACACTACCACAAATGCCAGGGGGAACTTAGAGCTTGTCCCGGTTGGTGCGCTGACCCGCCGGTGGGAGATACCAGGTTGTGGAAAACCCCGTAAGTTGACGTGTAGGTCGGCGTCGGATCTCGCCATCCAGCGGTAGAAGATCGCTACCACATCCCGAGGAAAACACATACACTACACTTAGGGGATTAGTGCCCTTAGCAGTTGACGCGCCCGCAATCACTAACAACCAACCAACCCATGAAGCATATATTCGTGTGCCAAGCCCCGCTAGCTTAACGTGCCTATCAGCGTCCACTCACTCACTGGCGACTTCAGTCCACTCTCTAGCTATTAGCTCACACTAATCCTTTTTATGCTCTAAATACTACTCGCGCATCTTTTCTTGAACGATGTTCTTGCTTTCCGTTCCCTTGAACCATAAACAGTTGAAGACAAAAGCTCTCAGCGAGCACTGATGACAACATTCTAAGCATTAAAACTTCGTTGACGCGAAACAAGCTAGTCAAAGCTAGTTGCTTTCATAGTCGAGAAATTCTGTTTAGCTTTATTACCATTATGTAAAGAAATGGCTGAGGCAGGTCCAGGTCCTTCAAGGGAGGTATCAAACTTCTATCTAGTTGTGCTGCTGTTGTCTACCGAGAGCGATGACCTGGCCACACACGTAGCAGGTTTGACTTTGATTTTCCAGAGGTTGGCATTACTGTAAATACTCTAGTGGCCGACTTTGTAACTAATACCCCACTCCGCCCACATTTCTTCAATCCATTCAAGAACTGTTGCGTGAGTAGTACACTAATCCTCACCAAAGATTTCTGAAGGGGAACCCCCAAGCGGACATTTAGGTTGGCGCAGGATCTTAGGTTCTGCCCGCGAAGGAACACCGACATCTGCTGGGATATGACATTCTCTCCTTCTACGTGACTATTTTTTAAAATATTTATTTATTGTTGTTTACATAGTTTCATTTAATAACTTCTTCATATGTATTTTGTTGCCATTTAACTATACTTATTCTAACTTAACATTTAACTATTGTAGCTGCAGATGGATATAGGAGACTCATAGAGCACTTACTACATTTATTTTAGCTATTGTGTAAAAAATATTTAGGAATGCTTCTAATGGGAATCTGTTTGCAATGCGGATTGAGAAATAGTTGATTGATGCTTGATTGTAGTGGACGACTGAGGCAATTGAGTTTATATTTAAATAGACGTTATTAGAGAGGTGAGCTATGTGGTAGGAGATGAGTGGTAGGTTTAATTATTTATGGAGTTTTCTGTTTGATATGAACCCACGGGAATTTATTGCTATTTAGAGGAATGCTTCCATAACTGGAATTCTATTTATATTTGTTTGCGTGGCATTGATTCATATTGGACAAGCTACAGGATAAGCGGTCTACTTGTTTTATATATGGACATTGTATTGTTTAATGAAAGTTTGCTTTTGTTGTTGAGAAATGGATTTAGTTGGATTACCTTTATCTTAGTGAGTTGTAGCTTTTGAGTTATACGGGTTTTCCAATTTAATCTGGGTTCGAAATTCCAAGATATTTGACAGTTTGGTTTTGTGTGATCCATGGGATTGTGTTATTATTTATATGAAGTGGGGTGGAAACTGACTTGAGTGAAAAGGATGAGGAAAAGGATGCCATGAATCGATGGCATTCGTCGTGTTGGGACTATAACCCTCATTTACAGGGTATTGCAAAACATTCGGCCTATTTGAAATTGGGTGAATTCCTTAAAGAAAATAGCAAATTTCTCTTCATTAAAAGTCCAGGAGAAAGTACCACACATTCGGTTTTGCTGATCCATGCAAAGGCGATAATAGAACTACGCGTGATTCTGTAGAGAACCGAAACATTTGGTCAGGCTAACTTCGGCGCTTATCACTGCCGTCAATATCGATTGACAGAAAAAACGATTTCTAGTAAGGGAGAACTGAGAGTATCTGTAGCTTCACTTTTAATCTTTAGAAGAGTGTGACGAGGCGCCATCACGTGATTGAAATCGAACAAGTATAAAAGCCTTGCTTGCTCACATATTCTTTTATTCACAACTCCAGAAATGAAACTTTCTCACGTTAAGGTACCATTGTTAAGATACCGCTCTGGCGTGTTCATACGTCGATACAGTTTTGTTTTTTTTCGAAAAAGAATTGAATAAAATGAAGCAAATCGTAAATCTGGTCCCGCTGTTTATGAAATTAAAGTGAATATTTTTACTTGGATAAACGGCATAAAAATTTAAATAAGTCTTGTTCATTATTACTTTACGTTATAATTATAAATGCATCGTGATTTTTGAAATATGTGAATCAAATTTTTTCATGTCCATCTGACCCGAGTCATCGTTTAAGCCGATTTTAGATGATTTTTTCCATTTAATGGCAAGTTTATAGCTGAGTTACGATTTAACTCCACATATCTTTGTTGATTGCATTTAGTCATGTTGGCCTTGAGTAATGTAGGAGAGACTAACTATTGTTTTAGAGGATAATAGTAACCAACAACCTAATCTCAACATACGAGCAACAAATTCACGTGAAATAAAAATATAGTTGGGGATTTGATTTTACTTAAATATTAAAAGATTTCATTATTTAATTACTTATATGTATTGTTAGAAATTTATTATTGGGACTAAAATTAAAGCATATACTGATACTTTGCTAAACCCAAAAATGAGAGCTTGGTCAGTGCGTGATGTTCACAGACTTTACAGAAGTTAAGTCACACATTATGCAAAAAATTACAATTCCAAGTTCTTTATCTTTCACATTAGGTAAAATTGAACTTCTTCTCAATTCTTCGGATCATGTGTGGAAATTTGGAAGTGAAATGAATAGTCCTGCAGTAATTTTTACTCGCGAATTCACTTCCACAAAAAAGAGGATACCTTATCTTCCCAGTTTTAGAATCAAATTATTTTACAACAGAATTGTCGCATTTTTACTCAAGGATTACTTCAATAAAAACTATAGTATAGTTCATCATTTAGTTTTTAGAATTATGTAGATCAATAATCATGTTCACTTGACTTCGTAGTTGACACGGCTTAGGTTCGTGGTGTTTGCGTGGAAATTGCAGTCGCAGTTTCAGAACTTCCGAGAGAAACTCTCATCATTATGAAACATTGAATTTCTGGCCGTTCTGTCGCGAGTCGTAGTTCGTGAAGTTGTGTCAGCTATGAAGAAGGTGGAGACAAATTGAAGCAATTAAACCCCTACGTCAGAATATTTTCACAACTGCTTCTCAGAACTAATTGCCATTTACTTTGTTCAGCTACTTTGTAAATGTAAAAATCAAAAAACGTAGTAGTGTAGTCTGTAAGTTAAAACGAATATTATTTTATTTTATAGGTAATTATTACGCATAAATTTCATAATCTGATACTATTTGGCCAGACCAAAAGCTTGCAAGCCATGCAAAACCTACATCCCAAAGCATTCTAACCTTTTGAATTCTACTATTCACCCCTGATGGTCTCTCGATCACATGAAAGAGGGACCATGAAAAATGGACCATATATTACGGCTAAGGAAAAAAACCCTGAAGGGGAAAATCTATCTTTAGAAGGCGAGTAGTTGTTAATCTATCGAATTCTTTCTAAACTTATTTATTTCTTGGCGCGGACGTCACGTATTCTCTTTCCAATCTTTAACCTCCTCAGCACCTGAGATGAAATAGCGCCTCAGAAGGTCGACCTCTCCCTTGCTTCAGCGCCTTATGTTGCTCAAAGCACTGGTTACTGTTGAGCAACTTAAAACAAGTTATTTTACTTTGTCACTCACGTCCTAAATGTCACCATTGGAAACAAACGTACATCATCTTAAGCACATCTCATTGGCTCGTATTGTTTCAGACGAGCGACAGAATATTAATATTATCTTATGCAACGTGTTTATAGTGTTAGCCTTTATTGCGTAAATACATGTTTTGCAAACGATTAAATATTAAGAACGAGTTTTCAAATGTGTACAATGCAGTAAGGCAACATTATTAAGTATTATAACGAGGTGCTTAAGTTATATTTTGAATAACAGCGTTATAAATGTGTAAGAGAATGAAAGTTAATTTTGGGAGATATATTCGACATATGGACTAAAAACGTTTGGTCGGCTGTTCGCTGCGTCTCCATGATTCTCTCGCTGCAATTGACTGAACGAGTGATGACGCAATTACTTGTGCAATAAGTGGAAAATAGTCATAATCTATGCCATAAATGTCATTTGATGAATGATTTCTTGTAACGTAAAAGTCTTGTATAATGCTGGAATACAAAAACAAATAATCCTTAATCTCCAACCGTTAAGGGTAGAATTTTCGTTCCTATCTTTATGTTAAGTCGCAATCGCAGTACAGTAGACAGATATCTATGCGGGCCTCCTAGTGTGCCCACAATTCACTAACCATCGGATCTCGAAGCGTAAACCAACAAAGTTCGGGGCACGTTATTTCCTGAGGGTCGTGGCGAAGGTCGGGGTCTGAAAGTTTCCGTGTTGTTCTTGCACCTTGCCGCCGCGAGAAGGAAATATGTCTCACATGTTTTACCGCGAGCTTTACGCTCGACGTCCTCGAGTGGTGGAGAATACGGCGTTCTCACCGCCAGAGGAGACATCTGCTGCCAATAGAAAAGGTGTGAGAAACGGAAGGCAAGTTGAAACACAATGGGTGCGATAAAAGGGATTAAATGTTAGGGGAATGTTTTAAAAATGTAATTAAATAAGGTATGTTTGGAACCATTCAAATATTTGTTCGCGAAATTTGGCGTTTGTAAAATCACTTTTTTCTTTATTTGTAACAAATCTTTAACATTTATAAACACATTGAGCAGAACATTTTAGGAGGCTCCCTTCTTTTCCTGACTTAAGTAAAAAGAATGTCGTTAAAGATTGGGGAAGTTTTATACGTATTTTTTAAAATTATTTCAAATTTAGCAAAATATAGATAATTCGTTAAAAATATGGTATTTAATTTAAACTTTAATATTAATACTAATACGTGTGGTCTGCGGAAACAAAAATGCTGCTAAACAAAGTCACAAAAGTAGCTTTAAAGAGTAGCACACACCCTACTCAAGAACAACAAATAGAATTCTCTATAACGTTCCAAAGTATTATATATTTTACAAAAACAGTCTTCACTAATACAGGAATAACGTATTTCGATATATACCGATAGAGAATACATAGTAGTACTTTACTACCAAGAATGTCAAAAAGTTACTGTTCCTTAACGCAACACGTGAAGCTAGGATATTTTTCTTTCAGTATAAAGACTCATGGAAAATTAGTAATATAAATTAATATTACAAAACTTTAAGTTGAATATTAAGCATACGTTCTTTAATATAATAACTGGACATAGTGTAAAGAGCCAAAATTGAGTGTTATATTTTCTTTATATTTGACATCAACACACCCTACTGGAATAAAATCAATGTTTTGATTTCATGGAGACCGTCAACTTGAGAAGAACAAAAATCAACAACCAGAAAGAAAATATACGTTCTAGAGTGAGAACGAAAAGTTTAATAGAACACTTCGGTCAGCGTGGCGTAATTCAGTGGAAATGAATTTTGATGTTTTGAGTTGAATTTTGAAACTTGATGGAAGAAATGCGATGTCATCACGTATATGGGCGATGTATTTGTTTGAAGACAGAATTACGAAAAAATTAAATGGACCAAAATATTTGAGGGAGTTCATATAGTGATTTGTGAATATGAAAATGGACCTAACGAAAGGATTATTGTTATTTGAAGGGTGAAGACGAAGATAGGTATTGTTATTGAAAACTGAAATTAACTAATTGTTTTTTATTTTCATTTAAAAACAATATTCTGCAAAATTTTTGTTATTATGAATAAATCTTCTCTTTTACTTTGAATTTGAAAGTATTTTCATTTAATATTTTTAGAAAAAGACCTTATTCGAATTTGTGGTATGTACCACAGAATCATCAACCCTAAAAAAATGTTAAATGGGTATTTTTATTTTCCTCCATTAAGTAAATATAATATTATTATTATTATATATTCTTTTAGTAATGGTATAGTAAAAACCATCTCAATAGCGAATATTGTGAAATGATCATTTATCAACCTTTGCCCCTGTCGTTTCGTGTCCTCACAGATGTAAGAATATTGTTCCCCCAAAACAGAAAAAGAAATTATGACCAAAAATAAGTCAATAGAAGCGCTTTCTCTAAGCGTGATTTGAAAGGTGATAAGAGGATAAAATATGGTATTCGCTAATATTGATAAAATGTTGTTTACGAAAATGCTTATGGTCATATAAGACATCAATAGATGAACCTTTCATTGATAGTTTCTTTTAGCAGGAAAAATACTCGTTCAATGTGAAGGAAAACAAATTAATATTATTCCATTGTATTGTCAATTATCATAGTCAAGTTTCAGATGAAAAAAGGCACGATAACTGGTCCAGATGTGTTAAATAATTTTACTAACTTTTACCAGCTGAGTTTTCATGCATTATTCATTACAAATTCATAGAGTTTTCATGCTGACTCATTACAAATGGTTGAGCCAGCAATGTAAATCAACCTTTTGTAAAAAAAGTGAATAGAAGAAACTGATAAAAACTAATCTAGACTTCAATATTTTATTTTGGTTCAAAGAAAAATATCTTCTAAATATATTACAGTAAATATAAAAATGAATACTTATGAGTATGCAAAAAGCAAAAGGCTCGTAGCTGAGTAAGAGATTAGTTTTTAAAAACTTACAAAACGTATGTAATATTAACTAACTCAGAAATGCAAAATAACATGAAGCCTGAGAAAACTTTAATGAACATTAAAGTAAACACAACGACTCTAGAGCGAAATATTGCATTGCTTTGCACAAACGTGTGCAGGTAAAGGAATAGCGACCGAGACGTGATGAGCACGAGAACGAATGTCAAGAAGAGATGAGAAAAAGGTAGAATAACGAAAAGGCGTATTAGAAAACTGGAAGTGTAGAGGGGAGTAACTACAGTGAGAATAGAGATCGTGCGAAGGAAGAGAGGACCCGTTGAGATAGAGCAGGCCAACAGCCGTTGGAATTCAGCTCTGGTCTGGATAGAATTGCCAGCGGCCGTCTGGTCTGATAGGTAGTTCTCGTGATTTCTCCTTAATACCAGGTGAATATCGGAGAAGTAAATGAACAAACGGGTAACGGCCCACCCGCGATTTTTCATCCTTGTCCTTCTTTTCCTCACGCAGGCACGCACGCACGCACGCACACACACACACACACACACACACACACACACACACACACACACTTTTAAGTACTACACTACCGAACATGTCGGGAGCTTAGAATTTGCGCTTTTGGAAAAGTTCCCCTCTGAGGGAGTTACTTGGAGGGGGAAAACCTCCAGAGGGAAAGACAGAAGAAAGAAAGAAAGAAAGAAAGGCAAAAGAAGAAAGATAGAAAGACAGAAGAAAGAAATAAAGGCATAAAAAGAAATAAAGGCATAAAAAAGAAATAAAGGCATAAAAAAGAAATAAAGGCATAAAAAAGAAAGGCAGAAAGGAAGAAAGAAGAGAAGACGGAGAAGAGCAGAGTGTGGAGAAAGAGGGGATAAAGGACAGGCGTGGAAAGCCACAAAAAAAGGATGCGGTTCCCCAAAGGAATTGCAGCACAATAAACCTGGTGTCGCAGGACGACGTAGCCTGGCGGCCCGGCGCGGGAAGGACCTTGGCGGCGCGAACCTTGAATTACGAGCCGGCGAGGCGACGTGGCGACGTGCCCCTTCTGCCGGCGGAAAATATGCGTTGCAGCCTTTAGGAAGCGGCGCGGCGCGGCGCGGCGTCGGGGGAGAGGGCCACGCCTCGCCGCCGCAATGAACTTAGCGTGTTTGCGTTCTTCGCTTTTCGTTCCGCCGCTCCGCTTCGCCCTCTCCCGCCCCGCCCTCCCGTGTCCACCCACCCTCTACGTAGTGTCTCACTTCGACTCGCGTTTTCCCGGCTCACGTACTCCAGCGCTGCTCCACCCAGTTGCATCCGCCGAGCTGCTCTCCGCCACTCAACTGCCTCGCACATCCCCATCTTGCTCTCTCCCATCCCTTCCCCAGTCACTGTGTTCCGTTCTATCCCGTCCTAATCTTCCCTGCCCTATTCTTTCCCGCCCGGCACTTCCACGCCCACCTCTTTTACTCTTCTTGTTCAGTCAGTTCCTTCCCGCCTTGCCCCGCCCAATTCATGCCTCCCTATCACGCTCCTCATCGTCCCATCCTATTTGTTCCCGCCCTGCAACGTTCTGATCCGTCTATGCAGATCACACTCCGCTCCTCCTCCTGTAGCTCATCCTTGCTAAGCTTAACGTTTCCTAGAACTCTTTCTCATCCTAACCCGTCTCCCTAGCCTCTCCATGTTCACCCCCTTCTTCCTCCCACTCCACCCTACTCCGCCATTAGACCCGCTTCACTCGTCCCACCTCTTTTCGTACAGACCCGCTACCACGCTCTCCATCCCACCTCTTTCTGTACCCACTTCTCTCCTCGTTCCACTTCTCCCCGATCCGCTGTGACCTTCCCCGCTCGCACTCATCCCACGCGGTATCGCCCCTCCCCGCCAAAAACCCACTCTCCTGCTCCTCGCGCCTCCTCGCTCCACCCCGCCCTGCTCCGTTCGGCGTCCGCTGGGGAGACGAAGTTTCTGAGAGATTAGATTCACAGCGACCGAGAAGGTGGGGGACCACGACGCGCATGAATAGCAGGAAGCGTTGCGCAGTTTTTAATATGCTTTATTTCGCGGTCCCAAAAGTACGGCGTGGCGTCGTGTTGCCTTCGTTGTACTGTTCTTTTCTCTCGTAAGCTTTCTGCGATAATGGAACGAGAGATTTAAAGCCTGCTTTTCAGCGAAATGTAACTAACCATATAAATGTATAAGTCGTAAAAATATGTATTTTAATTATTTTATATTTATTTCTCCTTTAATAATGTGTGCTAAAATTTCTCTGCCTTTAACGGCAGTAAATATTGTTTTTTGTAAACATTTTTTCATAAATTAGTTGATTTCTTAAAGGGGTCATGTCAGCGTACTGGTTAGGACACACGTCTGCTAACCTGAGGGACCCAAGTTCAAACACCATCAATGTGGGGATTTTTATCCGGATGTATCTTATTCAGGGCTTTATTAACAGTAAATATTGGAAAAATACTGCACATGAAGCATGACGCTTGCCACGCCATCTTCTCCCACTTCAGAAATCATGTTATAAGATCTATGATAAATCCAGAGCGTCGTGGAAGTGGAGAAAGATAATGCCAAAAATGGCTTATGGACAGAAGTCCTAACATACCCTGAGCAGGTATTCTTGTAGTACAAAGGATAAATAAAAAAAAAGATTTTTTAAAATGTAAAATTAATGAAACTTCTAATAGCATTTCCTTTCTCGCAGACTATTTAAGTAATTGTTTAACTCATAATACTGATACACCTGTACTCATTTAAATCTAATATTGCATGTTAATGCTACTGAGTTCGAATGTCCACAATTCTTTAAATCTTCTAGACATTGGAATTAACACTCATCTCCAAATATTTATGTTTTTGGACTAGTATTCTTTTTCATAAATTCCAATAAAAGAGATCAATTCTTCCCTTATTCTAATTCGTTCCATTACTACTCTAGCTATTTCTTTCCAGTTTTCTCATTGCATATTCTAATGATTCTGAAAGGTCATCTCAATCATAGTCGTCAAGTTTCAACGCTCCTATATTTGGTGAAAAGATTATGTTATAAGAATCAAATTATTCTACAAAAGTACTTAAATGGAAAAGTTTTTAAAGTTACCGCAACTGACGTTTCACGTTCTTATCTTGAATATTTTTGATCGCTAAGTTATTATTCTCTCCCGCTCCTCTTGTACGAGTTATAAATTCGATTTCTTTGTTTGAGAATAAGCAAGAGTAAAAAAGCATCCAACATGTTACATCTCGCTGAAAACTCCAACATTTATTTTTATTCAAACAGCGTCAAATCCTGTTATACTTGTCCCATCAAAAAGCGCAGACCACGAAGAACAAGAAGCCAACAACGACGTTAAGCCCGCCGGGTCCACCGGGATAAGCACAGGCGCCCGAGAGGGCAGAAGGTGGCAGGTGTGCAACTGTGGGCGCCAGGGGCAGTTAGCGCTCGCCGATCCGCCATAATTCACGCGGGGCGTCTCCGCCGCGGCCCCGCGGGCTCGTTACCCAGGGCTTTGCGGCCGCGACGCGACCGCCAGGCGGACGCGCGGGCGCGAAAAAACCCTCGCGGCGCCGCCCCTGGCTTTTTCGCACGACGACGCCCAGCCCCCGTTCTGCCTGGTGTTTGCTGCAAAACTACGCCCATCCCTCTGGCTCCAGACGGCGGCTGGCTGCTTCTCATTTTCTTACGCCCCCCTCTCCTGTACTAGATAATATTGACTTACTCCCTATAATATTTGAATAAATGCATTTTGAGATTTGTAAGTAGAAAAAATAGTGATTTTCTAAACTTACAAATTTTCCTTAATTATGAATTTATGTAGCTGTTAAATTACATCGCAGCCCAAACGCTCATATTGATAAATTCACGTTTCATGTTCTTACATTTTCTTACGCCCCCGTCTCCTTTCCCGACTCCTTCGGCTTTGATCGTCCCTCTTCTTGCTGCCCATTGTCCTCCCCCATGCACACGTCTCACAGCACTTCTTGCCCGACATGCCTGGACATGTTCCCCATGTGCCCCTCCCCCCAAACACACGACTCCTTACGCCATTCTCCCGCTCTCGGTCGTTCTATACTTTGCCACTCACTCCTCCCCTATGCTCGCGTCTCAAACCATAACCGTCCCGCCCTGATAGTGCGTGTCACCCATGCGTCCCCAATCGACACAAACACACACTCTTCCGGCATTCTCCCGCATTTGAGCGTCCATCACCTTGACCTTCATTCCTCCCGCACGCTCGCACGCGTCTCACACCACTCCCTGCCCGCCATTCCAGCGCGTCTAGTTCATGTCTCCCTCACACGCGCTCCTATCCGTCAGTCCTTCGCTCTGGTCGCCCCACACTTTGCAGCCCACTCCTCCGCATGTTCATGTTTTACGCCAATTTCTGCCCGCCTGCCTGTGCCTTTCCCGACTCACACCTATCCCTGTCTCTCACCGACACACGCCCCCTTCCGCAACTTGCCCGCTCGCTTCAATCCAACACGTCACCTTCGCATCCCTGGTTACGTCCCATTCCCTTAATTGCTGACATCCTACTCAATGTCTGTTACCAAACTCTCCAGTCAATCTCCCTGACTCTTTCCCACATGACTGCACATGGCTGCACTCTCATTTTATTCTCTCTCCCCAACCCCTTCAACAACTCCCTACCCGTTTGAGTGCACCTGACTTATCAATCTACTATGTCCCGACCCTTTTGAATAACCTATAGACCAACCCGAATTTTTCGCCATGGTCATGCACCCCACCCCACCCCTCCTTGCGCCCGACTTCTCGCCCTGCTCCTCCCTACCCGCCCATCTACGCCTTCTTTCATCACCCTCTTCCCTCTCGCATCCCACCAATTCCTTGGCAAGCCGCGTTGCTCTCTTGCCACGTGGGGTCCCTCTCTCCATACCCTGCGTCCCACACCAGCCCTTCCGCTCCCTACCCGCATGCGAACCCATGTCCTTCACGGTTCGTAACTCATGCATCATACCCCGCTGCGATGCGACATTCCTGAGTCCTTTTTATTTTTTTCCCTTCCTATTTGATAGACAACTATTGTTTTGGATTAGATTCTTAGCAGTCATGCGTGGAAAAGGTTTTTCCGATCCCCATTTATTGTTATGAGGTTGTTTTCCGCTAATCGAGCGGCAAAGTAGCGTTTTGCGTGCCGCGTACTACAATGTAAACGAAACGAATAAACACAACATCGTGTGGTTATAAATTAACATAGCTGCCATTTCGCGCTCGTTGTGAATGATTCCAAGACAAAAAGTTGTAAGAGCCGTGAATTCATACCATTAATGCTACAACTACTGCTGCAACAAAAGCTCATAATTCTTCGTAATATATTAGCATTTGAATCCGTAAAAGTATTTCCAACCCGCAAATATATTTGCCCGAAATTGAAATCAGTGTGCACGGATGCCGCGAGCAATCATCGTGTCCGGTACACAGGTAAGCGCTCTTAGTTTTCTAAAATTTAACCGAAAGATTACCGATAGATTTTATCAAAATTTGTCATTTTTCTGAATGCTTTGCTCTCTTCGAGCAAGCAAAACAAGAAAAAATGGGACGTTTTTGAGAGTATTTCGAATATATCCTAGGAGATTTAGAAACTCCGAAAAATTAAAGATTTGTTTCAAATAAGAGGGGCCGCAGCATCAGCCAGATTGATAAAAAATATTCATTTTGAAGGAAAAAGTTTGAACCGAGGTGCTAGTGTTGTTTACAAACCGACGGACCAACCGTCAGACAAATGTATCGAAATAAATCACGTTTTTGTATTAAGTAATGTTCACCACAAGGCGTTTAAAAGAAAATAATGTTCTACACATAAGAGCAAGAAAAACATATTTTTGGTTATCAGGGAGTCACAAAGCGTTTTCTCTATCTGCAAAAATCGATATTTTTTTCTGGACAATTACATTAATTAGACCATAAGTAGTCTATGAGAAAATATATGGATTGACTTAAAAATTCCAGCGACGAGTCATATCATTGCCTACACCAAAGACATTTTATTCGTACTTAATGTTACTTTTACAATAGTTAACTTTAACAAATTGAACATCACAACCAATTCCATTACGCCACTCCAAGCCATGCGTCGCCTTGCTATTCCCCGCTTCACTACGTCATATCATACACGCTTCGCCTGGCATTGCCACGCATTGCCATGCCCTGCTATGCATTGCCACACAACACTCCCACCCATCGCACTCCACTAAAATTTGACCGCAGTTTGCTCACGCCATCGAACGCCACCCCACACCCAGCCTCTCTACTGCCATGTCTTGCCATGCCATGCCATGCCGTGCCATGTCTTGCCATGCCATGCCATGCCGTGCCATGCCGTGCCATGCCGTGCCATGCCGTGCCATGCCGTGCCATGCCGTGCCATGCCGTGCCGTACCGTGCCGTGCCGTGCCGTGCCGTGCCATGCCGTGCCGTGTCCTGCATTGCCGTACCATGTCGTGCATTGCCGTGCCATGCCGTGCCATGCCGTGCCATGCCGTGCCATGCCGTGCCATGCCGTGCCATGCCGTGCCATGCCGTGCCATGCCGTGCCATGCCGTGCCGTGCCGTGCCGTGCCGTGCCGTGCCGTGCCGTGCCGTGCCGTGCCGTGCCGTGCCGTGCCGTGCCGTGCCGTGCCGTGCCGTGCCGTGCCGTGCCATGCGGTGCCATGCGGTGCCATGCCATGCCATGCCATGCCATGCCATGCCATGCCATGCCATGCCATGCCATGCCATGCCATGCCATGCCATGCCATGCTAATTCATTCCATTCTATGCCAAGCCTGGTCACGTCAGGAGTCACGCTGCGCTTTGCTCCTTCATCCAGGTCTCGCAGTCATACTACATTGCTCCGCGCTCAATCATAATACAATATGTCTCTCCACGCCACGCCAAGGGGTGCTACGAAATAGCAAGCGATGTTATGCCATGGCATACTACACCACTTCAAGTCATACCAAGTCACGAAGCGCCACGCCAGACCTGTTACAACACGTCATGCTCATCCGTGGAAAGTTATTTACGATATAAGTATCATAAAGCATCTGATTACAATACGAGATTGGACAATTGCCAAACGAGGCCTTTAGTCCGAATTTGGTAACCAATGGAGTATTGGAGTATTGTAATCAGATGTTACGACAATATGGATTAACCCACTATGACAAAACGACAAGAATATACGTTTTATCTGCTTTGAAAAAAATTGTTAGATTTAATGTGAAATTTCGTCCTACACCTTCATTTAGTACTCACTTCCTTTTCTCCTAGAAGTGGCGACACTGTTCTGAACAAGGAGAACAATTGAAATATACTTGGTGTATACTTTCGACTTGAATTAAAATAGGTTCTAATTCGGAAATAGAAATAGCAGCAAATGCTGCTATAGAAACTTTGTTACCCAACAAATCAAGAAAGGAATGTGAGCGTGAGTATTTAATTTTTAAAGATTGGTGTGAAAAAATCTCGTTTCTATTTCGTGAATAGTTTTGATTGCTTACTTTTCTGGTAAGTCAGAGAAGGAGAAACCACTACTCTTTGGACTCGCTACTCTATGACATTAACATCACATAACTTAATGACAACATTGATTTCAGTAAGTTCATCCAGTTATTAGCGTTTCTAAAGAGGTTAAGTGAAGGATACATGAGACAGAAGTCAAAAATATTTTCAAAAGAAGAATGGAAAAGTAAGCAATTACTTTACCGCCCTGATGTGATAATGAAGCACATTACCACACTAGGGCGGTAAAGCACTTCTTTACAAAACTGATTATAAATGGCATAATGTTTGACTTCACCTAACAAAAGTGGATAAAAATATAAACTCGCGACTCAGCGTGTGGTAGCCTCGTGGTTACAGAGTGAGGTCGGTCGAAACAAGGCGGACGATGCTGGAGTAGTGCGGGGGAAGGGGAAGTAGCATTCACTACAGAGGAGACTGTCGTCTTTTGTTTAGGAATAATTTCTCGGGTTCCATTTAGAAAGTCGTCCCAATGAAGTCGGAAGCAGAATAGGCAATAGGTGGAGTTAGTTGTATAAAATGGTAAATTATTAGGAGCTATTTCGAATGATGACTAAAGAAGAAATAACGGTATAAGTTTGGAAACAATGTTTGGTAACCAGTAAGGGACCAATAAGCAGTACTAATACGATTTTGATATGCAGCTCGTTCAATGTTTAAAGGACACACGTGATAGAAGAAACTAATGGTGCTACAGAATGGCCAAGACTTTCTCGTACTAGTTAGTTCCCTAATTTTTTTGACGTGTTTCGGTCGTGCCCCATTATCTTCCCAGCTGTCATTTATCGCCATCCAAATATAATTTTTTTACACTTGCTCAATTTTTTCTTCCGTAATGGCAAAGACGAAAAATTACTTTAAGAATATAATAGAAGAGTATAAACTCGCCCTAAATGGAAATTTTGAGAAAATCTAATTTTTGTTATTTTTAAAATTGCTCATATTGCACGCAATATTGCTCAAAAACTACTAAAATGTTCAACAAAATGTACCTGACCTTACTGAAAGAATTGATTATGAACAACAAATTTTATTTGCAGGAAACGTTTCTATCTTTAACCTTGTTTTTGTAGGAAGACGCCGGAAATAATTCAAACTTTTGAAATTTTGGAGTTAACACTGAAAATTATTAAAACATTAAAAGTGTATTTTACTCTATTATTACAAGAGACTTAAGAAAAAATTGGAGCAATTTTTGAGAAAAGTTTGAAAATGTCCGGAATGCTTCACGTAAAGTACCCGTAGATTGTAAAGGATATTTTTCAAAATTTCAAAGCCTCAACTAGAGCCATATTGGCAGGGGTTTCTTCAATTTCGAAAAAATTCAATGCATAGTTTAGGCGCTAATGGTGTTCACAGACGGACGGACGACGTATTGAAACTAGTGGTGCTACAGAATGGCACAGATTTTCTCCTACTAGTTAGTCTTATAATGTCTTTGGTCTGGTCTATCTTTTCGGTTTTGCCACAAACTCTGGTCAACTGCCATCCATTCGTCAATCACCGACCATAATATTTTATTTTTACATTTTCTCAATTTTTCGCTGTCCTAACGGTAGAACCGAAATATTTCTTTGAGAATATTAAAGAAGAGTAAAACCTAGTCCTATATGGCAATTTTTATTGAAAACATTAGAGTCATTTCTAAGAAACTACCGTTTTAGAAGAAGCTACCGAGTTTAAGCGTTACTGTAAATGCGAAATTTTTTTTGTACCGAAAATTTCTGAGTTTTCCAAAAAAACTTCATAAGAAGTTATTTGAAGCACCTTAAATAACAAATGCAATAGTGTTTACAAATTGCCCAACATAGGATCAATGTCTTTATAGCTGGGTATTGTATTGTATTGTATTGTATTTTTTTGAAAAAATAACAGAATACACGAAAATTATATTTTGGCATTTGCCTCATTTGCAAATGGCATTTGAGCGTTCTCAAACTACGGTAATTTGAGCCCATTTTCGCAGAAAATGTTGATTTTTCGATAAACTTTATATAACATCATTTAAATCATGTGTACTCATAAATAAAATAATGTGAACAAATCGCCGCTAAAAAATATCAAATTTCGCATTTACAGTAACGCTTAAACTCCATTATCTTAAAAACGGCTCTAAGTTTTTCAATGGATGCATGTCCTGCAGAGATTGCGTTTCCTTCTACATAATTTTTTCCATAGTACCTTTTACAGTCAATGCAATTACGCCGTCGCATAGGAAGTGCTTCAATACTGCGTAACAAAACGTTGTTTGTTTGAAGTCGTAGACACTCGTGCACCGCTAATGGGACGTCTCCATCAAACTTCTGTCCCCCAAGGTGCTCATTAATGGACCAAAAATGTGGTGATCTGACGGTGCCGAATCTGGGGAATATGGTAAATATGAAAGGCACTTGAAGTAGATTTTTTTCTCTTCCATTGTATAATTCTGTCATTTGATGGTTGCATAATGATACTCATTACGATGCAAATTTCATTATGATACAGGTTCTTGACCAATCACAGAGAAGTTTACAAACCCTGTGTTGACATTTCATTAATTATTGAGAATCGTTCTAGAAAATGTTTCGTTCGGTTGTGTACATTAATATTGCATTTAATATTATATTATGTTTGTCAGTTTTAATTTTTTTTATTATTAGAAATTTTTACGTGGAATACTATTTTAAAAAATTGAGTCGTAATTTCAGTGTTATCCTATTTGACTAGCGCAGTACTAGTAATAGAGGGAACATTTGACTGACGTTAAGATCAGAACGCAATTAATTTTGAATTATATATTCCTGCCATGTAGTTGCCCCTAAAAAATTATTTAGTTTAACATGTCTAGTGAATCAGATGTTGAGTTGGCACCTCCAGAAATAAGAGAAAAAACAAAATTGGTGACCTCGTAATTATTGCCGCAACTTCTGTGCTCTCTCGCAGGCGGACTGGTAAACCAAAGCCACCTGCGGCAAGTAGGGTAGCTGTTCGCTAGGTGGCCTTGGCTGAATCCTGCATGTCAACTTCACGAAACGATTCAATGTAAAACTTTACCTTACAAAAGTTACCATAAGTCGTAGAAAAGGTACCGTATAATACTCGATGTAATGGGTATTAATTCACTCGTGTGAAGTTTATGATACTCGTGTATTAATACCCATCATTACATCATCGTTTCACAATGTACTATAGTTGCACGAGCTGAATGGGGACGACCGTTATCATGTTGAAAAAAAACAACACTCATGATAGTCCTTCGCTTTGAGCGTAATGCTGACTTTAAATGGTTCTTGAGAATGTTGGCTCTGGTCTCTGGTGTACCTTCGGACATGTACTGTTCTATAGAATTATTCTTATCCCAGAATACGGTCATCATCACTTATTCAGTAGAAGATGGTATAGAGTCCTCCCTCACAACACAATGGGAAGACAATTTTAAGGTTGTTTTGTCAACTAATTCTGACGCCAAATTCAAACTGAAAAACAAACAAATTTTTGAAAATGATTTTCGACGTGATAACGTTGGAGTACTGGCTCAGTTTATTTCCTTAAAATGTGTCTTGTAACATTGTGTAACATGTATTTTTATATTTCTAAACAATGTTGCTAATAGTGAAAAAGAATTAAAACCAGTTTTATACGTTTTGTAAAAACGTGTTTTGAAATACGCGCCAAAATATGAGAGGGAAGTTTTTTTTTCAAAAATGTTTAAACCATTTTTTATTTAAATTATTGAAAAATCTTAAATACAAAAGTTTGATTTACAACTTTTTGCGGACGCATGTGTCTTTATGAGGAAAGTATTTATATTGTAGAAATAAAATGATCAAACCGCTTTTATTTTTTAGATTAATGTATTTTGTGTAGAATAAATCAAATTACCCGATTTTAGGTATACTAATTATTTATCTTTATAATTTAATAAATTTACTCAGTTGTAGATGTATTATTTGACAATTATAAAATCATAAGCAATTAATCATCGTCACTGTCTTCTTCAATAACTGGGATCACGCGAACCTTCATGTATAAACAGCCTATTCTATATTTCTGACGGTTTAACAATTTTCGCCAAGTAACGAGCGTGTGCCAAATAAATGATCGCAGCAATATAGACTGCGACTTTCGTTTGCACGTTCACAATTATATCGTTTCACTGATATTCCTATGGCGGAAAGAGATTGTTGGGCTCCTCCCACCGATTTTTCCTCATTCTCCGCAGCGCCAGGTTGCGTCGTGACCACAACACGGTTGAAAAGCGTGACGCACGTCGGTTCCAAGACTAGACGTTGGCTGCAATGTTACACAGAGAGCAAGAAGTATTGAAACACATTTTGAAAGTGATGTAAAATGACAATTTTCAAGAGTGACTATTCAAAATAATAGGATGAAGGTGTAATTGAAATAAAAGATGCAATATTGGAAAAAAAGAAAAAAAGTGCTTAGCTGTGTCTGTTTGAATGACTTGCAACTGTGATAATTTTGGCATATAAAAATACACACTATTATGATGACGCAAACTGGTGTTTGAAGCCCATTGGCTTAATTCGGGTGCACGAGAGCCCACCAATCTCTTTCCATCATGGATAGTCCGATTGAGTTTGGTTCATAAATGTATCACATTTAAGATTTTGAGTTCATATATCGTGATTGAATCTATGTTTAAATATTGGTAAAAGCGTTTTTTCTAAAAACATTTTGGCGCATATTTCAGTTTTTTGAACTGATAAAACTGGTTTTAATTTTCATTCTCTATCGTCCACATTGTTTAAAAATCTGAAAAATATTTATGTTATAGAATGTTATAAGACACATTCTAGGGAGGGGGAACTGAGGCAGTACTCCGTTATCACGTCGAAAATATTTCTTCTTCTGCGAGTGGAAGTACACCATGCGGCGTCTCTCGCACCCAAGCTTCCATCTTCTTCTATCTTGCCAATCATCATCTTTGATGTGACGATCTCTCATTGTCTGTCGCACACCATCATACAACGTGAGTCTTGGTCTACCTCTCTTTCTGTGCATTGGCACCTGCCACCTCCAAGTTTTTAATGGTCATCTTTCCTCCGGCATTCTTCTAAGGTGACCATACCATTTTAATCTTCTCCCTTCTATTGTGTCCATTATATCCGACATGACACCCATTTGCTGCTTTATATTTTCATTCCTGATTCTTTCCATTAACGTTACACTACAGCTGCGTCTCCAAAACTCCATTTCCTTAGCCTTTAACTTTTTCTCGTTACTTTTCGAGATCTCCCACAACTCAGCACCATACAGTGATATACTTTCCACAATTGCTTTATAAATTCTAATTTTCACTTTATTCGAAATATTTTTATTCCATATTATTGAATGCAATTGCCGAATAGCAGATTTTCCTTGCCGAATGCGATGTTTATTTTCCTCTCCACTGCCCCCTTGGTCTGTTAAAATTGTTCCTAAATACTTATACGTCTGACAACACTTAACAACCGAGCCATCCTCCATTACTAAATCTTTTCCTGTCCCTCCTACCACCATGTACTCTGTCTTCTTGAAATTGATTTTCGAGCCCCATTTTCCATATTCCTCATTTAATTTCCTTGACATATAATGTGCATCGTATTCATCCTCTGCGAACCTCACTTGGTCATCTGCAAAATTTAGTGAATATAACATATCGTCATTTAATTTTATTCCCATCTTTTCACATTTTATCTTCCAGTTTTTTTTTTTTTTTTTTGTTGTTTTTTTTTGTTGCGTCAACTCACGACGCAACGCGTCTCTTAACCCCTTCTTGGGTGTTGAGCGCTGTTGGAGTAATCCTCCGTTACTTTTCTACATTGAATCTGGAGTAATCCTCCGTTACTATTGATATTTCTGTTCGTCTCGTCGCGGTCAGTTGTTAAGAGGACCGCCAGGTAGCATCTCCGCGTACGCGCCTCTCACCACGCGCTCCTGCGTCACTACCCAGCGGCCAGAATTGGGAAGGAATAAGGATTGGGGTAGGGTTTACGACACTTCACAGGGGTTGGACTAGCCCATGTGAAGCAGCCAAACTCGTTTTGTTGGAACAAATTTCACATGAGATTCGACGGGAATCGAACCCGGATCTCCTTGGTGAAAGGCGAGCGACTTTTGCTCTACGCCACGAGATGGCCCAAGAGCTTCTCCTAAATATATTTTGAAGAGAGTTGGTGCAATACAACACCCCTGTCTTAGCCCTTTATTTATTTTGATTTCTTTTGATATGCTATTTCCTAATTTGACATAAGCGATATTGTCCGTATATAACTCTCTAATGGCCTTAATATATATGCTATTAATATGGCGGTTTTCCATGGCCATCCACAATTTTGAAAGGGGGACACTGTCGTA
The DNA here is from genome assembly GCA_011170035.1 of Teleogryllus occipitalis. Lineage (NCBI taxonomy): Eukaryota > Metazoa > Arthropoda > Insecta > Orthoptera > Gryllidae > Teleogryllus > Teleogryllus occipitalis. The sequence goes on along the minus strand of BLKR01000848.1, from coordinate 286,214 downwards.
CGCCTTTTGCAAGTCAATATAGACTAATGTGTCTCAAGGTTATGCGCCAGCCGCTTATCTGTAACATGTCGGATGGTAAATATATTATCTATGCAGGATCTACCAGCATGAAAACCACTCTGTTCTTCCATTTCATTTATTTCATTTTCCAATCAGTTTTTAATAATTTTACCATATATTTGACCAAGGGACCTCAGGAAAGTTATATCACGGTAATTGGAGCAGTCCTCTTTATCTCCTTTTTAAAATATATTGGATATGTAACCCACTTTAAAGACTTCAGGTATCCCACGGCCCCTGAGACATGCATTAAATAATTCTGAAAGCTGTACGGGAGCTTTACCGCTTTTGAAACTTTTCACCACTTTCTCAACTTCAGTTGGTGATACATCTACCGGATTGTCAGTTTATCTTTCAGCTGATATAGAGTGCGGTATTCTCCACGGTGTTCCTGCAGAAGTTCTTTGTAATACTTTGCCCAGTTGTCTAGGCTTATAAGCTGCAAATGTCCATATCTCACTTCATTTGTTCTCAGTTGTTTCAACACTTTCCACGCCTCCCGTGATCTTGAGCTTCCAATGGGGTTGCTAATTTCTTGACACTTGCAGTCCCACATATCATTTTTGGCTTTTAAAATCTCCTTTTTTACTTTTCTACAAATATACACATATACATACTTCTCGAAAATATTTATTAATATATATCAATTATCACATTTATAGATGCCGACTCTGTAATAATTTACCATTTAGTTTTCTCTAATGAAATAGATCTAAAGATTGCATGAAGTATAAAGTCATTGCCTTTTTATGAATGCCATTAAACTTACAAAAGAGCGATGGATTTCTTTTGTTGACCATTACCACAAAGTAGTACAATAATCTGGATCAATTTGTATCATAATACATTAATGACTTGTAAGATAAATAATTAATTTTATATTTTTAAATACATTTAATTCATTATTATTGCCACTTGCTTAGTGTCTCTAGGTCGGGAATACTTGACGTACGCTCAGCCGTGTGGACTAATGAACCGCGAAAGCGAGGTCGCACTCTGACAGGTAGAAATACGAATTCTGTTAGCGCAAGTAAGGATATCCGTGACTTCTGAGGAAATGTGTAATGCATTTTCTTAGTTTCTTTCCACGAATCGACAATATTTATATAACTGCATTCCTCTTTTAGATAACTTTCAAACATATATACTTCAATTTAAAAATTCGAAGTTGTGTCAGTAACTCCAAAATTAAAAATATTACGAACAAGAAAACGAAATATGTTATTTATCTCATTTTTTATAAAAACTTGGCGCAGACTGTATCTCCATTTTCTGTTTCGAAGATATTTCCTGTGGCCAACAGTATGGGTCTCATAATGAATGATTTCCATCTGCAACCTCTACTTTTTGTTGTCAGTTCATGTATTGGCAGAAATGTCTGTTGAGGTCCAATGCCACTTATAATTTTGGATATATTCGAAATTCATTTACTGAACAATTAGTAAAACATTGTAAGATATAGCATTGACATTTCTTTCTTATTGAAAGAATACCTAAATTTCATAGATAACACAAAACTCGCAAAATAGCATGTTAGATTACGCTAAATAGCAAGAACCAAATGTTTATTGTATTGCAAGTGGCATGTATTCTTTCCCAACACATTTTATTTTCGCTCTTTCACTTGATGAATAGAAGGGAATTAATGTCCGTAAATTGCTTTTCATCTGCTCTAAATGTGTACTAGATAATATTGACTGACTCTCCATAAAGTTTGTTAAATGCATTTTGAGATTTGTAAGTAGAGAAAATAGTGTTTTTCTACAACTGCATAAAAAAGACAACTTTTTTGCATCGCTAGCAGTACGTGAACTTCGTCATTTTTTAATCGCCATTAAAAAAGATCGTTGCCAAGACAACTATCTTGTTACCGTGAAAAAAAGTCTTTTTTGCACGGTTTTAGAATACTTTTTTGCACGTTTGGTTCTAGGCTACGGACTTACAAAATACGAAACTATTTGTATTATATTTTTATGCAGTTGTAGAAAAAAATGTTGTTCATATTTCGTGTGTAAAGTTTCCGACCTTTTCATGGTCTCTATTGAGATTTTTTGCCTCGACCTACTCGGCAAAAAATCTCAATCTCGACCATGAAAAAAAAAGGAAACTTCACACACTTAATATGAAAATAACTATTTTCTAAACATTTTGTTCCCTTAATTATGGATTTATGTAGCTGTTAAATTACATCCCAGCCTAAACGCACATATTAATAAATTCACGTTTCATGTACTCTTTCCAACTCAGGGGGAAAATATTAGAAATGTGTTTTACATGTAGAAAATTGAATACCAAACACACTGTATATTCTGCTGTTTTTGTCATACGTTTTGCTCCTACCTCAGACTTAAATGTAATTGGTTGCTATACGCAGCAGTCTGTTGAAAAAACAACGCGATCATAAAAATTCACACTTTAATAAGTATGAACTGAAGGTACGTGCTTTTCATTTGCTTTGTTGTGACATATAAAGCGAACGTCACATCGGCGGTGTGATTGCACAAGCTATTGATTTCAGGATGTTTTGAGAATGCCTAAAAGATTATCGCGAAATCTTTGATATATCAGTTTGATGACACAAATAGAAACAATTTGTAGTGTCGAGACTAGAAAATTATTCAACGCTAACCTTTTAAAGCCGACACTATACAGGACGAGCTATATTGTGACTTACAGTTTTTGACCTCGGTTTGCTCTTTGCATCAAATGAATCAAGACAAACAAGAGAAAAACATTTTCATCTGAGTGCTGAGAGAGCTCTACGTTCTAAAACGCAATAGTTACAACGCTCAAAGCGTGGAAATATTACCTTTGATGGTAGCTTAATTGTGAATTCGAAAAGAAATATGAACTTTGAAAGCAAAGCGTTGTGCAATTGCAAGTGAGGAAAAGGGTTTTATTTAACCTCCATGAACTTTAATGTTTATTTTAAATTTGAAAATAAATCGACAAAATATACTGGTAAACATAAAAGCTCTCTACAGTGTGTGCCGTTTCCTGTTTTTTTATTTGCATGATTTTGTTTTGCTTATTATTCAAGAAAAAGATCATTGGGATATACTATAATACGCATGCATGCTTAATTTGGATAAAGTATTATAATAGAGTATTTGTTTAAGAACTACCCTGCATGAAGATTTTGCAGAATATTTATATGTGAAATACTACCAAGCATTTATTTTTTCCATACTACGTACTAATGAACTATAATAAAGAGCCAAAGTTTGGCATGTAAAGACTTAAAACCCTTTGGAGAGAAAGTTAATATATATTTAACGCGCGAAAAATAATTCTTCTCATTGCAGGTGAGTCCGAGAGCTCGATTGCTGAATCCCCAGAAATGCGTTTCTACTGCTGGTAACGAGTAAGTTGATGAACGTTGCAACGTTTTCACATTTAGCATGGCATGAAATATTCATCACCTGAGAGGAGGTAGTTTTTGTGTGACGTCACTGAGTCAACAGACTGAGCGCTTCCAAAGTTTCGTGATTAAAATTTCATCTCTAACTTTTTCCTGAACGAAACGCTAACGAAGGAGGAGTGACATGCTATGCAAATGCATTTGTTCATGAATGTAATGGACGCGTGGCCTTATAATGAAAAATAATAGTGGCCGTGTGTTCCCTAGTTGCATTTTCATCGTACATGAATTAAACATCATTTAAACGTAAGAAGTTTCAATGTTATTAACATTCAGTGCAGTTTGAGTGGTGTCGTTGATTTACTCGCCCAAATAAAAGTCCTTTGAAAAGCTGAAACTAACCGTTGTTCGTCAGCAAGATGCAAAGGCTATTGGTTATTTTTTTAACTTTTAATTTGAAATTCTGTTGAGAACGAGTCTTTAGAACCAATAGTGTTAACATAATGTATTCCTTGCAGAATTATCCAAATATTGGACACCATTGACGCATTGTAATAAGACACTGACCAATTGCAGGCTTTTATTTTCTGAGGATTTAAAGCTTTTAAATTCATAATGATTAAATTGTTTGTAGATTGGCAACTTAGCTTCGGGAAATTTCAGCACAACGATGTATTCACACACTAATGGAAAGAAAAATTAAAGTAATGGACCTACAAAATTATTAGTTCATTATAATGCAACGTAACAAAAATGATATATTCCAAATTAATACAAAATTTTAACTTCTTTAAAAAGAAAAAAAAACATGAGTATAATATGCAAGTGAACGCAGTGCAAAATTTATTCCTATCTTTGTTTTTTAACCCTCAGAGTTGTACTAACAGCACAACAACCGGTGAATACATTGTTTCTTTACTACATTTCGGTAAAATAATAAAAAAAAGCCGTTCTAATCGGTAAAAGTCATAAATTAGCTTCTTCATTGTATTAAAGATACATTTTTAACCCAAGATTCGTCTTGAAATATTACCAAGAGTTGCATGGCAGCAGAAGCGGTTTACGTTAACTGTGATTCTGTTAACATCTCTGTGTGTCTGTGACGGGCAAATACCATAAGAGACCTATGTTAATTTTGAGGCGTCGCGTATATGTGCATGTCAGGAGAACGGGTGCAGGCTTCATGTTTCGGGTTCTGCATTGCGGTGTGTTTGCCAAAGGACGCTGGTGTGATCTGGAGGATCTTCCTAAGAGTGACCATGGCGACGCCCTGTCAGTTCCAGTGGTCGTCAAAGCGGAGTCGTGTTTGCTCAAAAGGGAACTTGTAAAGGTTAGAGGTCGTTGGGTCTAAATACATTAGGTTTAATGACGTCTAATTTTTAATGTCTAATATCTGAAGGTCTATGAAAACACGTCTAATGAAACTTTGGTCTAATTTTTAAAACCGTCTAATAATATTTGGTGTAATGGTAAAAAATGTGTAATAAACGTCGGTCTAGTGGACACAAATGTCTAATATATAATGCTGTAACAGAAATACGTAACAAAGTGTGGATCACATATCATTAAGTCAGTGTGTTATTGTCAGGAGTGATACACTTTAATTCAGGAAGTACGTAATGCACATAAAAAGAAACAGGTGTTAAAATTTCAGTCTTCATTATCGGTTGTTGGTGGAATGTGGATTTTAAATCTGTAGCTCAAAGTCCGAAGGTATAAGTCCATATAACCACGATCTTTATAATTTTGGTAATTTGCTTCTAATCACACTATTTGCCTTTGAATAGTTTGATATATCTATTAGACACCTGTGTATATCTGTTGGACCTTATTAATTGAACCTTCTAATTGTAGACCTCTTTTGGTATTAGACCCTCTCTTGCGTAGACCTTATGTCGCATTAGACCTGGTTCGCAATGGACGTCCTGTTCATTAAACCTAACGAGTATTAGACCTTTTGTCCGTGGGCCTAAACCCCTGTAAATGCGCGATATTGGTTACAATGGTGCTTTCCGCCTCTTACACAAACACAACTCGGTGACTGCAGGTCTCCAAAACGCCCTTGCATTTCTAATTGGAAAACGACCCTGTTCAGGGTGACCAGATGCATCCTCGTCCTAATTATTTTGTGATCCACTTATAAATGCACTTTTTACTGTATTTCCGCGAGGAAAGTATATTTGCTAGTTTTATTGTATCGCTTCTTTTTATTTTTTACTCTTTTTCTTTTTTCTTCCATTTCCTTTGTCTCCCTTTCTCCATCTTCTTTTTCCCCCACTCTCTTTTCTAACTTATTTTTCTACTCACCTCTCTCCTACTATATCTTAATTATCTCCTCCCGTGTTTTTTCTCAATAGATATTTTGTGTTGTGCACAAACACGTCCCCTTAGGAATCTTTTATATAAATCCAGAGAATAAGTTTTTAGTGGTAGATTTTTAAAGAATCATATTTTCTTAATGTTTCATATAATGGACGTAGTGGGATGCGGGAGGACAAAACTCATAACTGCTTTCTCTCTGCTTTCGAGTCTTGGCAGACTTCCAATTGTTCAGAGTTTCTTTCTTCTCCGTGCGGAGAAGTCAGTAACAGTCTTTCAGCAAGAAGTGCTGCCGGGGTTTGTATTTTCGTCGACATCTGCCGCCACAACAAAAGGAACCTACTTTTAAAGCGGATAACCCTGACGTAAGCTGAATGTGCAACCTGCCGCACACAATTGGTTTATAGATTTTGACGCGGTATGTTTGGCTTGTAGAATGAAGAGGTATCTGACTTTCTGAAGTCTTCAAACTTAGTTTATTAGCTCATGATATAATACTTGGTAAAACACGAGTACATACACTACCTTTTTCGTTTCTTCAGTTTAAATTGGCGTTGTAGGTGCCACATAGTTTAATTTTTAATGGTCGGCTTATAAACTGTATTTGTCATTAATCACCTTTTAGATATGGTTAGTGATAATAGAAGTGTGTTGGAGTTTCTTATTCATCTTCGATGTGCGGGAATGCATATTGAGTGTGGGTTGTGCGGGTTGAGATATTAATATTTTGCTAATTTAAACATATTCAATAACTTCTTTGCAACAATTATGCTGATAACTTTTTGAATTTAGCCAAACAATTTTGATTAATGATTTATTAATAATTCTAAGACAGATTTTGAATTCTTATTGTCAAAGAAAAATATTAAAATACATTGAATGAGATACCATTACTTCGGAAACCTACGTCAAAATGCGACGCGCGTTTCCCGTAAAGCTAATTCACTTAAAATGTCGCAGTAAATACAAATATTTCTGTATGTGCCTTATTTCTGAATATCGTTTACCAGTGCCTTTCACGTACCCGGAGCACTCCAACGCGGGATTCACGGCGGACACCACTATAATTTGTAAAATATTTGAAGGAGATATTATATACTTAAGCTTAATGCTACATGTGTCTAGCAACATAGTACAATCATTTTGTGCAAGTTCGTATTAAAATATGTTCAGATTTTGAGGTTTGAAAGGGCATGTACATTTTGAAAATCGTCTGTACTTGCAGTTCCTTCCGTGGAATCACAAAGCCCTAAGTCCCTTTTTCAAAGTCTGAGCACTACTCTAATATTCACCGCAAATTCATAGCTGTTATCTACGGTATTTCATCGGATACTAAAAAACATTGTAAGGTATTTATGGGCTAGTCAGGGTAGAAGAGAATGCCGGAATTTTCACGAAGCCATTACACGTGGTGAGAGCTTCAAATTATTTTGTAATTATGCCATAAGCATTCACAGGGATATAAAAAGGTACTAATAATGTAATTAAATTATTATATATAGTACTAATAAATTAAAAGTATGAATGGTAACTACTTTCCGAAACGAAGAGGGAAAAACTACCCCTGAATCAGTCATTGACCCCCCTCCTTTTGGTAGCGTTTGTTAACCGTACAGAATTATAAAACATGGCAATCTCAACTGATAAAACAAAACCAATGGTGATTTTTAAAGAGCCTATCCGGTGTAAACTGATGATAAAGAATAAAATAACACAGCAAGTAACTTATTTCAGAGTTGAAAGTTCAAGCACCCGGAATACGTATTACAAAGTCAAACAAGTAATGAAACGAGGAAGAATATCAGGGTATTTAAAAGATGTGACTTGGAGAAACAAATTTCTTAATGTAGAGCGCAAAGTAAAAATTTATAAAACTATGGTAAGACCAGTAATAACATATGGAGTAGAAACAATGGCTCATAATAGAAGAACTAAGACTACTGTGAACATCTGAGATGAGAACATTAAGATGAATATTGGGTGTACCAAAATGAGATGGATTGAGAAACCAAGATATAAGAAATAAATGCGACATAAAAGACAGTAAAATTTATAAGAACAAGAAGAGAATGGAATGAGCACGTTGCCAGGTCGGACAACAAAAGACTAATTAAGATTGCGAGAGATTCAAAACCTACAGAAAAACGCGATTCAGATAACCTAAGAAAAGATGGATTGACAGTTGGATTTCCACATCTCCTGAATCATTCTGATGGTGGAGTGTGAAGAAAAACAGGTATAACCTTAATAAAAGAAGAAGAAGAAAAGAGAAATATCAAAGACAATAGCATTCATAGATTCCAACAAAACATCATAAAGGTGAGAGAGGAAGGTTGAAAGGCGATATTATGGGGAATTTTCACCAAATTCCAACTTTTTTTGTATATAATATTGTAATGAACCGTCCTCCTCATATCTATAAAACAACTATAATCACTCGTTAGGCGCACCAAAATATGTAATGAACCATTACCTGCTCTAGATCAACTATAATCTTTTTAATCGCCCGGCGTTATAACGCCAAAATAATAACCAAAACCCGCTCTTATCAATTGCCCTGGTTATACTCAGCTTCCACCTCCAAGGTTGCCCGTCGACTAGCTGCCCCCCCAGAACTTCCGATATTTTCTTACTTACACATAAAATCTGGGCGTGAGGTTGTGGCTGACCTGTACAGGATCTAACAACTATTCGGGCACGTGGGCGTAGGTCATTAACTAGCTACATGTAACAATTAAACTACGTTCGTTTAATTTAATGTCGAACCAAGTGATGTTCGCCATTTATTTTCTGTAATTCCTGTGCTAGTCGTTATTCCAGTTGAAATATATATATAAATACAAACTGGGGTCGTTGCTCTCCCATGACTCACATAATACACTTAACGACAAACAAAATAAACACATAAACACATGAACGATATAATACCCTTAAATTACATGACACAAAATCCAAAATATTTCCATTCATACTGACAATTATAAATAAACTCATTCACACCCGAATGCGCATTCTGCCTGTATATCTATTGAATCTATTTTACGTTAAGACAGAACTTGATCTTGTACAGAAGCTAATTTTAATCTTTCTTCTCCTTCAAAATGTGAATTTCATAACAAAAAAACAACAAAGTTTCATAACTTCCCTTTTGCAGAAAACGCTGTAATCCGCAGCAAACCATTGCTGCGCGCCGTCCTCGATGTATATTACGCAGCATCCTCCAAATCCATTCTCCCGCAGCATTTCTCCATCCCCACACATTACCAAAATTTTCTTGAGCTCGCTAATATCTTCTTAGCATGTCCTTTCATTCCCCTATCATCCTATTTCCATTACGCAACTAACAACGCGATTATCTGTCTATCGCGTGCTACATTTCCTCCAAAATGTCCTATTGTTGAATATACTGCGACATATAAAATATTTCCGCGTTACGCATTGTTATTACGAACATCATTGCCTAAACTCACTATATCCATTCATGTTCACCGTGTTTCTCGCACAATTGCATACTAAATTTTTTATCTTTTTCCGGAGCATTCTTCCCCACGTCTGACTTCGAGCTTGCTACGCATCATCTTTTTTCATTGTTGCCTTGTGTCTTCAACTTTTTTTTCTGGAACATTTACCGATCGCTTACGTGTCTTTATCAAAAATATCATACCATTTTACTTAATTCTGTCCTTTCCAGGCTATTTCTCTTTATTACTACTTTTAATTATCAATTTATATCTTATTACTATTTCTTATACGATCTCCTCATGTTTATTAACGCCAAAATTGCTTTATTTCCGTCGCTCGCGACGCATCATTGTTCTCTCGTAAAATTTCCAAATATACAATTTCAATTGGCATCTCTACTGCAGCTCCTCGATATTTTTCAGAGTTGCGAGTAATGTCATAATTTTCCGCGTGATTTCCTTTGTTAATCCCGAAAGTTTCATTTCAATCGCTTTACGCGTTCTCTTAATTTTTAGGAAAAACCGCTTCTTTACATTACCTTTCTTATGATAACAATGGCTGTAAAAATCTCTAGTTATATTGTCTAAAGTGTACTTTCAAAATCACTCATGTCTTTTAAACCCCCGATGCGATTCGCTTCGAATAACTTTTGAAATGTTCCTCTAAATGAATGCTATTGATTTGTACTGTTCAAATCGGGATTTTGTCGCGTCTTCTTTAATTTATAAAAAAATTATTAGTGCGCGACACCGCTTTCTTCTGTTTTTCCATCTCCTACTCATGCCATTCCTTGTTATGTTTGTTCTTTGCATCTAAATTGTTCGTGGGGATCTTAGATTGTTACAATATCTATAACTTGAAAATATTACGTGTACTTTTTTCTCTTTAATGTTGTCGAATTCAGCACGTAACCAAATGCGTAACCAATAGCCTGAGATTCTACAATTTCCTTCCGATTTATTTCAAATTGGTCATGCTTATTTCTGAATGTCATTTGCTCTTGAGATAACAATACATAACTGTTATCAAAGGTGGTGATTACAACAATAATAACGTTGTAATGTTGTTTTACCTTGTATGAATACACTACATTGGCTTGACTTCGTTTCAGGGAGACCGATTCCTATTGATGAGAGAACCAGGAAAGCATTGCATACGTAAATAGTTTCTTAACCACAAATCATTGTCGAAGTCCGTAAAGTACGTATACAAGAAGCGAGCAATTCAATAACTGTTAACACTCTAAGTGATGCCTACTTCTCTGCATAGCCTTGCGGAGGACATTAGTGGCATGGCTTTCGGCGACGGCGCCCGGAAAAAGGGAGTGGTGCACGTGTGACATTTATCGCGCCGCGCGCTCTGGTGTCGGTGTGGAAGGCAAGGGGGAGTCCTTTATCGGAGGCGCAAGAGCAATTTGTCACCGGTTATCGACTGCTGCGGCTCATCGCGCCGCTACGCAGCTGCCTCCGCCGCCCCCGCCGCTTCTTCTGTCGCTTCTCCGGCCACCGCCGCCGTCACCACCTCGGGCACCTCTCCAGCTGACGCCCACTCTCTCACCGTTGCCCCTCTCCCTCGCCCCCTCCCTCACCGTTGCCCCTCTCCCTCGCCCCCTCCCTCGCCCCTCCTTCGCCTCTCCTTCGCCCCCTCCCTCGCCCCCTCCCTCGCCCCCTCCCCCACCCCCTCCCTCGCCCCTCCCTCAGCCCCTCCCTCGCCCCCTCCCTCGCCCCCTCCCTCGCCCCCTCCCTCGCCCCCTCCCTCGCCCCCTCCTCGCCACCTCCCTCGCCCCTCCTCGCCCTCCCTCGCCTCCCTCGCCCCTCCCTCGCCCCTCCCTCGCCCCTCCATCGCCCCTCCCTCGCCCTCCCTCGCCCTCCCTCGCCCCTCCCCCTCGCACCTCCCTCACCCCTCCTCGCCTCCTCCCTCGCCCCCTCCCTTCCCATCCCTCTTGCCCCACACCTCCCTCCCCATCCCTCGCCCCCACCCTCACCCCTTCCCTTGCCGCGTTTCCGCCTCGTCTGACACCGCCGCAACTGCTCTCATTCCCTCTAATGCCGCCGCGACCACTGCTCGACCCACCATCATTCTCGCCCTCGGTGCCTCTCCCGACGCCGCGGTGCGCCGACGCCACTGGTCGCCCTCGCCTCCATTGCCACCCCACCTGTCTCGCCGCCCCACTGCCCTGTCGCTCCCGTAGCCGCGCCATTCTCTCCACTCCCTTCGCCCACTCCGCCGCCCCGGTCCTCCACCCCTGCTGCCCTTGCCACCGCCTCGGCTCCCTCCGCCGCTCCCTCGCCTCCTCCACCAGCTCGACCGCCTCCACCGGTAGCAGTAGCTCAGTGCATCAACTGATGTCACTGCAGCGCCTCTAACCGGGAGGTCCTAGGTTCGAGTCCTGACGGCGGCAGGATTTTCGACACTAGCTTTTCAGCTAGGTCGAATTCAGCTGCTGTCTGGAGGAGGATTCTAGCGGCCGGCTGCTCTGATCGGTAGTTTTCCGTGGTTTCTCCGATCAACACCAGGCGAATGCCGGAGCAGTACCCTACCAAACGGGCCACGGACCGCGCGCGATCTGTCCTTCCTCTTCCTTGTCCTATCCTCTCCCCTTGCACACACACTTACACTAACATGCACTACACTATCACATATTCCCGGAGACCGGTCGGGAGATTAGAGCTTGTCTCGGCTGGGGCGGTGCCCCGTTGGTGGGAGAGTCCTGGTTAGGGGTAAACCCCACTAGCCGACGGTAGGTCGGCGCCGGATCTCGCCATCCAGCGGGGGAAAATCACCGCCATCTCCCGAGAAAAAAAACATGCACTACACTCACGGGACTAATGACCTAAGCAGTTGACGCGCCCGGAAACACGAAAAAATCAAATCAATCGACCGCCTCCTCTGCCCCCGCCGTTCCCACCGCTCCCCCATTTCCATCGCCCCTTCCGCTCCCGGCTCCCCCGCAGCCCCTGCCGCCGGTGGTGTTCTAGAAAATTTGCTTTTCAGTGACGTGTTTTAAAATTTGAAATAACAATAATTTTTTGTATTTGTTCATGCCGGAAGGTTAATTGTTTTAAATTTCGTAATAAAAACCTTTCCTACATTACTTTCATAACATTCAATGTTATGTTATCAAAATTGATTATGTTATACTTATTTTCTCGTCATATTTACTGGCATGATCACACATTTGAATATTTTTCGATTATCTTCCTAACCAGTCACGTCGATCTACACTTCCTCGGAGATATATTGAACTCGAAATGTGTCTCCTTCATTTAGTTATCACAATACTTAAGTTAAAATTGCAAAAAAACGTTCGTGATTCATGAACCTATCTCAAATCATTTCATCTGGAAGCGAGTTATCTGGTTTTCAAAAGTATGTGACTAATGCTAGGTGAATTTTGTATTAGCAAAATGAAAAATTATAAAATTGCAAAAGTTGGAGCGCGGCGTACGCAGTACACCAACATAAATGGTGAAAGGGAAAGATTGGGCCATAGATAACCAGACACGAAAAACCCCCCACAAAATATTGACTTCCCGTCGGCAATAAAACACCTGGAGATAAGGTATAGAGAATTTATTCTAAGAAGGGACCATCTTGACAGGTCGGGAAACGAATGAGTGTCATGCAGGGCGATGACATTGTAAGAGATGGTGATAAAACCATTTACAAAAGAGCTAAACGTAAATGAACGCATCGACAAAATAGGTGCGTGGACATAATGTGCAGTTATGTTACCAACAGTAACCAAGCAGTGGCTTCAAATCAGTCCCTCCTTATAGTAATCTCTCGATATTAGGTGTCGGCGTTTCAGACATGTCAGAATCTAAGCTAAGAATTACAGCATGGCGTCCTCCGTTGCAAAGTAGTTGCAAAGTTCTTACGCAACTATGAAAACTATGAAGAGTTCAAAGTTATTACAGGTATCGGAATTGGCTAGAGGAGTAATGGTAATGTTCTTGTGATTGTAGTTGGATCGATACTTCCGGTAATAATAGTCATAGAGAGTCTGTTGATTTTCATAGGGGAATGTGATATCGAGTTGACAGAGAAGACAATTGGCACGATGTATTGTGAGCATTACGAAGCTATTTGACTGCACCCACGAAGGATTGATTCTAGAAAGCGACAGTATAGCTTCGCACGGCATGACATTCTCTCGAGACTTCTTGCGAAGCATTTGGATCATGAATCATAAGGATGCAATAGAAAGGCCATGGATTTGTTTGCTTTTTTGACATAAGCTCTTCACCAAGCTCTTATTTATTGAGATTACCGTATATAAAATGTTGAGTCAGTAAACGTGCGTGTCGAACGAGTTAAAAAATAGTTCTGGCCAAAGTGAAGAGAATACAAAGAACTATATAATTGTACTTACTTACGATATACTTACCTATCGGAAAGACTTACGCATTCGGTCAAAATTAATTCTGTGAAATTTTTAATTACTAATTTTTGTAACACTGGAGATTCTCTTAGAGAAATGGTTAAGATTTGTTTAAGAAAAAGTTGTAATGAGAAATCAATAATTAGATATCAGAGTATTTATCAGTATATAGTAATAAAATCGTGCAAATTTTAGAAATAAAATCACAAAAATCCATGAAACTTGGCACATCTACGTGTTTTTTCATCCCGAAAGTTTATATGCTGTTAATTTTGTTGTAACTCCCCTAGATGGGGCTGTAGAACAGAACTAAATATTCATGTCAAATGCAACTCGCAACACTCGGCAGCCTTTTTGAATCTATATCGTTAAATAACTCTTAAACGAAGCGTTTTTGACATTAAAAACTAAAATTTTGAGGCCGAGGTATTCAAAGAGACGTTTTTTTTCGCAGTAAGCTAAAGAATGAGATCTTCTTGAACATTTTATTTCATTTTTGCTGATTGGACGCGTATCTATTCTACCCCACTTGGTCAAAGCCTGTAGCACCTGGAACTATATGTTAAATTATACTAATTACTTGATATTATACGCAGTTGAATTACACAGGTGTACCTCTCTGCACCATAATGAAGTTAAATAAGAATAGTTTATATTGACAAGTGTGTGTTGTTGTCAATTACAAGGTGACATATAGAACAAGGGACGGAGGATAAATGGGGCTTGAAGAAAAAGATATATTACTGGCTTAATATGGAAATGGACGAATGGGGAAGAAGATGGGGTTTACCATGCGAGAGTTCTCGCAAGGGTCCGCTAGTTCCGCCTATTCTCACATTGCACCTGCCTGCGGAATTTGCGTACTTAGTGCGCCACTGCTTACGACGGCCGAGATCATGCGGAGGTAAGGCTCTAAGGAGGGAAACGCCCGCCACTAATATTTGTTATTCACTTCATGGAACAGGAGATTACTGTACTCTTTCAGAATCCGCATAACAAAATGCAAATATCTCGAGGCTTTCCCTAGAACGAAATTTGCTTGATTTTCCCGTCTGTCAATCTGTATTTCTATCTATCTAATTTACTGTCTGACTGTATTCCTAAATACTTGCTAGACTTCACTAGAGGTATAACATTATTATTCAATTTATACGCGATTTCATTTAACTTCGACCCTTACCACACGTGATGGACTTGCTCTTTAAACTGTTGTTTTTCATACCGTTTGATATACAAGATAATTTATTTGTTGTGCTTCAATGTAGTGCGTACTACTTTTTCGAAAACAATTTCGTGTGGATTTGTTTAGCAGCATTTTTGCTAGAGCAGGGCTATTAGTCCAGTGCCTAAATCAATGAGTAATAAAATTTAAATTCAGCCCTCGTAAAGGGCGGCAACCTTGGAAACAAAAAGCGAGCGCGTGGCGCTCGGCAGCGCGGCAGTGGCGACGCGAGCCGAAAGAATCGCGAACGCAGCTTTTCCGACGCACAATAGCGCGGATTCCAAAATTCGCTGTAATCCCGGGGTGTCCGGGCCCTGTCACTTGGCAGGGCGGAACAATGGACCTCCGGATTTACGCGGAATGAAGTAATCAGCTCGCTCTAACGAGGGTGTGCCGCCCACCCGCCTCCCCGCTCTCCGCAACCGCACTGCTTGTCCGCGACGCCGCCAGGCGCAAAGCTAGCGCTGCGGGCGGAAGTTACTAAGTACTCATCCAAACATACAGGACGCTGCGCCGCCGCGCCGATTTTGCAGCTGGAACTGATGCCGGATAATATAGCGGTTGCACTGTCTGTATGGTTGAGGAACTCGTTTGTGTGGATTTTTGGAAGACGACTGTGGTATTCAATAACTGTATTCTGTGGTACTCAATTTAGACCCGCCAGTGAACCAAACGTAGCGATGCAACAAATACCAGCAATAGAAGGAAGTTAATCAGTAGGAGGCGGAATTTGATGACCTAACACGCCGCAATGATAAATAAAATGCTCTTAAAATGTTTTAAAATTGCTCCATAAGCAAATAAAAATTACTTTAAAAAAATTGGTCAAAACAATTCGTATGAACAACTCAAGCTGTTGGATATTTTACGGATGTAATCGTTTCGTTCAAGTGATTCATTATGCAATCTTTCGGTTTGGACCGTTCTTTACCATGAAATCGTCGTTAGTTTTCGCGAAATCGACCGAACCGACAATGGCGCTGATAGGCGTCACCTTAGATTACATACAACGGCTGACATTATAATATCTCAGGGATGAAATCGAATAAGATAGAAATAGAAATGAAATAAGCTGCTGAGTAATTCTGTGGAGAAGATTTGTTGGATCTCGTAAATATTATTTGTAGCATGTACTACCATTAAAATGATATTAAATACCATGAAATCAGCAAAAAATGCTTTAAAAATGTTGGAAAAAAGTAATAAGTGACGTATTAGTAGAAATCGATGAGAAATGCAAAAAGAATGCCATATAAAATTGGGACATTTGCTTTTGCCTTATCATAAAATTGATGTCTATACTACAAAGTATTGTTCAAAAGTAAAAAGAAACTAGAGGTGCTACAGAATGGCAAATAATTTCTCATACTATAGTTTTCTAATTCCTTTAGTGTGGTCTGCCTTTAATATTTTGCACCTCTGGCCAGCTGCCATCTATTGTCGCTCAAAGTACATTTTTTTTACATTTTCTCAACTTTTTGCTTTCCAGGTTTTAACCACTGTTTGTTTGTTTCTTGAAAATTTTAGAAGAAAAATTTAAAGAAATATAGATCTGATTTATCGTTACTTGTCTTGTAGTTTAAATACATACTACACACATTGTTTTTAACTATAGGTATATTATATTAACTACCTACGCAATTAATTTACGATTTTTATATATGGTATAATTTTTATTTTAAATTCTTTGTGTTTATCAACTTTTTTAAAATTTCTAATAGTATGTTTTTGCCAGTAAAGTTTTACTTAAATGAATTACTAAAGTTTGTGCTCTTGTTTCTCTTGTTGCTTTATGATTCGGTCTTTGGATTTCATTTTATAAATTTCCTGTTATCGGATGTTTAATTTAAAAATAATAAGAAGCTATTTGCAATGAATTATCTTTATTTTATTCCCTTGTTTCTGGCATGTGTAGGTCTGGAGTAAATCTATTGCATTGAATTATTACCTCCACTTCTTTATTTTTTGTATCCCGGAGTATTTTAATTTGTTTTTTGGAGTCAAATTAGTTTTATTGCACAGTAATGAAAATGGAGAGTAGTTGTATATTTATGTATCAATCATATTCTGTAGCCATTTATATGATCCAATCCTGTTTAAAATTCTATTTGTTTTCAGTTTTTTTAAGCATAGTCTGTGTATTCTTTAAAATTTAATTTACTATCGATAAATACTCCCAAATATTTCATTTTATACACCCATTATAGTTCGTTTAAGTCGGTTGTGAATAATTCAATTTATCTTCTATTATGTAAAATCATAAATTTAATTTTGTCAGCATTCAGAATTAATTTGTTTACTGCTGTCCATTCTTGTATTGCAATATTTTCTCTCTGCAGTTTAAATACAATTTATTATTCTGTTTCTTCTATTAAATGCAATAAAGTATCATCAGCAAATAATTGAATTTTACAATCAATCATTACCAAATACGATTTATCATATACTTTGTTGAGTCATTAGTGTACATTATTCACAATATTGAACCCGAAACTGAATCTCGCAGAACATCTAAATCCAGGCTAATTTCATCTGAGATAACTTCATTAATTATGTAAATTTCACTGATGTTTCTAATAAATTCAATATTTATTTTGAAAGAAATGAAATACCAATTACTCATCAAACATCTCTTAGCAAAAATGAAGGTTATCTAATTAGACTACATAAATACCAAATCCCTAAATGCGGAACGTACTGTCTTTCATTGACACCATCCCATCGCAGCGGGTGGAAGTTGCTATAAGCACTCATCCAAACATGCAGAACCACACCGATTTTGCAGATGTAACTAATATTACAAGCTCGCTGGCGGGTTGGTTTTAAAACTCGTTTGTGGTAATTTTGGAAAAGCCGCTGTGTTATTGTTTGAATATGCGGACATGTTTGTATGTCCTACTAATTATTCCTGCTAATGAGACAACAAGAACTACATAAAGGAATGTTTTATTTATTACTTGTCATGATTTACGGATAGAGACATATTGATCTGAGATCTGCAGTTACAATGTCAGTGCAACCGCCATTAACATTCCCACGTAATTATGATGGTGATTAAAGATGATAAGGTGAGAAATGATAACAAATATCGATTATAATGTTTAATGAGTCGCAGAGGAAATATGAAAATTACGGTGAATTGTAAGATTCTTGAAATCCTCAAATGTCACAAGCGTGGAACGAGAAGCAATAAATTAGAAAAAACAATAAAAAACGAAGAATCATGTCTTGATCTTGAACCATAATTTCGACATAAATCGACGACGATTTGAATACCAGCTTCCAGCTTTTTAAGACTCAAGCTTCGATGGTATATGGTATATGTTCACTCATGCAAAATATAATGTGAAATGAGGAAAAAATAGTCAATAATTAGAATGAAATAAGTACGGGAATTTGTAGTACAAAATTTTGAGAATGTAGTAGGAAAGCTTTTCGGACAGCTTGGCATTTGTCTCTTCTGTCCTATTTTCTTCTTTGCGGGTGTTTAACATTCATATTCCTAGCGATGATAGAAAGCAGAGGGAGGGAAAGGAGATAGAAAGGTGAGAGCGCGAGAAAAAGATAGAAAGGAGAGAGGAGAGGGAGATAGAAAGGAGAGAGAGAAAAGAGAAAGAGACAGACAGACAGACAGAGACAGACAGGCAGGCAGACAGGCAGACAAACAGAGACAGATAGAGACAGGCAGACACAGACAAACAGAGATCGACAGACAGACAGAGACAGACAAACAGAGATCGACAGACAGACAGAGACAGACAAACAGACAAATAGAGACAGACAAATAGAGACAGAGACAGACAGACAAATAGAGACAGAGACAGTCAGACAAATAGAGACAGACTCACAGACAGAAAACTGACACACACACGGACAAAAAAGACATACAGTCAAAAAAGACGCACAGATAATTAAACACAGACACATTTTTCCGTCAATTTTTTTTATAAAAAAGGCATACAAACATGGATTCTGACTGCACCACAGTACCTATTTCCTGAATCCTATTTTTACAGAAAAGTGTAAACTTACTGTAAAAATAGGAACTAGATGTATCCAATTTTTCGTTACCAGGGCTAGGCAATAAGAGTTCTTCTGTAGAAAAATTGCCGTTTTCCAGTGCACGATTACACTCCATTTTGTTCTTGCGATGTAAGGTGAGAAAGCAAAAGTAGTGTGGAGCAGTTGGGCAGCGGAGTGCTTCTCGCCCCGCGTCCGGAAAGCGGAGCCACGCGTCTTGGCGTGAGCGGCGCTCGTTGGGCGCGTGGCGCGTTCGCAGGCCACCGGCGCCCATCGATTGTCTGCTGTTCTCACCGGGCGCGTATTGATTGCGCCCCCTCCCTCCTCCCCCTTTCCTCTACGTCCCGTCCTCTTCCACTCCTTCCTTTCCTCCTCTCTGCGGGCACGCCCACCCCCTCCTTTCCTCAACGTCCCGTCCCCTCCCACTCTTTCCATTTTTCTCTCCGCGTGCCCTCCCACCCCTTCTTTTCCTCAACGTTCCGTCCTCTCCCACTCCCCCTTTTCTTCCTCTCCCCGTCCCCTTCTTCCCTCCGCGCCTCTGCTCTTTCCTCTCGCCTCCGCCCCGGCCGAGTGCCGGCCCTGCCTGGTCGAACCAACTTCTGTTTCTCGCCTGTCCGAAGAGGGAGGAGTGCTCTTTATTGGGGCTGTCGCTGGCGTCAAAATAATATGATGTACGAGCTGGCCCGAAACATCTCGACGGGAAGGAATTCGCAGTCACTTTTGAACATAATTGATAAATACAAGTGAATAAGTTGGGCGAAAAATATTCAAGAGGTGTGATGATTGTATACTTCGATTTTTTTATACCTTCATTTGGCACATCATCAGCTGTTACGGTGTCATCCAATCGGGAGCTGACATGTAACTGCAGTGACGTCTCTGTGGTGACGTTCAACTTCCCGATTGGATGACATCGTAAGAGCTGATTTACGTCAACTGAACCTATGTTTAAATCCAAGTATAGTATAAAGTTTCTGAAATCTTAAAATAAAATTTGTATCTGTATGAATACAAAATATGAAAATTAATCAAAAATTCCAATTCGAACACGAAATGATTTCGTATCTTGCAAATATATTGCCTAATAATCTTCCTCTTTTGTAGTTTACAGTGACAACAGTTTAAAGCAGTCATTTTACTATGGTAATATGATGTTGTATGACGAAAGAAGGAGTATTAATTTCCAAAAACACTTATTTGTACATTTTTCGAAACGTAACACAATGCTACGTAAACACACAAAAATAAACGTAAGTATTCGACAACTTCTGAAAAGTTTTGGCATTTCATAATAGGTTAAAAAAATTGTTATAGGCTATGTGCTCCAATGTTCGGTGCATAAACTGCCAAATTTCCGTTCATAAGATAATTTATCAGCACGTACTTTTTCATTAGTTAATATTGCACAGATACAATCTGTGTCTTCTTCTATTGGTTGATGCTCAGTTGTCTTAGCATGACTTTCTTTATAATATTTAACCACAGTACGTTTTTCTCAGTTATCTTACAGAGTGAATTGTTGGTAAAGGTCGTTGAATGTGAGAACGAGAATTTTGTGACCTCGTTCCATACAACTGCCCACTGTTACCATTTATATTACTCAGTCTCAGCTATGTATCTTAGCAATCTGCGCGTTGAAGTTTACGTAATTTTGCAACTTGGAGCAAATTTCCTTAAAGATAAGTGTCGTGTATAGAATTATTCTGACCGTACCACATGCACACGTGTAAGGAGAAAAACATGCGTGTATTATTGCACGCAATCCTTGCGGGCGTAACCGCACGCATATTTCCGTTCGTTCTATAAAAGCCCACGATCACGCAACCGCATTCTGTGCAGCAAGGTATTCCTAGTGAAATGCTTTTTGAGGTGACTTTTGTGGCCAGGATAAAAATAAACATGATTAAAGGAGAACGGTTGAAATTGAAAACAGAGCTTGAGGTTGCTGTTCTCATCTATAATCGTATTGATCTAAGTCAGTTACTCAGCTATTTGAATACTACTCCTTTACATAATTCACGCATTACAAACCTTACAAACAAATTATACCCTGTAATGTTCGAATCTTTTGAACCCCAGTGTTCATCCCAAATAATCTCTCAATTTAATCAAAATTGCAGAAAAGGGTGTGGAACGCCTGAGGAAACAATGTCTGACTGGGTGAAAATCATCCGCAAGGAGACGAACGTGCATTAATCTAGTAAATCATTTCTAAACTAATTGTAGCCAGGGCTGGAAGTACCGTGTTTTCCATTTTCAGGCTTTGGCATCTTCAACCCATGAACCAAAACAGCGCCACATAAAATCATCCGCATACTTATCTCTATGATCTCTTCCACCCCCACCTCACCCCCCACACACATGCACATACATACAAATTTTACCAGTGCACTGCCTTCCTCACCTATCATCCAGAACTTACTTGCCTTTGTTAAAGCATTAATCGTTTCTTAATAATGAACTTTACCGTGGTGTTAATATTTTCCTTTCGGATATATCGTATCAATTCAAGACGGTTTCCAGGCCAGTTCTTACCACGGACAGGGCATGAACCTTCTTTATCACCACTAGCACCGTTATTACCAGGCGAAGTCTGTTGCTCCCTCTCCCACCCCATACGTCCCATCGTCTCCTATATTATTTCAGTAGTATACATACCTCGTGAGGCCCTCACAGGCAACCAATCTGTATAAATGAGGTCTCCACAAAAAGAGAATTTCACGTAGACATAACGAATTGCACTTTTATTTTAAAAATATGAAGGATTTTTTAAAATGCGGATATAAATATTCATGTGAAATGCAACCCGCAACGCCCGGTCAGATATATTCTTAAATAACTCCTTAACGAAGCCTTCTAGGGCTTTAAAACTTAAAATTTCGAGGCCAATGACCTCAAAAAACGTTTCCTGCACTGTAATCTACTGAATAAAATAGTTTTGAACATTATATTACTTATTTGCTGGTCCGGTGCTCATCGATTTTATCCAATACCAACTATATTACTCGGCGCTGGATGCGAGTTTTGTTTGTGACCTTACATTTAAAAGGCTTAGATTTCTCCAATTTATATGTATTCTTTGTGTGTACGCCGAATGATGAGGTTTATTTGCATAATACTTAATTCAAGATGATGCAAATAAACCTATGTGACTAGTGCAATGGTTCATTTATTGAATGTAAGTATTGACATTCATTACTTTTTGTGGAAACTATATGATATAATCTATAGTACTCATGCACTTGGTATGGTACCACTTCATATCCGCTAATCACTAAAAATTAATAAAATAAACTCTGCTCATTTTACTCTCATCCAAAAATATTTGTTCGTTTGTATTGCTCACCCCTCAAAATTTGAATGCTAATTTAATTCAATATACTCGTACATTCATGGACAGGGCAGTTCAAGAGGGGAATTTTTTTAACATGGATTAAAAATGCAATTTGATGAAAGCAAAGGCCTATATTTTTTCACAATATTGTTTATTTTTTGGTGTGCTTGATTTTAAAGAACTTCGTCATTTAAGGAAATAATTGTTTTTATCTTGTTTATTTGATTTCATTTCCTTGAAATTGGGTGCACTTCACTTCAAAGTGAAGTATCAAATGATAAAATGGAAATTCGTTGCATGTCCTTATATTATGATGAAAAGTCACGAAAGGAGCTACAAAGCATTATGAGACGGTCAAATTTCATGGACAGCCGATCCCAGTTTTAAAAGTTATGTAAGCTATGTAATCAAATAAAAGAAAAAAAGAAAAAGAGCAAGCTAATACAAAGAGCTTGAGAACTAAATCTAAATTAAGGAAAGAGCTCTTTCAATCTTATGTATATCTGGGAAACGGTTTCAAGAAACAGTGCTCGTTGAGACTCGGCGGTGTGCGGACGTTCGCTGCTCCGCTGTGCTTCCTTCGCGCGCTATGACCGTGGCCGTTCAAGATAAGCGTCAAGAACGAAAGCTGTTATAGTTTTTTTTTGGTTTTGTGGTTAATAGTTGTTCCTTAACTGTGTGCAAATTCGGGTGACGAGTTTTCCCAGATTTGTGAAGTTCAGTGTTTTAGTGAGTGTTCTCTTCATTTTCACGCACCGAGAAGCTCGAAGTGCGTATGTTTCTGACCATCGTGTTGCTGCTTGGCATCCGAGCAACAACATCGTAACCATCATGGAAGTCCACCATCCCAATCAACAACCAAGTATTGTTTCAAGTAAGAGTTATGTTCAAGCTTGTAATAGTTCCCTGTTTCCTAAGAAAGAAAATGCAATTGTGATTGACTCTGCTAATTATGCACCGACAGTTGACTTCATTGAAGCCCTTGCAGGAAAAACTAATCCTTCTCATATTCGGTTTGCATCAAAGATCTCTAATAACAGGCTTTGTGTTTATTTGTCCACCAAAGAAGTTGCTGACGATCTAGTTTTCAAAGTTAAATCAATAATTGTATCTGACCATGAATTCACTATAAGACCGCTAATTTCACGCAACAAAAGAATAATTCTTTCCAATGTTTGCCCGAGTATCCCTAACAATCTACTAGAAGATAAGTTATTAGAATTTGGTGTTAAAACTGTGGCATCAATGTCTTTTATTCGTGCAGGTTTCTCTAACCCAAACTTAAACCATATCATGAGTTTCAGAAGACAAACCTACATAGCACCGGAACATGAAGAACTACTCCCGGAGTCTTTCCAAGTAACATTGGATGGTTTACCGCATTGGATATACATCTCATCTGATATCCCTACCTGCTTTCAATGCAAGCTGCAAGGTCATTTTGCTAAGAACTGCCCAAATGGCAACTCACCCCTACCGCAAGCAGCTATCAGCCCGAAGGTAGCAACCTTTCCCTTATCAGACGGTGACCTTTCCGTTTCTCCTGCCCCCGGTCCCGCTCCTGTCATTAACGAGAACGAATTCCCTGATCTCCCAAGTGTTTCACAACCAGATCCTTTACCGGCATTCCCTACAACTTCAGTCTCGGAATCCAAGGCAGAGAAGCCAACGGAAAACACGGTAAAATCAAGAACTAAAAGGCCACTCTCTACTAGTAGTTCCCAAGCGACGTCTCTTCCCGCTAATGTGACAAGAGATCTCGTTACTGAAAAGACTGTCCTCTCTGATTCGGAGATATCTTTAGACTTAGAAGACCCCCCTGTGAAACAAAATAGTGTTCCCCTAAAAAAAATAAAAACCACCTCAGATAGTAAAGAAGACATTCAATGGTCAGTGACCAAAGAAAAGATTGAAAAGAGCCCAATTAAATACCCGTTATCGATGAATGAATTGTTAAGCTTCTTTGACAAATCTAAAGGTTCCCAGAACATTGCAGAAATTGCTAAAGACTTCTCTCCAGATATTTCACCTATAATTTCAATGTTACGGGATATTTATACCACCCTTCCTAACAAAGGTATTAAAAACAGATGTTCCAGAATAATCAAAAAACTTGAAAGTGCATTGGATTCTGATATGGATACTTCCCAGGCATCTACAGTGTAATACTACGGCCATATATTTCCTGTATTTCCTCATGGATATTATTCAATGGAATTGCAATGGCTTCTACTCCCGAATGTCCTTCTTAAAAATTCTCATCAATGATTTCAGTCCCCAAGTTCTCTGCCTACAAGAAACCAACTTTAAAGGCAATACATGTGCTCCGTTACGTGGATATAAAAGTGTATTCTGCAACAGAAGAGACTCTCTAATTGCAAGCGGGGGAGTAGCGACATTTGTGAAACAAGATGTTTTTCTTCATAATATTCCACTACAAACTCCCTTAGAAGCTGCGGCCGTATCGATCAAGCTTAATATAGTGGTGACTGTATGCAATATTTACTTACCGAATAGCCAAACATTGAATATTCTCGAACTTGACAACATTGTTATGCAACTTCCTAAACCATTTATTATAGTGGGTGATTTTAACAGCCATAATATTATGTGGGGCTCTCGAAGAACTGACAGAAGAGGCAAATCTATAGAAGAATGGCTCGATAAATATGATAATTTAATCCTCCTGAACAACGGAAGTGCTACAAGATTTAATACAAGCAATGGCACCGAGAGTGCAATAGATTTGAGTCTTGTGACTAGTAACATTGCTACAAAATGTACTTGGAGCACCTTTGATCAACTTTATGATAGTGACCACTATCCCATCTCTATCAACTTCTCCGACCGACAATTGGCGAAAAATCTCAAAACTCACCCTAAATGGTTGATTAACCATGCAAATTGGTTACAATTCCAACACATCATAATTAATAATGTCGATAACATTCCTAAACCAGACTCGTATCCACCTTCTCTTATAAATAAAACAGTTCAGGACTTTACTAATATGTTGACATTAGCTGCCAGTTCATCCATCCCTCTAAGTTCTGGAAAAATAAGGAAACACCAGGTTCCTTGGTGGAATGAGGAATGCACTGCGGCCATCAAAGAAAAGAAGAGATATTTCCGAAAGTATAAGAAGAATAAAACTATTGAAAACGGAATACTCTTTAGGAAAGCTAGGGCTAAAGCCCGCTTAATTTTAAAAACAACAAGACTTCAATCTTGGAATAATTTTACATCATCAATAACTAGACAGACTCCCTCCTCTTTGTTATGGCAAAAAATCAAGTCCATTAGTGGCGCACCGATGAAATCCATCCCATTCATGCTAATAGACGCAAACGGTAATAAATACTCACAACCTCAAGACTCCAGTAATTTACTTGCTGTATCTTTTGCTAAGAATTCCAGCCACTGCAACTATGATCCGGAGCTTTTGAAATCTCTTGATTCAACATTTTTTATGCCTCAAAAACTTATTTCTTCATTGGTTGGTTCCAACAATGACCATTATAACAGAATTTTCACCTTAGACGAACTTCTTTATGTGCTGAAGAAAAGTAACAATTCTGCTCCGGGCCCTGACAACATCCCCAACAGTTTTCTTAAAAATCTACCAGCGAAGGCCCTGGACCATCTTCTTCAGATATACAATGTCATATGGTCCACTCAGACCTTTCCGGACCAATGGAAAGAAGCTATAGTTATTCCGATTCCTAAGCCCAATAAGGACAGATGCAACCCAGCTAGTTATCGACCCATATCTTTAACGTGCAATCTGTGTAAGCTTCTTGAGAAGATGGTATGCAACCGTTTAAGATGGTTACTAGAATCGAAAAGCCTCTTGTCTCCTTTCCAAAGTGGATTTAGAACTTTTCGCTCCACCAATGACCACTTAGTCGGAATTGATTCAGAAATCTGCGATGCGCTTAGCAGGCACCACCATACGATGGTTGTTTCGCTTGATCTCGAAAAGGCCCATGAAATGGTCCACAAATCCAGACTACTATCTATCATTTCTACATTGCCAATAAAGGGCAATATGTTTGCTTTCATAAAGAACTTTATTGAACACAGATTTCTCAAAGTCCGCGTTCAAGATAAAACATCACAGCAAGTTGAAATGTCAAATGGCCTTCCTCAAGGATCAGTGTTAAGTGTGTTATTATTCCTCATCGCCATAAATGAAGTGAGCAATATTGTAAAAAGCCCTGTGAAAATATTTCTGTTTGCTGATGATATCACCCTCCTCTGTAGTGGCAAAGATATTAATTTAATCACATCTATAATGCAAGAATCCCTCAGCACAATTAACGAATGGTCCAAGTCGTCGGGATTCATCTTATCAAAAACAAAATCAGAATTTATGGTCTTCACGAGATCTCGGAAAGTATTGAACTTGTCTTCAGTAGTCCTGAAAATTGGTGATCATAACCTAAGAAGAACGAATACCAGCAAAATTTTGGGTCTAACATTCGACCAGAAGCACTCGTGGAAATCCCACATTTCTTCCCTCAAAGCGGATTGCTCTGTTAGACTTAACATAATTAAAATGTTATCTTCACACAAGTGGGGAGCGGACGTTATTTCGCTAATCAATTGTTACAAATCTTTGATACAACCAAAGTTAGACTATGGAGTCGTGGCTTATAGTTCAGCCAGCAACCATTTACTAAGAACATTGGACCCTATAATTAATTCTGCATGCCGCCTAAGTTTGGGTGCCTTCAGG
Organism: Teleogryllus occipitalis; assembly: GCA_011170035.1. NCBI lineage: Eukaryota > Metazoa > Arthropoda > Insecta > Orthoptera > Gryllidae > Teleogryllus > Teleogryllus occipitalis. The sequence goes on along the minus strand of BLKR01000848.1, from coordinate 259,314 downwards.
ACCAGCCCATGTACTAGCCTACTAGTCGAAGCGGGCCTCCTTCCTTTAGACCTCCGTAGAAAATTCCTGTGCTTACAATTTGCTTACTCTTCTCATTGTTCTCCTCCTAATCCCACACTTAATTATATCTGTAACCTCTCTAAGTCCTTCCAATTTGCAAATCATCCTAACTATCCTAAACCGTTGTGTGTTAGACTTGCTAAGTACCGTGATGAACTTGGCATTGAGTCTCATGTTATCATCAAGAGGAAACTCAACCCTCTTCCCCCTTGGGACCATTTCTCCCTGCCAATCAATACGGAAGCTACCAAATTTACGCATCCAGATATCCCTAAGCCTATCCTAAAGCAATTAATCCTGGAGTTTCAGCATAAATTTGCAAATCATAGCCAGTTTTTCACGGATGGATCCAAGCAACAATCAAGATCCAGTGGAGCTGTTATTTCCATTACCCCACCCCTTAAGTATCTTTACCGCCTCCCGGACTTCTATTCCATATTCTCATGTGAAGCTTGGGCTATTATCAAAGCTATTGATATTAGCATCCAAAGACCATCTAGCTCAGATATTGTTATTTTTTCTGACTCACTATCTGTTTTATCCTCTGTTCGCAACAGTCATTCCTTAAATCCCCTGGTTCAAGAAATCCAAGAAAAGCTTTATCTCTCCTTCCTTAAAGGTTACCGCATTACAATAGCTTGGCTTCCTTCTCATATAGGCATCCAAGGCAATGAAGAAGCTGATGCAGCAGCGAAAGCAGCAATCTCTCTCCCCGAAATTGAAACTGAAGCTGGCGGCTCACTTCCTGACCTCAAAAACTACCTTTTACATGCGGTTAAGAAACTTTGGGACCGGAACTGGAAAATGTTGCCTTCCAAATTACATGCAGTTAGGAAGAGTATTGAGGAATCTCCCGTCACATCCGTAAGACTTAGCAGAAGACATCAAGTGGTTATTACAAGACTCCGTATAGGACATTTTAAACTTAGTCACAGCTACCTGCTAAAAAAGGCTACTCCTGACCCTTGCCCAAATTGCGGCCTCCCAGTTTCAACTAAACACATTATAGTTGATTGCCAGGTAATGTCGGCTGTCAGAACATACCTCAACATCAATGACAATCTCCACTGTATATTCAATTCTGATTCCGGCCACATGAAAATTATAGAACTCCTCACCAAATTTAATCTCATAAATAGTATTTAGCTAATGACTATTCATTGTCCCATGTACAATATTAATATTAAGGCTCTATGTGTGTATCCCATGAAATTGTGCAACTAATGTATATTTGTATATTTGTAACTACTGTATTATTGTAACTGTGGTCGCCAATGACCTAGCCGTTTATAAGGCGACCTTAAATAAATAATTTAAAAAAAAAAAAACATTTGTTTTCCATGTTTCCTTCACAAGTTTGAAGGAATTATAATCTAGGTTGAAGTATTTTCTGGTTAAAATATGCTGTTCTTATAAGATCCAGAAATAATCTGTGTTTTCTTATAATTAAAGTCAGCAATTTTTTTCTTTACACACTGTTTATTATAATCTAGGTGAAAGAATCTTTTAGTGAAAAAATGACGTACATTTATATACTTGAAGCTTTTTTCACTTTCCCTTCATTGTCCCCAAGTACATCTTACGATGTACCTACGAACACATTGTACACACAATGAATTATCTAAAAAAACCTTTTAGAATGTTCTTAAAATTATTATTATTACACATGAACATGTTGAGATGTGTACCGGGAGCGGTAGCTAAGTGCATCAACTGATGTCACTGCAGCACCTCTGACCGGGAGGCGCTAGATTCGAGTACTAACGGGAGCAGGATTTTCGACACTAGCTTTTCAGCTAGGACGAATTCAGTCGCTGTCTAAGGAGAATTCTAGCGGCCGGCTGCTCTGATCGGTAGTTTTCCGTGATTTCTCCTATCAACACCAGGCGAATGCCGGAGCGGTATCCTACCAAACGGGCCACGGACTGCGCGCAATCTGTCCTTCCTCTTCCTTGTCCTATCCTCTCCCCTTACACTCATACACACACACACACACACTTACACTAACTTGCGCTACACTACCACATATTGCGGGAAACCGGTGGGGAGCTTAGAGCTTGGCCCGGTTGAGGCGGTGCCCTGCTGATAGGAGAGTCCTGGTTAGGAGGAAACCCCGCTAGCCGACGGTAGGTCGGCGTCGGATCTCGCCATCCAGCGGGGGAAGATCACAGCCTTCTCCCAACAAAAACATGCACTACACTTACGGGACTAACGACCAAAGCAGATGACGCGCCCGGAAACACGAAAAATCAATCAATCAATTTGAGATGTGTAGCATCCCAAAAAGAGGAACAACAACAATGTCATATTAAAAAAAGTGAAACAAATTTCAACATGCACTGTGTCTCTAGGTTCGATGTTTCCTATACATAGCCTACTTGGGACGAAGACACAAGTTGGATACTATGGAGACAGACAATATATACAGCACGAAATCAACAACCAGAAGAGAGGTAGATGTCTCGGAGTACGGACGAAAGTTAGTCGTCTTCAAGATTGACGCAATACATGCGCGTTAGATTTATAGAAGAAAGTTCAACGTGGAGTTTGAAGTCTTGAAGTACAAGCAAGTACAGTTGAACAGTTGTACATCTTACTACGCTCAAAATTATTTTACTTTGCATCTACAGACCTCCAACAAAGCAAGCTTTAGATTATTTCAATTTCGTAGAAAATCTAGAGATAACTCTGAACAAAATTAGTAATCTCTCTTTTAAATCCATTGTTGTATATGGAGATTTCAATATTGATTTTCTGAGCGAATCCCACGAAAAAGAGCAGTTTCTCAATTTAATTCATTCTTTTAATTTAGATATTACAGTGAACGTACCTACACGGAATACTCTTAAATCACAAACAGCAATAGATCAAATTATAATTAACAAAACAACAACTAGATATGAAATAATAACGAATAATCTAGGTAACAGTGACCACGATGCACAAATTCTTACAATTACTAATAACATGAATACTGACACAATAAATAAAACACGCATGTGCAGAGCATTTACTACAGTTAACATAAAGCAAGAAGGTACACGACTTGAAGTATCAACGGAATGCGGACTTGTCGAAAATACTTTAAGTATTGTGTTTTTTAGATACAAATTGTTGTGTAAATTTTCTGTTACTGTTGTTACTAGTGCTGATTTGAAAGTAATATTTTTTTCTCAGCAGGTATTGCATCTGGAAGGCTAAATTGCGCGAGATAGTTTGAAGATCGCACTCTGGAGGGAATTTGTTTTCAAGTGCAGCTCTAGCAAGTGTAGCCTAAAATACGCAACAAAAATAGCGCGCATGTTACTGTCGCAACTTGTGAAGAGTAGAAACGTGTAGTGCGAAATTTGTGGGTCAAAGGGCATAATCCCAGTGACATTCACATTTGCGTGGCGTGTATGGAGTGAACTATAGCAATATCTCCAGATGACGTGCATTATTCCAAGGGGTCTATACTCCAACCGATTAATTGATTTTTCTCGTGTTTCCGGGCGCGTCAACTGCTTTGGTCATTAGTCCCGTTAGTGTAGTGCATATTCTCTCGAGCGATGGCGGTAATCTTCCCCCGCTGGATGGCAAGATCCGGCGCCGACCTACCCTGGTTAGGGTGTCCCCCTAACCAGGACTCTTCCACCAGCGGGGCACCGCCCCAGCCGGGACAAGCTCTAAGCTCCGGACCGGTCTCCCGGAACATGTGTTAGTGTAGTGCAACATGTGTTAGTGTGTGTGTAAGGGGAGAGGATAGGACAAGGAAGAGGAAGGACAGATCGCGCGTGGTCCATGGCCCGTTTGGTAGGGTACTGCTCCGGCATTCGCCTGGTGTTGATCGGAGAAACCACGGAAAATTACCGATCAGAGCAGCCGGCCGCTAGAATTGTCCTCCACACAGCGACTGAATTCGACCTAGCTGGAAAGCTAGTGTCGAAAATCCGGTTGCCGTCAGGACTCGAACCTAGGGCCTCCCGGTCAGAGGCGCTGCAGTGACATCAGTTAATACACTGAGCTACCGCTCCCAGTATACTCCAACCGAACGGACTTCTACGAACAGGGGATATTGAAACTGGTAGCACGCTGGCAGAAATGTATTGACAAACTTTATGACTATGTCGAGAAAGTAGTTGAAAAATGTAAGTTCATTGGTGATTTTTTGTGTTTTGTTACCAATAATGTTTGGGACAAAAAATTGTGCGTTACTTTCCGATCTGTCTTCGTATTATCATTGAAAATAAATTATTCCTTTTGATTTAGAAATTGGAAACCTTTTAAATTTAGTAATTCAATAAGTTGACATATTTCAATTCTACGGGTATGCCGTAGAATCATCAGACACTAAAAAGTAGGCGTAAATGAATATTTTTAAATTTATCCTCATAAATATAATTCATTAAATGAAAAAATAATAACTCATACTATTTGAGGAAACCTTAGAACAATCGACTGGACCATAATCGTATCAAGGAGGAATTCCGAATAAAATATCAAAAGCGACTGATAGAGCCGTTAAACACTTATTTATCAGGGGATAATATCATTTCAGTTATCAACATCTGGGCTTTGCCAGTTCTAACTTACAACTTTGGTGTTGTTTAATTGACTCAATCTGATCTGGAAGCGCTGAATGAGTAGACATAAAAATTCCGCTTTCTTCATCCAAATACCTCAGTAAGAAGATTATATCTAGCCCGAATGATCTGAGGCAGAGGGTTAGTTAATATAAAAATTCTTTGCCTGAGACAAGAGGAAAAAATGCGTCACGAAAAAATTCTTCTTAAACTCCGCCGATACGTTAATGAAATTAACTTTCAACGAGGACTGCAGCTTTACTCCATTGAACCTCTATGAGCGAACATATGAATTAAATATTTCCACCCACCCGTAGAGCTGTAATGAATGGAAATAACAAGAATTTCACGAAAAATACCCAAAATTCTTGCTTCAAGATGATACATGTTTCTCGGTGGAGTGACTTTTAGAGAAACAAATATATCCTGAGACAGAGGGTTTTATAATGGCAATTTAAGACACAGTTATAAAGACAAACTATCGGAAGTATCGTTTGAAAGAAGATGCTAAATGCAGAAAGTGTGAAGCTGTAGGAGAAACTATAGAACACATCACAGCTGCATGCTCTTCCCTCTCAGACAGTGCTCACTTGGGAAGGCATAATCAAGTTGCGAAAATCATGCACAGGGCAATCGCAAAAGAGCATAATTTATTGGAGAATTATCACCGTCATACTATAAGAACACCCCTGCTCGTCATGAAATCAAGTTCCACACTTTTATACTGAGACAGTCCAGTTCCTACTGACAGTACTGTCGATCACAATAGGCCAAATATTCTCCAAAAAAAACTGAAGTATGGAAACTTATGAACTAAGACATATTTGGATATTGAATGCTACCAAAGATATCCACTCGTGATATAGGCGGAAGGCCTTGTCAGTAAAACCTTACTAAAAAACTTAACACAACTTCAACTACCCTCAAAACATTCTGAACATGAGACAGCGCGCAAACAGCCCATATCGTAAGAAAATTTGTCTTCCAGATATGAGACGAACTTCTTTTTCCGCGACGAAACCTATTCCCAAAACAACTCTGGGGAAGGTCGGATTTACCTGCAAAAATAACTGAGGAAAATATAATAATAATAATAATAATAATAATAATAATAATAATAATAATAATAATAATAATTGCGATGGTTTACTGTTTTGAATTGACCGCCCCTGCCGGGAATCGAACCTGGTGCACCAGGTACACTTCCAGTTGCTCTAACAATACACAACTATGACTATGACCAGGCGGTGAAGTGAGAAACAATAACAATAATAACTAGCTGGATTTGAGTGAACAACCCGCACTTAGAAAACATTCTATAAAAATGAAAAATAATCAGCTTCATATTAAACCACAACTGCGAACCGTCAGCTCTGACTTGTAGTATTCTTATAAGTATTATATATACTGCGTCGATTTAATTTTATATAGATTTAGATGTGCTACCATAGCCCATACTCTCTCGCATTACTTGAAACTTTTGTAATTTTTGAAAATAAAGGTAGTTCAAAGAAAATGAGATATGCTTCACTTTAAAGTGTCCTTTGCTCTATCCGAGGGGAAAAAATTGAAAAGAATTGGAGCTTTTTGGGATAATTTTTAAAAATAAATTGTATTTATTTAATGAAAAAACACTCAAAATCTACACATATTTCGAAACAAATTGTACAAGATCTTATTTAAAGATCAAATTTTTTACAAAGGATTTGGTTAAGGTAAAACTCTCTCATCAGTATTGCACTTTTTCACTTTTTAAATTTTATCCTTTTTTCGAAAAAAGAGAGTTCATCGATAATGGGAACTCAGCCTATTCTATAAGCATGATAGGCTCGATTCAAGAAGAAATTTAAGAAAAAAATGGGTTCTGCTCCGGCATTCCCCTGGTATTGATCGAAGAAACCAGTGAAAACTACCGATCAGAGCAGCCGGTAGCTAAAGTTCTAATACAGTGATTTAACTCGATCTAGCTATTTAGCTAGAGTCGAAAATCTGCCACCGTCGGTATTCGAACCTAGGACCTCCCAACCAGGGTCACTGCAGTGACATCAGTTGATGCACTTAGCCCCCTTTCATATAATCTAGTTATCAAGATTTAAACAACGCAGTACTCCGTAGTATATCCGGTGCAATATATTTCGAGTCTAGCGATTGTTTGTAGGTAGATTAAATTGTGTATTTACTTTTGAGAGTGGTGTTGGATAGATAAATTATAATCATTACGTAAGACTTTTTATTCGATCGATAAATTCTAATCATTACGTAGGAACTTTGATCGGAGCGATCTTAGTTGCGCATTTTATCACCCACTGACGAACAAAGAAACGATAGTGAAACAACTTTATTTATATATTGTAGGAAGGCAAGCATATAGTGTTTGACTTTTCTGAGGGGGGGACAGGAATATTTTAAAATGCTACATAAAACGAGAACACACACAGACGTCATTTCTGTCATCACACTGGCGGAACATCAGTTTTCAAAAACATTTTAGTTTTTTCTTGAGAATCGCCTCTTTTAAAAGTCATCGCTTTTAAGTGTGTTTAATTAGGTCTAAGAATTTTTAAAACTCTCTGAAACTTCAATTTTATTCAACATTTTACCTACTTCGGCCGTGAGGGTCATGTCGACTCCAAGATAGGTCGCCTTGGTGCTATACCATATGTTTTCTCGTTTTACTAATTGCTCTACTTGTTATTGCAAGTTATTTTTTGAGATTATAAAATTATCGTTTCATTTATAACCTGACTTCGATTTCCGGTGCAACATAATTCGCGTCTGGCGATTGTTTCTGTGTAGATTCAATAGTCTGTTTACTTTTGAGGGTAGTATTGGATCGATAAATTGTATCCATTACGTAGGAAATTTTATCGGAGCGATCTTAGTTCTGCTGATATTCTTCGGAATTTGCGAGATACGAGTAACTATAACGTTACGGAAGAAAACGACAGAAAACGACATTGATGTTAGAGTCTACGATGAGTGTGAAGTTCCAGGTAATAATGAAGTTGACTTAATAGACTTGAGTATCATGTGAAAAAAATATCTCAATGTACACGGCAATCTTTTAGGTAAATATTGATGAGACACTTTCTTTCATGAACCTCCATGATATCAAGTGCGTTCATTTTGCCTTGTATATTTCTTATTAAATATTCGTTTCGTTTGATTGATTTTTTCGTGTTTCCGGGCGCGTCAACTACTTTGGTCATTAGTCCCTTTAGTGTAGTGCATGTTCTTTTTCTCGGGAGATGGCGGTGATCTTCCCCCGCTGGATGGCGAGATCCGGCGCCGACCTACCCTGGTTAGGGTTTCCCCCTAACCAGGACTCTCCCACCAGCGGGGCACCGCCCCAGCCGGGACAAGCTCTAAGCTCCGGACCGGTCTCCCGGAACATATGGTAGTGTAGTGCATGTTAGTGTAAGTGTGTGTGTAAGGGGAGAGGATAGGACAAGGAAGAGGAAGGAAAGATCGCGCGCGGTCCGTAGCCCGTTTGGTAGGGTACTGCTTCGGCATTTGCCTGGTGTTGATCGGAGAAACCATGGAAAACTACCGATCAGAGCAGTCGGTCGCTAGCATTCTCCTCCAGACAGCGACTGAATTCGACCTAGCTGAAAAGCTATCTGAAAAGCCGTCAGGACTCGAACCTAGGACCTCCAGGTCAGAGAAGCTGCAGTGACATCAGTTGATGCACTGAGCTACTGCTCCCGGTTCTTTTCGTAATATGAATACTTGTAATAATTGGAAATTATCGAGAAGATTAAGAAAGTAATGGAAAGCAGTGCAAATTCAAACTTTTTAGGTATCGGTGCAACAGCCAATTGAAAATTCAAAAATCTCGAAACGACATACTTTATCGTAGTAAGTAGATACAAAATCTCGGCCGTTCAAGTGAAAATGTTATTAAAGAACCGACTACAATAGTAGCGTTTATTCTACTTCAGGTGACAGTGCATAACTTAGGCACCCCGCCAGAAAATCGCATCTGGTGCTACACAAGTGCATAAACAATATTTTCAGGAAGAGACAGCAAGAGACAGAATCAGCCAGAGGAAGGTTCTGTCCGTGGCAGAGACAGTCAGAGACAGTTACAGCCCGGCAGAATTACAGACTGACAGATACGGTCACAGACACTGAGGCGGAGTCATTTTTGAAACATTTTCTCAACACCTTGGATTCCAAAAAACGCGCGTTTCCACGAGAATCTCGAGATAGATTTCTCGCACGATTACGCAACTCTCCACACCACGTTTCCGAGAACGTGGAAAGAGGAAAAAAGTGCTCCGCCGTCCTTCGAGGTCCGCGGTTCGGCGCCCGCCGTGCCGCCTTCTCCGTCGCACGTTCCGTCTGAGGGACGTGCGAACTCGCTATATTACTGCAGAAGGCGGAAATAGCATCTGGCGGCAGTCTGCAACAGGGGATATGAAAATAGGCTCGACCGCGCCGAGCCGTTTTAACTCCCTGGAGAAGGGGGGACGGCGCGGGGGCGCAAGGGAGGGGGCAGGGGGGCAGAGGGGGGTGGGTGGGCGCCTGTCCCAAGGAGGCCTTCCAAATTCTGGAGTCGCCAAGGTTAGTTCGACGATAGGAATCTGCTGTAAGGAGACGGAAAAAAATGCTTTCGTATTAGTTTTTCGTAATCGATAGTACGAAGACAAACGCGTCCTGGGGGAGTAATTTTGAAAATGTGACCTCGTTAGCGCCAAGGTTTCAAAAATACCCCGGACGTGACAGCGCACGCCACGAGAGAGGAGATTGTTTCAAAACTCTGAGAAGCGCGCTGTCCGAGCCAAACGGTCGTCGGGGGAGAATTTTGTTTAATGTTCGCTTCTACTACGGGAAGTGCGATGTGTAGTTTGTAGTACTGGCTCACGAGGATTGCGCTCAAGAAACATTCCGACTGTTTCAGTGTCGTAAACTTTACGTTAGTTTCTTGTAAGCTCGATTTTGCTTTGGAGGAATTTTCCTTGAACTAAAAAATACGATGTGTATTTATAAGCTAGGTTAGAGTGGCACCTTCGGAGGCTATAATTTAATTTTAGAAAGTTTGGTGTGATAATTCTTAAATAACGGAATTTTAAACATAAAACAGTTGGTTAGAGTGTCTAAGTTCGGATGTAGAAAATTACATGAAAACGTATGATTAGAAATAGTACATTACAAATAGTACATTAAAATGTTGGTTTCACTTCAATTCGAGGTTTAATTATCTAATAAAATGAATAGTAAGGATTAATTTTACACCGGAAAGGTGATACATATAGTAATTCAAGTTCAACTTTGTGGGTACCTTGAAATTCCCCCATCCCAGCAAAAAACTTCTTGAACTCAATTTTCTATCGACGAAGTCTTATCGAGAGATATTATATAGCTAGTAACCACCATTATAGGCGTCTTAACCTTATTACCAAACTCATTTTAGATACTTGAAATCGCCCAACACATGTTTTTTGAGACCTTTGTTTTTAATGTTTTGGAAATATCTGAAACAAGTTTAGTTCCCCAGAGCTAGGCAAGAATACGTTGAATGACGGAATATTCTCACATGACCCTAATGAATTTTTCTATTGATATCATTACATGTTTAGTTTTCAAACTAGACATGTTTTGTTGCAACTTTCCAGTAAACATGTCGAGTTTTCAAACTTGCTAACTTTGCTTTTTTCAAAACTTTTATTCATCATTCAAAAATTAACGTTTAAAATGTAGGGAAGAGATTCTGGTGCTCAAGAAAACGTGCGCAGATGGTACTACTTCTCCGCCATAAAACACAGTTTTTTATTCTTTGACTAAAGAAATTCAAACCAATCCAAATGATGAATCGGAAAGGATTTTACATGGATATCGGACAAACGAAGGTAACCAGATGACTATGTATGTATTTGGCATTTTAGGTACGATTAATCCATTTTGCTCGTGGGATGCAATAGTAGCCTACCTAAAAAATACGAATTTTGAAATAATCCACTGTCCAGAATTGCAAATTGATCTCCTTTCCAGCATCAGAAGCATATCTTACATGACAGTATTCCACCAACAATGGCAGAAGTATGAATGCAAGAATAATGCATTTCAGTACAAGGCGAAAACTTCAAACTCATTCATCTCAACACTTGATTTTTTGAGTTGTGTTCATCGAACGATTTGCAAGCTAGCTGTGTTTCCAGGTCTGGACCCTGTTTTTATTCATCATCCAAGCTTTGGGGGAAGCGAGGCATGTGGCGAACATAGCGCATTCACATGACCGTATCCGTGGTCTCTCTGAGCCATCTTGTGTCATACAGCCAACGAAACGGATTGTGTTACGGAGCTTCATCTCTATTTTTGCATCTATCAGTAAATGTTTGAATAATGAAATCAATGTAGCTTTAGTGTGTTCAACGTGCATTAAATATTACTAAATAAATGACATAATATATCAATGCAATTAATTAGGCTTGATGAAAAGGAGTTTACTGAATCATTATTGCATTAAAACTGAATTTTACGAAAAACATCCCCCTTCCACTGACACTTTTAGGCATCCCGCTTTCTTGTGCGACACCTGGGACCTTACAAGGGCACTGAACTCACAATCCTTCGAATTTGAATTTGCTAAAACAGTAACGTTTACGTCAACAAAAGAATCTGTTAATGTGTAACCCTGTTATACGTGTCTACCTTTTTGGGATATCTGTTCTGCTCGTTACAATCTTGTTCTCTGCGTAACATGTGTTATATTTCGTCGCATTTAATTTATTTAGAGTTTTTTGGTTATTTAAGGTCGCATCAACATGTAGGTCATTAGCGACCACCGTTGGATTTAACGGTATGGTATCTATGAAGATGAAACGATATGGTGATGATAAGCGGTGAAAGGACGAACACAAATACAACCATGCCCGAGGAGGGACTCGAACCCGCAACCCTTCGGTCCGAGATCGCTACGAAACTACTGCCTTAGCGATCTCTGTTTGCGGATCGGCTTTAAATTTTTGCTTCCTGAAAATCGACGTTTTTCTTACCAAGAACATATACTGGAGAAATTCTTCTGAGGTTATGAATTTACTTCAGAACATATAAGATGAGAAAAATGTTTTATAAGTATCTGATTTAATCAATTCTTTTTTGTTTGTTTTGAAAGAAAAGGCAAACATTAAAAGTAAAAATCTATGAATTATCTTCATTTACTTTGTTCAAGAGGTGAAAAACACAGCATGATGAATAATTTGTTTATTGGCGAAAAACATGGGAATCAACACAGTTCTATGTAATGTGCGCGGTTAACAAAAATTGGAGGAAGTGCAGGTGTTGTTTTTGAGAGCACAGCCAAGTGAGTAGGAGAGAATGCCATTTACGAGGTTAAGGACCGGCGTGAAACTCGAGACAGGAAAAAAAGAGACGTGGAAAGAATGAAAGAGGAAAATCAAAAGGGACGAGAAAAGATTAAAAACAAAAACAAAAAGAGATAAATAAAAAGAAAGAAAACTAGAGAAGATGGAAAAGAACGAAAAATAAAGGAAAATATATAAAACGAAACAAAGATTCAAACTAGCAAATGAAATGAAAATATAGAAAGACAGAGAAAATTACAAGTGAGAAAAATAAGAACAATGAGAGAGCAATAAAGGAATTAATAGGAAGAGGGAGAAGTACGAAAGAGTGCAACAAGGAGACTACGAAAAAAAGGGCGAGAGAGAGAAAATAGGGAAGAGAGTGAGCGAGAGAAAGTACTAAAGAAAGAGCGAAAGAAAGTACGAAAGAGATAGCGAAAGAAAGTACTAAAGAGAGAGCGAAAGAAAGAACTAAAGAGAGAGTGAAAGAAAGTATTAAAGAGAGCGAACGAAAATATTAAAGAGAGAGCGAGAGAAAGTACTAAAGAGAGCGAAAGAAAGTACTAAAGAGCGAAAGAAAGTACTAAACAGAGGAGCGAGAGAAAATACTAAAGAGAAGAGCGAGAGAAAGTACTAAAGTGAGGAGCGAGAGAATGTAATAAAGAGAGGGCGAGAGAAACTACTAAAGAGAGGGTGAGAGAACCTACTAAAGTGGGAGCGAGAGAAACCACTACAGAGAGAGGGAGAGAGAGAGAGAGAGAGAGAGAGAGAAAGAGAGAGAGAAAGAACAAAAGGGGAGAGAATGTACAAAAGGGAGAGAATAAACGAGAGAATGAGAGAGAGACAAAAGAAGGGGGAAAGAAAGTAGTAAAGAGAGAGAGAGAGAAAGTTTGAAAGAGTTTGTGAGAGAGACAAAGTAGGAGAGAAAGTATGAAAGAGTGAATGAGTGACAGAGAAAACACGAAAGAGAGAATGCATGAGAGAGAATTTGAGAGCGAGAGAGAGTAAACCCAAGAAAGAAAAGAAAAAAACAGAAAGCTGCTACCTGACGAAAGAGCCGCCATGTGCCCTGCCGCCGCGCAGGGCGATGGAGCCGGAGCGCGAGCGCGGGGCAGCGAGGCGCAGCGCTGAATGGGCGGCGGGGGCTATTAATAGGGCGATGAGCACGAGGAGGGGGAGGGAGATCAAAGGCGTTGGCGGGCGCAGCCGCGGGCGATCAACCACCCATTCACGCCCTCGACCCCTCCCCCTCCTCCACTCCATCCCGACGAGGGCACACCAACTCCAAGGGAGACTTGATGTCGCGATTAATACTTCTACGGGTATTGTCTTCTCCCAAAGGTCGTACAGTTTAACTTTCCATTTTATACTTCTGTTAATGCTACAAGGGATCGGGAGATTTCATAAGGATTCCTTCTTATCGGGAGAGGTGGCTCAGGGTATCAACTGATGTCACTGCAGCGCCTCTGACCGGGAGGTCCTAGGTTCGAGTCCTGACGGCGACAGGATTTTCGATGCTAGCTAGTCAGTTAGTTCGAATCCAGTCGCTAACTGAAGGAGAATTCTAGCGCCGGCTGCTCTGAACGGTAGTTTTACGTGGTTTCTCCGAACACCAGGCGAATGCCGGAGCAGTACCCTAACAAACGTTCCACGGACCGCGCACGATGTCCTTCCTCTTCCTAGTCCTATCCTCTGTCCTTACACACACTTACACTGACATGCACTATACTACCACACATGCCCGGAGACCAGTGGGAAGCTTAGAGGTAGTCTCGGCTGGTACGGTACCCCGCTGGTGGGAGATACGGACAGACGTTCCAGTCTTTAACGGAAAATAGATTCTCTTTCGCGTCAGTGAAGCTGTGTTTGGAATGTTGTCATCAGAGCTCGCTGCGAGCTCTGATAACCACATTCAACTGTCTATAACGCCAGAAGGGGAAGTAAGGTCATCGGTCAAGAAAAGTTGCGCGATTAATATCTCTACCGGTATTTTCTTCTCCCAAAGGTCGTACGATTTGTATTACTTTCCTTTTTATATTCCTTTCAAAAAGAATTATTTCTGCTTCGCCCGAAACCCTCAGCATTCGAGTACGATAGTGAGGATAATTGAATTATGTTGGTATTGTTTAAGAATAATTATTGTCATGAATACATAGGAAAATTTATGTGCGAAGTCACATCGGGTACATGATGATCAAGGGATGATCATAAGGGTCGAAGAACTGTCAAGGTAATGTACAGAAAGGCAACTAATGCTATAGAATGACATACAATTTGATAGATTCAGCACAATGGTTATCAGATATGAAACCTAAAGATAAATGTTTAGTTATAAAGAGAACCTTAGAAGATATCGATAATTGAATGTAGTGTGTTTTTTAAACACTACATATACGCTTACGATAGCCGAAGTGTTAGAAATACTTGTACGTAGTTTGCACTACAATCATAATTTCCAGTAGCCTTTACAACAATAGAAATTTTAAGGAATAGATTAATGTCTGTTTTCTCGTAATTTGTAAATGTTATGTATTCCTTACGTATTCGGTCATTATGTCATCTGACCATTTTTTAAAAAGAGATTCTACCATATTATTTTTCAAGTAATTTATTAACATTTTGTGTCGCGACCCTACTTGGAGTCATTTTCAAAAAATCTCAGGTCCAGGTTTGTTAAAAAGACTTAGTAAAAACTTTAAAACAGGTAGTATTTTACATAAAAATTTGTCATTATAAAAAAGGAAGGGTCTGTAAATACGAACTAGTTGACATCACCTGAACCACTCCGGTTGATGGTTTTGGACGAGAGCTTAAATGTTATTAAGTAAGGCTTGGATTCTGATGACCTAAAAATTCTTTGAAAACGACCTATAAAATTACTTACAAATACGAGGAAATTAATTTTTTTAAAAGTACTCCAAACTTTGTATGAAAATGATTATATATTCAATGAGTATTACAATTTTAAATAAAATGTATTTATATAAAATTATATTTAGTATAGTCTTTTTTGAGAGGAAATGTCATCCTTAGCTCCGATATTTCAACCGTACGTTTTGAAAGATCTATGAAGTTACCGAATGTAATTTCGAGAGTTCAAAAGTCCACTGTAGTAGTGAATTTCGTCATGAACTGATGATACAATAAAAACATTGTTTTAGTGTGTCATTGTAAATTCATGAAACATTCACTAACTAAACACACGAAAAGGAAACAAAATGCGTAATAATAACAACAAAAATAACACAGACCAAAAAGACCTAACATTTGAAAAATGCAAAAAATGACACAAAATGACCTAATAACTATAATTATCTATATATGTCGTGATAAAGATTCATTTACAAGTTAGTTTGAATTTACAAGCTACGTCTAGAATGTACCAATGGAAAGATGACATGTCAACAGAATACGAGCCCTGGTTATAAGTACGTAATTTGCACTATGATTATCACCATTTATTGCATAGTTTATAAATAATAAGAAAAGTGTACCACTGAGTAGGTTAATTTCAGAAGGGAATGCGTGCGTGGTGATCAGGCGCACAAGGAATCCCCATGGCGACGGGGTCGAATAAATAGCCATTCCGTTGCGCGCTGTGCTCCGGACTGCCGGGAGACCAGACGTGGGCTCTGACACGTTGTCAAACATACGCGTTCTCCTTGACACGTACGTATACATCTTCGGACGCAGGACTTCATCGTCGACGATATGTGCCGATGACGGCCGCCGACAAGCTTAAATTTTTCGATTTTGAATTTAGGAAAACACTAACAAAGTGAAAGAGTTTTACTTATAACTAACTTAATGTGGTGTCTCGGATGCTTCAATAGTACTAGTTTACGCAACTAGTTTATAATGTTAAGCTTTATTGCGTGAGAACATGTTTTTAAAAAGAGCGTTAGGAGCTAGTTTTCAAATCTGTTCGAATACAACAAAGCAACATTATAAACGAGTTGCATAGGATAATTTTTTTGTTTAACAGCATTATAAGTTTATAAGAGAATTAAAGTTATACCTGAGAAACAACTTTATTGTGACGTCGTTGTTACGTGATATCTGAGCGGGAAAACGGTGGTCAGCTGTTCGATTTACCGCTACCTCCCCACAATTCTCGCCCTGCGATTGGCTGAACGTGTGACGAAACATTTATTCTGCCATGAGCGGCAAATGTGTCGTAATCTGTGCTGTAAGATGCCATTTTATGAACGATTTCTTCACACGAAAAAGGGTCGTTTCTAATGCTGGAATACATGGAACGATTTTCAGAGTATTTTCATATTATTAATTGATTTAAAGATAATTAGTAGATTGATTGGTTTTTTTTGTGTTTCCGATCACGTCAAAGGCTTTGGTCATTAGTCCCGTAAGTGTAGTGTATGTTTTTCTCGGAAGATGGCGGTGATCTTCTCCCGCTGGATGGCGAGATCCGGCGCCGACCTACCGTCGGCTAGTGGGGTTTCCCCCTGACCAAGATTTTCCCACCAGCGGGGCACCGCCCTAGCCGGGACAAGCTCTAAGCTCCCGACTGGTCTCCTGCAATATGTGGTAGTGTAGGGCAAGTTAATGTGTGTGTGTGTGTGTGTGTGTGTGTGTGTGTGTGTAAGGGGAGAGGATAGGACAAGGAAGAGGAAGGACAGATCGCGCGCTGTCCGTGGCCCGTTTGGTAGGGTACTGCTCCAGAATTCGCCTGGAGTTGATCGAAAAAAAAAACACGGAAAACTACCGATCAGAGCAGCCGGTCTCTAGAATTCGCCTCCAGACAGCGACTGAATTCGACCTTGCTGAAAAGCTAGTGTCGAAAATCCTGTCGCCGTCAGGACTCGAACCTAGGACTTCCCGGTCAGAGGTGCTGCAGTGGCATCAGTTTGAGCTACCGCTCCCGGTATTAATTAGTAGAAAAAACCGAGTTTATCACCACGAGATATAGTCGCTTCGAATGGCAACTCGCTTTGCTCATGTGGAGGATCAGAAGAACCGGCTGGACCCGATTAGTATTTTTATTCTAATGCAGTAAATCTTAATTGAATGCAACCCACTCAAAAACGGCTGTTTTCGGGCAACTCAGTCACCATATCTTATCAGTGGCAGTAGCTCGAGAGATGCCTGGTTTTCTGATAAGTTGAGAGACGCGTTGTGGCATGTGTGTTTATCAGAGATAGAGTCTTGAGTGATATTTACGAAGACTTTTTCACGATCAAGGTGAAAAGAAGGAATAATATTAAGAAATAAATTTTAGTAGATTTATTATACACGTGTCAAAGCAATTCTTTATTGGGATTATTCCGCTAACCTAAATGGTTAATAGCGTTCTGTGAAGGAACAAAATATAATATAGATGTCAATTTTTCAATACCTCAATAGAATAATACAAAACATTCGTTATCTTATTTTAGCAATGAGGAGGCGTTAAGACAAAAGCGATCATTTTAAGAATGATTACAGAAATAAGTGTTTTATGTGAAATAAATGAGTGAACGTGTTTGAAAAACCTGAGAGAAATAATCTACTGACTACTCTTAGAGAATTTCTTCTAATATGATGTACTGTATATGAATCATATCCTAGTTACCAACACAACAGCTCTTTAAATATTTTGTGGTCACAGCACAATAGCTAGAGTCACAAAAGGCTTTCAAACCAATTTGAAAACATGATTAAATTGGCATGTTCATACAATCAAATAAAGGAAATTCCACAATATGTCACGCTGTCGGAAGGTCAGGGAGAGCGACAGACCTCTGAACAAATGTTTTATTAAATCTAAACTGTTATAATAACTTAGCACAACCTGACGAACGAAATTATATTTCTTGTTTATGTGATTTTTTCTAATCCCTATAAAGGATTTGAGAAATTGCCAGAGTGCGTGAGTGCGTGTGTGCAAACCCATCACTCACGGTGAGACCACTTTGCGTGCACCAATCGACACATGAGGCGTCATTCGACAGTTCTTGGTCTTCCTATGGGAACAGATAATTTGTTTTTGGATCCGGCCAATAGATTCTAAAAGATTTCAAAATAGTACATTATGAAATTATGATGTAATGATGGGTATTAATACACGAGTGTGGTATTACGATACCAGCGAGGTACGAGCGAGTATCGTAAACTTCACCCATTACATCGAGTTCCATACGGTACTTTTTCTACAACTTTTGTAAGTTAAACTTTTACATTGAATCGTTTCGTGGCAGTTGATATGCAGGATTCAGCCAAGACCACCTAGCGGACAGCTACCATACCCTGCTGCAAGTGACTTTGGTTTACCAATCCGCCTGCGAGAGAGTACAAAAGTTTCGGCAATAATTCCGAGGTCACCATTTTCGCTTTTTCTCTTAATTCTGAGGGTGACAATTCCTCCTCTGATTCTTCAGACATTTCAAACTAAATAATTGGTCGGTTTTAAAGGACAAACACACGGCAGCAACTTATAATACACAATATCTTGCGTTCTGTTCTTAACGTCAGTTAAATGTTCCCTCTACCACTACCACTGCGCTAGTCAAATAGGATCAAAGTGAAATTACGATCCAATTTATTTTATATAATATTCCACCTACAAATTACTGATTATAAAAGAAATTAAAACAGATAAACATAATATAACATTAAATGGAATTTTAATGTACACAATCGAAGAAAACATTTACTAGAACGATTCTCAAAGATTAATTAAGTCTCAGTACTTGGTTTGTAAGCTTCTCTGCGATTGGTCAAGAACCTATATTGTAATGAAATCTGTATCATTATGCATTATCGTAATGAGTATCATTATGCAACGGGTTGGAGCCATCGAATGACATAACTATACAATGGGAGTTGACAAACGTGTTTTTGCGTCTAATAGCGCTGCGATCTTAACAAGTATGCCGGGAATTAAACCAACGCCCCCGAAATAGATCTATGATGTGGCGTTGAATGTGACGAGTGAATCGCGCGCGGCAGATTTAATTTAATTTAATTTGCATATGAATTAAGGTATTTTTAAAAATAAATTTGCAAAAGCCTATGAACAGTATTGCCTTGGAAATTATTGAACTTGAAGAATTTCAGGTAAATAAACCAAACTGTGAGTAAAGCCACAGGAGCACATTTACGTACGTAGTACGTTCGACGTCTTACGTTTACATTCTTAAGCGCGCAAATCCCAATGTTCAAATGATTGTGACTACATCTTATTCACATAAACATAAAAAAACGGTCGCCTTTTAATGTTTATATAGATTCGCTTACAAAACCGTGTTTCTTTTAATCCATATAAATAAAAATGAATCACCGAAATGTATGTTAGCGCATAACTTACGAACGACTGCACCAAATTAGAGAATTCTTTTTTTGTGTGTTCGTTATTGTCAGGACAAGGTTTGTACAAAAGAAATTTTTTTTAAATCGAACAGAAATTTTTTAAAAATTTCATAATATTAAATGTGAATAAGTGAATGAGACAGAAGACTGTGAGAAATCTTCAATATCAACAAATTATTAAAAGAGAAAAAGGGAGTGGAGAAAAGAGAGAGAAGAAAAGATATATTCGATTTAAAACCTTGAAAGATCAACGGTTAACATTCATGATTTCCTGCATCCCAGCGATTGCAGTGTTAAGTTTGTGCAGCTGGAGGAAGAAACCTGTTTCTTTTAATATACTAATACTTATAGTTTAAGGATATGCTGCGAAAATGATTTTTCGGGGAAAAGATGATCATAAGCTATAAAAAATTTAAAAATTACCACATCGCTTTGAAATCACATTATTTGATGTTATTCGAACGACATCTGGCGGTTCAATTCCGTAGTTTTGCAGTGCGCAATTTCATAGTAGGAGAGAGTTTGGTCGGGTCACGGGAGAGGGACTTGGGAGTAAAGAGGGGAGTGGATTAAGATAGGCAAAACTGACCCGGGGATAACTTTTTTATGTCAAAAAAAAGTTCCATAATTTTTTCAGGTGTCCTATTTTGACCCTTACAATCAACAAAACAGAAGGAAAAAAAATAAAAAACTTTTTCCTTCGTTTTTTAAGAATATCTCATGGTCTGACGCAGATCATAAAAAGGGCTAAGTACAAATTGTAGCCTTGTAAACTCTACAGTTTCCCAAAAATTTCAGCCTTTTATCTTATAATTTGCACCCGACAGCTCGATATAAATAAAACAGTAACGTAACATATTTTCTTATTTATTTTCTCAAAATTAAGTCAACACAATCATTGAAATCTTGCAGAAATGAACGTGAGAAGTTCTCGGTCCCCCTCTATTCAGACAATTTTTTTTCAAAATTCAAGTAGTATATGACTTAGTGTAGGGATCACAGAATTTTGAAAATGTGCACACAATTCACTTCTCCCCTTAGCACGTCATACGCAGCTTTAACTGTTTTTTGATGTAAAATAAATAAAAGAATAAATATCTGACCAGACCTCTTTCCTTGCCATTTTTGGTTTCTTAAAAAAGAGGGATGTTTCACCTTGGTCGACGACGTAAAGAGTACGCGCAGAACCCGTTCACAACGCAGTCCCGGGAATTTTATGAGGCACCCATTCACCGCCTTGTGTCAGAGTGGGACAAGTGCTTCAATGCGGAACCCGTTCACAACGCAGTCCCGGGAATTTTATGAGGCACCCATTCACCGCCTTGTGTCACAGTGGGACAAGTGCTTCAATGCGGAACCCGTTCACAACGCAGTCCCGGGAATTTTACGAGGCACCCATTCACCGCCTTGTGTCGCAGTGGGACAAGTGCTTCAATGCGGAACCCGTTCACAACGCAGTCCCGGGAATTTTATGAGGCACCCATTCACCGCCTTGTGTCACAGTGGGACAAGTGCTTCAATGCGGAACCCGTTCACAACGCAGTCCCGGGAATTTTATGAGGCACCCATTCACCGCCTTGTGTCACAGTGGGACAAGTGCTTCAATGCGGAACCCGTTCACAACGCAGTCCCGGGAATTTTATGAGGCACCCATTCACCGCCTTGTGTCACAGTGGGACAAGTGCTTCAATGCGGAACCCGTTCACAACGCAGTCCCGGGAATTTTATGAGGCACCCATTCACCGCCTTGTGTCACAGTGGGACAAGTGCTTCAATGCGGAACCCGTTCACAACGCAGTCCCGGGAATTTTACGAGGCACCCATTCACCGCCTTGTGTCACAGTGGGACAAGTGCTTCAATGCGGAACCCGTTCACAACGCAGTCCCGGGAATTTTACGAGCAGCCATTCACCGCCTTGTGTCACAGTGGGACAAGTGCTTCAATGCGGAACCCGTTCACAACGCAGTCCCGGGAATTTTATGAGGCACCCATTCACCGCCTTGTGTCACAGTGGGACAAGTGCTTCAATGCGGAACCCGTTCACAACGCAGTCCCGGGAATTTTATGAGGCACCCATTCACCGCCTTGTGTCACAGTGGGACAAGTGCTTCAATGCGGAACCCGTTCACAACGCAGTCCCGGGAATTTTACGAGGCACCCATTCACCGCCTTGTGTCACAGTGGGACAAGTGCTTCAATGCGGAACCCGTTCACAACGCAGTCCCGGGAATTTTATGAGGCACCCATTCACCGCCTTGTGTCACAGTGGGACAAGTGCTTCAATGCGGAACCCGTTCACAACGCAGTCCCGGGAATTTTATGAGGCACCCATTCACCGCCTTGTGTCACAGTGGGACAAGTGCTTCAATGCGGAACCCGTTCACAACGCAGTCCCGGGAATTTTATGAGGCACCCATTCACCGCCTTGTGTCACAGTGGGACAAGTGCTTCAATGCGGAACCCGTTCACAACGCAGTCCCGGGAATTTTATGAGGCACCCATTCACCGCCTTGTGTCACAGTGGGACAAGTGCTTCAATGCGGAACCCGTTCACAACGCAGTCCCGGGAATTTTACGAGACAGCCATTCACCGCCTTGTGTCACAGTGGGACAAGTGCTTCAATGCGGAACCCGTTCACAACGCAGTCCCGGGAATTTTATGAGGCACCCATTCACCGCCTTGTGTCACAGTGGGACAAGTGCTTCAATGCGGAACCCGTTCACAACGCAGTCCCGGGAATTTTACGAGACAGCCATTCACCGCCTTGTGTCACAGTGGGACAAGTGCTTCAATGCGGAACCCGTTCACAACGCAGTCCCGGGAATTTTATGAGGCACCCATTCACCGCCTTGTGTCACAGTGGGACAAGTGCTTCAATGCGGAACCCGTTCACAACGCAGTCCCGGGAATTTTATGAGGCACCCATTCACCGCCTTGTGTCACAGTGGGACAAGTGCTTCAATGCGGAACCCGTTCACAACGCAGTCCCGGGAATTTTATGAGGCACCCATTCACCGCCTTGTGTCACAGTGGGACAAGTGCTTCAATGCGGAACCCGTTCACAACGCAGTCCCGGGAATTTTATGAGGCACCCATTCACCGCCTTGTGTCACAGTGGGACAAGTGCTTCAATGCGGAACCCGTTCACAACGCAGTCCCGGGAATTTTACGAGGCACCCATTCACCGCCTTGTGTCACAGTGGGACAAGTGCTTCAATGCGGAACCCGTTCACAACGCAGTCCCGGGAATTTTATGAGGCACCCATTCACCGCCTTGTGTCACAGTGGGACAAGTGCTTCAATGCGGAACCCGTTCACAACGCAGTCCCGGGAATTTTATGAGGCACCCATTCACCGCCTTGTGTCACAGTGGGACAAGTGCTTCAATGCGGAACCCGTTCACAACGCAGTCCCGGGAATTTTATGAGGCACCCATTCACCGCCTTGTGTCACAGTGGGACAAGTGCTTCAATGCGGAACCCGTTCACAACGCAGTCCCGGGAATTTTATGAGGCACCCATTCACCGCCTTGTGTCACAGTGGAACAAGTGCTTCAATGCGGAACCCGTTCACAACGCAGTCCCGGGAATTTTACGAGACAGCCATTCACCGCCTTGTGTCACAGTGGAACAAGTGCTTCAATGCGGAACCCGTTCACAACGCAGTCCCGGGAATTTTATGAGGCACCCATTCACCGCCTTGTGTCACAGTGGGACAAGTGCTTCAATGTGGAACCCGTTCACAACGCAGTCCCGGGAATTTTACGAGACAGCCATTCACCGCCTTGTGTCACAGTGGGACAAGTGCTTCAATTGCCAGGGCCAATACTTCTCACATACAGGTACTGGTTTTCGTCCCTACGCCTTTCGAACGTTTCTTTTGAATGTTACTTCTATAAGCGTTTCTTTTTATATGCTTGTGTATTCCTAAGGACCAGCTACGATTTGTTAATAATTAGAACCGGAGGTTCAGAGGCCTTTTTTACGTAAACGGGCAGACGAAAAAGGTAAATATATTTTTGCTAAATTATGCATTGAGAAGAGCATTTATTTTTACTAAAATAGGCTTTAAGAACGTCATTTATTCGGTCTAAAATAAAGATACAAAAATCATAATTTAAAAGGTGTCAGTGTAAATAATTCATAATTAAAATTATTCAAAATTGTTTTCCAACTCTGCACTGAAAATTATCCATAATAGTACAGTAATTTTTGGTATGATTACCAGGAACCTGCTTCCCTCGTGATGCTTTCTATATTGATACTATTGTGAACTCTCTTTCGAATCCTGGAGTGGGCGAAGTGAAAATTTATTTTGTTTTCGTTCTTTTAACTTATGCCGTCGCTGAAACGCACCGTGAGTATATCATGAACAGAGAGGTCGGTTCTCGAAAGAGATCGAAGGCCATACTCAACGACACGTAGGATGAGATTTCTCGTGAGCAAACAAAGCCAACGAGTATCAATAAAACAACACCAATAAGCTTGCTTTCTCACAGAAATTTTTAACACTTCGTGGACGTGAAAGCCTGCGCCAATCTAAACACTTATCTTAAATGGGACTTCCGCTTCCAGAGAAACAAAACAAAACAAAAAACCAACAACAAAATAAACAAAAACCAAAAAAAGTCACGGTGCTTTCGTATTGTCTAGACATGCAGGTATATTTTCAAATTTATCCAGATAGATGTCAGGAGAAACACAGAAAAAGACGAAAAAGGAAGATAAAGGTCAAAATGGGGCAAAAATACTTTCAAACGGTATCAAAAGCTAAAATAGTCAAAAAGATCAAAATGAAAATAGTCTAAAACAACTCTAGAAGCACGATTAAGTTATTGCTATTTTTAAAAGTCTTAAAATTGTGATAATAAAAAAAATCCAAACTTCCGAGCTCTAGTAATAGGACCCTTTCTTATTCTGTAAATTAAAAACATTTATTCTTAAACACACTTTCGAGAGTTTAACTTTATACTCTTTGTCACCATGGATCGTCTAAAACATCTATAATTCCTATTGTATTCAGTTGGTTACAAAATCACAAACGTCGTGGAGGTTCCCGCTGCGCCCCAGCGCCATGCGGCTCAAGGACGGCTCAAGGGCGGCTCAAGGGCGGCTCAAGGGCGGCTCAAGGGCGGCTCAAGGGCGGCTCAAGGGCGGCTCAAGGGCGGCTCAAGGGCGGCTCAAGGGCGGCTCAAGGGCGGCTCAAGGGCGGCTCAAGGGCGGCTCAAGAGCGGCTTAAGGGCGGCTCAAGAGCGGCTCAAGAGCAGCTTAAGGGCGGGGGTCAGAAGAGGCGCACCAGGCGGTTGGGAGTGCTGTCGGGGCAGTAGCGCGCGAGCGGCCCGCGGGGCAGCGGTCGGGGGGGCAACTTCGTGTCCGCGTCAGCGTCCGTCTCCGCCTCCGCATCCACCACGCGCTCCGCTGCGGGAACATCGTCATCGTCAACATCATCGTAATCGTCAACAGCAACGTCGCTATTATCATCGACATTGTCGTCGTCATCGTAAACATTGTCCTCGTCTACGTCAGCATCGTCCACGTCAGCATCGTCCTCGTCAGCATCGTCCACGTCAGCATCGTCCACGTCAGCATCGTCCTCGTCAGCATCGTCCTCGTCAGTTCGTCCTCGTCAGCATCATCCTCGTCAGCATCGATCTCGTCAGCATCGTCCTCGTCAGCGTCGTCCTCGTCAGCGTCGTCCTCGTCAGCGTCGTCCTCGTCAGCGTCGTCCTCGTCAGCGTCGTCCTCGTCAGCGTCGTCCTCGTCAGCGTCGTCCTCGTCAGCATCGTCCTCGTCAGCATCGTCCTCGTCAGCATCGTCCTCGTCAGCATCGTCCTCGTCAGCATCGTCCTCGTCACCATCGTCCTCGTCACCATCGTCCTCGTCACCATCGTCCTCGTCACCATCGACCTCGTCACCATCGACCTCGTCACCATCGACCTCGTCACCATCGTCTCCTTCATCGTCCTCGTCATCATCGCCCTACAGTGCATCGTCGTGCGTCGTAGCAGTATAGAGTTTGTGTCTGTATGCAAGGGATAAGGGTAGGATAATGAGGAAGGAAAGATTGCGCGTGGTCCGTGCCTCCTTCGTTAGAATATTTGTCTTGTGTTGATCGGAGACACCGTGGAAAAATACGGACCAGAGCAGCTAGAGTGGAAAATCCTAGCACCGTCGGGGCTCGATCCTAGGACTTCCCGTTGAGAGGCACTACAGTTACATCACTTGATGCTCTGAGCCTCCTCGCCGTGGCGGAAAGTTGCTCGTATTTCTTTCCCCTTCCTTGTCCTACCATCTCTTCTTGTGTTACACTCACACACAAACATGCACTACACTATCACACATGTCGGGAAACCGGTCGGGAGTTTAGAGCGGTGCCCTACTTGTGGGAGACACCCGGTTGGGAAAAGCTCAACTCACCGCCTGGCGGGTAAGTTGGCGCCGAACCTCGCCATCCAGCGGGACAAGATCACCTCCACCTCCCGCCATGATGCAAACACTACGCGTACGGGACTAATGGCTTTAGCAATTGACGTGGCAGGAGCAACTATCAATCAACCAATCAATTTGATGAGTAGATCGGCGCCGGATCATTATCCAGCTTGGGAGGATCCCATACAATATAACATGCACCATTATGACACTTACAGGACTAATGACCTTAGCAGTCGACGCGCCCGGAATCGCTCTTGCCCCAAGCAACCAACCTGGGATGCCCCAGGAAGGGCGCGCGCGGCGCGGCGAGCGGGGCCGGTAGGGCTGGCAGGGGGTGGAGGTGGTGGTGGAGGGCGCCCTGCAGGATGCCTGCGGGGCCCGGCGCCCACCGCCCGCACCCTCGGCCGGCGGCGGAGCGGGAGCAGCTCGCCCGCGCCCCGCCCCCGACCCCACCGCCGCCCCCGGCCGCCGCGTCGTCCCAGACGCCCCCGACGCCCGAGTGGGCGGGGCCGGAGTGGACGCCGCCGTCTGTTGGGTGCTGGAGGTCCTGTGCACACGCCACAACAATACTTCCCACGGTGCCCTTTCCCACGCCGCCTCTACCCAAGTTGCACCTTTCCACGTCGCCATTTCCATGTGGCCCGTTTCATGTCACCCCTGCCATGTCGCCCCTTCCCCCGTCGCCCCTTCCCACGTCGCCCCTTCCCACGTCGCCCCTTCCCACGTCGCCCCTTCCCACGTCGCCCCTTCCCACGTCGCCCCTTCCCACGTCGCCCCTTTCCACGTCGCCCCTTTCCACGTCGCCCCTTCACACATCACCCCATCCCACGTCGCCCCTTCCCACGTCGCCCCTTCACACGTCACCCCATCCCACGTCGCCCCTTCCCACTCCCACGTCGCCCCCACGTCACCCTCCCACGTCGCCCCTCCCACGTCGCCTCTCACGTCGCCCTCCCAACGTCGCCCCCCCTCCCCGTCGGCCTCCAACGTCGTCCCCCTCCCACGTCGCCCCTCCCACGTCGCCCCTTCCCCACGTCGCTCCTCCCCACGTCGCCCTTCCCACATCACCTCTTACCACGTCGCCCCCTCCCACGTCGCCCCTTCCCGTAGCCCCTCCCACGTCGCCCTCCCACGTCGCCCTTTTCCCACGTCGCTCCTCCCCACGTCGCCCCTTCCCCACGTCGCCCCTTCCAACGTCGCCCTTCCCACGTCGCCCTCCCACGTCGCCCCTCCCACGTCGCCCCTCCCACGTCGCCTCTCCCACGTCGCCCTTCTCCTCGACGCCACTTCCTACGTCGCTCCTCCCCACGTCGCCCCTTCCCACGTGGCCGCTCTCCATGTTGCCCTTCTCCACGTCACCGCTTTTCCCGTCACCTCTTCCCACATCGCCCCTTCCCCCGTCGATTATTTAAGATTATTTAAGAACTGTTAGTTTACCTCAGCGTAAGAATTATTGAGTACTGAAGAATTTGTCAGTATTATTTTGTCTGGACAAAAAGAAAATCGTTTTCTGTCGTAAATCGGGCGTGACAAATGTTACTATGCGCCAAAACGCTGTTCACGGATTCCGCAATGCTGTGAACTAGACGCACTACCAACGTTAATCTCTAACTTTCAATTCCTTCGCTCTTTACAAGAGTGCGGCGCGTTGACACGCAACCACTCGCCTTCTCGATCTTCCAACAATGCGATCACGTCGCATCTCAAGTAGAAGGAGGCAAGGATTCCACGAAATTGCGACAATATGTAATGTTATCTCTCTGGTCGGTTCTTGGTGTCCGTTCCGTGTCGCGCTCTGACGCCAATCTTAGAAAGTAGTTCAAAATTTCAAAGCAGTTCAGTCATTCTACAGAGTTTCATATGAAAATGTACAGCCTTTATCTCTGGAAGCTGCCCACGGTTTTTACAGAAAAAATATTACCATTAAGTCCAATGCGGGATGTTTGAAATGTGTACCCTTTGCTGTTAATTGACACCAAAAATTGCTATAAACGACTGAATTCCAAATACGGCGTCAAATATGAATTAATTTTGGCCGCCTATGTGCCAATACCCTCTGAATTCTAGAAGACGTTCACAGATAAAGAAGTTACATTTCTGTGCAGAAGCAAACGTTTAGCAGAATCTGCATGGCCTGATAGAACTACAAGCGCACACGACCTCATTAAACGATGCAATTTTGAAGAAAAAATTTTATTCAGTGGAAAATACTCGAAACGAAACGAAAAAACGAAAATTTAGCCAGAGGAAAAATGGAATTTGTATACGAAGTATGTTTTTTTTCTAAGATAGTGAGGCGACCAATTTCTTTAATTCTGGACCAAATAAAATGGAATTATCTTACGGCTATAGTCACAGCGCAGCCGATATATTATTGGTCGTTCACACTGGGAGCAAAATCGTCAGCCTTTTTACATTCGAAAAAAAACCCGAATGCTGCACAACCAATCGTCGGAATATTAGGATACTTCCATAGTTTTATTTTCCCACTACGGAGTAGAGAGAAAGTTATGTAATGCTGCACAGTAAAAACGGCGAATTTTTGGCCGAAAAACTATTATTACAGGGCCTGGTAATAGCGACAGCGGTAGAACTCGACCTAAATATCTAGCTATTGTCGAAAATCTTCCCACCATCGGGAGTACATTTTACCTCTTTCCGTCATTTTAATGCATTTGTTGCTGATATAATCGATTTTAATGTCATTTTTAACGGTACTTGCTTCAAATAATACTTACGAGATGCAATAAATGTTCTCCACAGAATTCCTTAGCAGCCTATTCGATTTGTTCGCTCAAAAATTGTTTTGGCAGCCGTTATATGTAATCGCTGTCTGGAGGAGAATTCTAGAGGCCGGCTGCTCTGATCGGTAGTTTTCTGTGGTTTCTCGGATCAACACCAGTCGAATGCCGGAGCAACAATACCCTACCAAACGGGCCATGGACCGCGCGCGATCTGTCCTTCCTCTTCCTTGTCCTATCCTCTCCCCTTACACACACACTTACACTAACATGCACTACACTACCACATATTCCGGGAGACCGGTCGGGAGCTTAGAGCTTGTCCCGGCTGGGGCGGTACCCCGCTGATGGGAGAGTCCTGGTTAAGAGGAAACCCCGCTAGCCGACGGTAGGTCGGCGTCGGATCTCGCCATCAAGCGGGGGAAGATCACAGCCATCTCCCGAAACAAAAACCGAACAACATGCACTACACTTACGGGAATAATGACCAAAGCCGTTGACGCGCCCGAAAACACGAAAAAATCAATTATAATATAATAATAATAATAATAATAATAATAATAATAATAATAATAATAATAATAATAATAATAATAATAATAATAATAATAATAATAATAATAATGAAAAATTCCAGCAACATTGCCAACCGCACCAGTTCCAAGTGTGCGCGCGTCGCACCTGAGGCTGCTGGCGCCGGCCGGGGCGACGCGCGCGGCGCGGGGGGCGGAGCCCGAGGGGGCGTGGCAGCGCGGGCGGAGGGCGCCCACGGTGAGCGCGCCGTGCGGCAGAGTGGCCAGCGGGTGGGAGGAGGCGGGCAATGGCGGCGGCGGCGGCGGCGGCGCCCCTCTCCGCGCCGCGACCCCCGACGACCCCGCCCACCCCACCGCCGCGCCGCCCCCTCCGCGCTCCATGCACACCGCCGCCGCCGCAGACCTGCGCCGCGGACGGAGGAAATCCTCCTGCTGCACGTCACCTAACACTTTGTACACCTTCTACGACGCTGCTAACCACCGAGTTTGCTGTCTAACTATTTATTATACTCATCTACATGATTCTCAGTGACAGTAGCTGTTTGATGTGCTCCAAACCATAAGTACAGTCGACTCCGGTTATAGTGAACTTCTGGTGACTCACATGTTTGGTTCGCTATATCCGATCATGTCAAAATTTAATGGAATTCCATCACAATGATCGATTTCATAAATGTAGAGATACAGCAAAATTTATTAACAACATGAACTGAAAATTTCAATATCTTTATTTGTCCTTAAAAAATCAGTAATTTCAATTGTTGGCTTCGTACATTTTTCATTAATAATTTCTCTAGATCCTTCTCGAGCCAGAGTTCGTGCTCTCTCCATACTTGATTCTGCATTGTCATCTATTACTTCTTCTTCTTCTTCTTCTTCTTCTTCTTCTTCAAGCACTAGAACTTTCGTTCCGTTGCGTCTCATTATTGGTCCATCCATCTTCTCTTCGGTCTTCCTATGTTCCTTTTTCCTCTTGGCTTGTATTTCAGAATCTGTTTTGGCATTCGCGTGTTTTCTATTCTGTCTATGTGGTCTCTCCATGCTTTCCTATATTCGTCAATTTTTTCATTTAGATTATAAATTCCTAGGTAATTGCGTATCTCTTCATTACGAATCCTGTCTTTCCTTGTGACACCAATACAACCTCTTAAAAACTTCATTTCGGCAGTTTGAATCCTGCTCCTAATTTTTGTGTCCATAGTCCAAATTTCACATCCATATAGGCCACAAGGACCTGCTAATGTTTTATAAAATTTCATGAGTGTGTCATTCCTGACTTTACTTTTCAGTGTCCTCCTAATAGTTCCACACATTCTGTTAAATTTTTCAATTTTCTTATCAGCATCTATTTCTCCTTTGAAAGACAGATTATAACCTAGGTACTTGAATGAACTTACTTGTTCGATGTTTTGGTTGTTAACCACTAACTTGCATCTAACTGGATATTTCCCTTGGAATGCCATTGAATTAGTTTTTTGAACAGACATCTCTAAATTGTATTCTTTTACAATTATCTAAAGTTCATACAGATCTCTTTGTAGAGTGTCTTCATTATCAGATATCAAAACTTGATCATCCGCAAACAGAAGAGTCATTATAAAGTTTTTACTATTAAAATTATCTGTAAGATTTAAAAACTTCATCTTCTGCTTCCATATTCTGATAGCATCGTCAAGATAAATATTAAAAAGTGTGGGTAACATACAGCACCCTTGTCTCACTCCTTTGTTCATAAATTCTTTGAGGATTTTACCTTATTTTGTTCTTACATTAATTTGGGTATCTTTGTACATGTTTCGAACAACTTCAATTAGCTGTTTTGGTATGCCTCTTCTGTCCATAATTGACCATAATTTTCCCCTCACTTACGTAATCAACGAAGACCATACACGTTTGTACACTACTGTTTGTGGAAATTGCAACACCAAGAACGAATGGATCTAGGGAAATGATATTCAATGTACTGTGCACCCATGCCACAGGCACTACTTTATTTCATTTGCAGTACCATCAAATACATGGATACATGCCAAGTCAGTAAGTTGTGAAGCCACCACGCGCATCCACAAGAGCCTGTACACGGCGCGGCATTGAGCTAATAAGAGTCTGTATCGCTTCTTGTGGCAGGTCCTGCCATGCTCCTTCAAGCCGCGTCCAGAGTTCGGCGGTGGAAGCTGTCTGAGGTGCCTGGGGGACCAGCCTCTGCGAAAGCATGCTCCACACATGTTCAATTGGCGACATGTCAGGTGAACGAGCCGGCCACGGAAGGAGCTGTATCTGGTGTTCATTGAACACACGTTGCACGATGCGAGCGATATGGGGTCGCGCATTGTCTTGCTGGAATATCGCTCCAGGCGAGCGTTGTACGAAGGGCACGACCTCCGCCCTCACGACTTCCTCGATGTACCGGTGGGCATTGAGATTTCCCTCAATGCGGAGTAGGCGGGTCCGTGAGTGGTAGCCAATGGCACCCCATACCATTACACCGGGTGTTGGGCCGGTATGACGCTGGCGAATGCATCCCTCCAGATAGCGTTAACCGCGATGTCGTCGAACATGTATATGACCGTCGTTATTGGACAAATTGAAGCGGGACTCGTCGGAAAAGATGACTTGCTGCCACTCAGCCCGCCAATGTCGATGTTCGACGCCCCACAGATGTCGGAGGCGTCTGTTGTCGAGAGTCAGTGGAAGGCGCAACAAGGGGCGGCGAGCAATCAAGCCCCTTTGCACAAGACGGCGCCGAACACTGCTGGCGGACATGCTGTGACTTGTCATTGTATTCCACTGCTGCGCTAACGTGGTGGATGTCGCTGTGCGATCGGTGATGGCCATACGGTAGAGGTGTCGGTCTTCCCTCGCCGTAGTGTGATAGCGAGGCCCTGTCTCACACTGGCGGTGGGTACGACCTTCCGCAGACCACTGACGCCATGTTCGCATGATGGTACTGGCGGCTCGTCCCAGACGTGTGGCAATCTGGCGGTAGGACAACCCAGCTTCTCGCATGTCAACGACCCTGCCCCGGTCGAAGTCCGTCAAGTGTTCGTACTGCACTCGCTGTCGGCGACGAGGCATGGTGTGACTTACAGACAACTTGTGCGAGCCAAGGGTCGACCTGTCACTGTTTGTAGCCTCTCCAAGGCGCCTCTATTTATACCCGAACATGGTGCGATAAGCCGTCCCTACGTCGCAACCACGTGACTGGCGGCGTTGTAAATGTAATCACCTGGCGATCTCAATGTCACAAACTTATCCACGAAATGCGATGTGTTCAATGCCGCTCCTTCGCGGTGTTGCAATTTCCACAAACAGTAGTGTATATTCAACTCTCGTCTCTTTTCAATTAATAGCTTTAACACAATCATATTATCAGTACACGATCTCCCTTTTCTGAATCCCGTTTGTTCTTCTAGAGTTATTGCTTCCATTATGTTCTTTAGTCTATTATTAATTATTTTGGCATACACTGTTACTAAGTATCGTAATGCAGTCTTGGCTTTCAATGCCTTTTCCACTGTCGGAACCGTCCCTTTCTCCGAAGGCCTTTTTACTCGCCTAATAACATCCGAGATCCAATTAACTTCAAGGACATTCTATTTCCTATGTTCACTACAGCCGAGGTTCAGGATCATTATAACCGAATATTCTTATGCTTATTTGTAATGTAAGTGAAATGGGACCAATGACTTAAGTTCACTATAACAGAGTGTTCAGTATATCCGAGTTCACTATAGCCGGTGTCGACTGTATTTCGTAAGGTACGAGGGTCGTTCCGAAAGTAAGCCTCCAATTTTCTTAGGTTAGCTCACGACCTCAAAAACGAATGTGAGTGGTGTCGTACTGGAATTTATTCCTTCCCGTCAATGTTCTTTTAATTTCGTTGCTAATTGTCAGATAGAAGCACAGCGACAGTCTGCTCAAATGGCGTCTAACTGGAACGCGAGTGAGAAGCAAAGATGTGTGATTGAGTACCTCACTCCGGAGGAAATTGCACGTATGGGCATTCATAGACGCTTGCAAACTTTAAGGAGAACATAGAGTGGATGTCAGTACAGTGCGACGATGGTGATGGGTAGTGCGTTTCAGTTGTGGTGACTGTGACGTGACTGTGACGAAAACCAAACCACGTTGCGGTCGTCCACGCACAACTGCCTCACCAAGCAATATGAAGAGGCTCTCTTAGCTGCCTCACCAGGCCTGGAAGGAGAGGCTCTCCTAGCTGCCTCTCCTGGCCTGATAGGACAGCCTCATCAGTTCATGCGCGCAAATAGGAGCATGGGGGGATGTGTATGGTGCTGAACATTGGTGTCAAAGTCTTAGAAGTTATGTTGAGTGAATGGAGTTACTGAAAATTGTGTGGAAGTTGGGTTCCGCGATCACTTACACAGAAACACAAACCGCACCGAACGGAAGTTTCTGAGGAACGTTTGACCCGGTACAAAGTTGAAGCTGGCGGTTTTTTGGATCGAATAATCACTGGTGACGAGACATGGTGTCACCATTAAGAGCCAGAAACAAAAACAATACACAAAAGGGAGAATTCCCTGTTCGAGTCATCTCGGCTGATAAAGATTTTTAAGGGCACGGCATGCAGGCTCTTGTTCATCGGTGGAGAAAATGCGAGTTCACTGTAACCGAGTTCACTGTAACCGAGTTCACTGTAACCGCGTTCACTGTAACCGCGTTCACTATAACAAATTTCACTATAACAGATTTCACTATAACAGATTTCACTATAACCGAGTTCACTATAACCGAGTTCACTATAACCGAGTTCACTATAACCGAGTTCAGTATAACCGAGTTCACTATAACCGAGTTCACTATAACCGAGTTCACTATAACCGAGTTCACTATAACCGAGTTCACTATAACCGAGTTCACTATAACCGAGTTCACTATAACCGAGTTCACTATAACCGAGTTCACTATAACCGAGTTCACTATAACCGAGTTCACTATAACCGCGTTCACTGTAACCGCGTTCACTGTAACCGCGTTTACTGTAACCGCGTTCACTATAACAAATTTCACTATAACAGATTTCACTATAACAGATTTCACTATAACAGATTTCACTATAACAGATTTCACTACAACAGATTTCACTATAACAGATTTCACTATAACAGATTTCACTATAACAGATTTCACTATAACAGATTTCACTATAACAGATTTCACTATAACAGATTTCACTATAACAGATTTCACTATAACAGATTTCACTATAACAGAGTTCACTATAACCGAGTTCACTATAACCGAGTTCACTATAACCGAGTTCACTATAACCGAGTTCACTATAACCGAGTTCACTATAACCGAGTTCATTATAACCGAGTTCATTATAACCGAGTTCATTATAACCGAGTTCATTATAACCGAGTTCACTATAACCGAGTTCACTATAACGAGTTCACTATAACGAGTTCACTATAACCGAGTTCACTATAACCGAGTTCACTATAACCGAGTTCACTATAACCGAGTTCACTATAACCGTGTTCACTATAACCGAGTTCACTATAACCGAGTTCACTATAACCGGTATCGACTGTATATCTATCTAGCTAACCCCCCAAATGCGCATGCGCACCTTCGGGGCGGCGTCCACTCGGAGGGCGCCAACCTGGACCAGCGCGGCAGCTGCGCGCAGGCGGCGGGGGCGCCGGCGCTGCGGGCGGCGGAGGCGGGAGCGGGGGCGGCGGCGGACGCGGCGGCTGGGGGGGCAGGTGCTGGGCGGCGCGCGGAGCCCACGTCGCTCTTGGCTGGCCGGCGGCACGGTGTCCCGCAGTACTTGCTCTGGTCCGTCCACCCCATGCTGGCTAAAGACGAGGTCTGCACACGGCAAACAGTCGTCAGCTCGGGGTGGAAATGCTGAGGTCAATACTCCTATGAGTGTGACAACAGGTTCACTAATAGGTTGGTGGGGTGACCCACTAGAAGGTATGTGGGGTGACTGATTAATATGGTGGGGTGTCCTATTAATAAGTAGGTGGGGTGGACCACTACTAGGTAGGTGAGGGGCCTACTAATAGGTAGGTGATGGGCCTACTAATAGGTAGGTGAGGTGGCCTACTAATAGGGAGGTGAGGTGGCCTACTAATAGGGAGGTAAGGTGGCCTACTAATAGATAGGTGAGGTGGCCTACTACTAGGGAGATAAGGTGGCCTACTTATAGGTAGGTGAGGTGGCCTACTACAATTTTTTTCCGTTTAACTTAGAATTATCAATTCTACAGAACTTAATTTACTAGAAAACGTAGTAAAAACTGCATTATGGGAAAATATTTTTATCTGCAAAAATAGTACACACTTTTCCGTTGTGTCAGTGTTATTATGAAGAAATAATGCAAGTCATCTCCATTAATTTAGAAAAAAAATCGGTGAGAAGCTAACACAAAAAAATTTTCCAAGGGGATATAACTATTGGAAAATGATTATTCGGATAAGGATAATTAAGTTGACGGAGATGGCGTCATTTATTTCTTCATGTAATTACGTCAATAATACCACATCAGCATTCCCATAATTCAGTGTTATTATGAATGACATATCTTCAATCTGCATAAATTTTTCATTAGCCGAACTTCAGAAGATTATGAGAATAAGACTAATTTAACATTGCCAGGATAGGGCGTTCACATCACCTTCAGGAGCAGCCACCACTGGTAGGTTCGTGTGTACGGCAAAGTGCACGTTCGCCGTCAACGTCATGCGTTCGCGTGTATGTCAAAGTGTGCGATCACCGTGAACGTAGTGTGTTCATGCAAACATACATGCGTATGGCAGCGTGCGGGGCACTCACCGTCAACGTCGTGCGTTCATGTGCATGGCAAAGTACGGGGGACTCACAGACAACGTAGTGCGTCCGCGTGTATGGCACAGTGCGTGCTCACCGTCAACGTAGTGCTTTCGCGTGAATGGCAAAGTGCGGGGGCTCACCGTCTGCATTCGCGTGTATGGCAAACTGCGGGGCGCTTACCGTCAACGTCGTGTGTTCGCGTGTATGGCAAAATGCGCGCTCACCATCTGCGTTTGCGTGTATGGTAAATTTGCGCGATCACCGTCTGCGCTCGCGTGTATGGCAAAGTGTGGAGCGCCGTTCACAGCCACGGTCATGGTGCGCGTTATGGCAAAGTGTGCGGGCCGCTCACCGCCAATGTCGTGCGTTCGCGTGCATGAGAAAGTTAACGCTCACCATTTGCGTTCGTGTGTATGATATAGTATGATCCGTTCACAGCCAACATCGTGCGTTCGCGTGTATTGCCAAGTGCGGGGCGATCACTATCAGCATAGTGAGTTCGCGTGTATGGCAAATTTTCGCGCTCACCGTCACCGTCGTGCGTTTGCGTTCATGAAAAAGTTAACGCTCACCATCTGCGTTCGCGTGTATGGCAAAGTGCGGGAGGCGCTCACCGCCAACGTGATGCGTTCGCGTGTATGGCAAAGTGAGGGGGGGCGCTCACCGTCTGCGCTCGCGTGTATGGCAAAGTGCGCGCTCACCGTCTGCCTTCGCGTGTATGGCAAAGTGCGTGGAGCGCTCACCGCCAACGTGATGCGTTCGCGTGTATGGCAAAGTGCGCGCTTACCATCTGCGTTCGCGTGTATGGCAAAGTGCGCGCTCACCATCTGCGTTCGCGTGTACGGCAAAGTGCCCGCTCACCATCTGCGTTCGCGTGTATGGCAAAGTGCGGAGCGCTCACCGCCACCATCGTGCGTTCGCGTGTATTGTAAAGTGCGGGGCGCTCACCATCAACATAGTGAGTTCGCGTGTATGGCAAATTTGCGTGCTCACCATCTGCGTTCGCGTGTATGGCAATGTGCCGGCCGCTCACCGCCAACGTGATGCGTTCGCGTGTATGGCAAAGTGCGCGTTCACCATCTGCGTTCGCGTGTATGGCAAAGTGCGCGCTCACCATCTGCGTTCGCGTGTATGGCAAAGTGCGCGCTCACCATTTGCGTTATCGTGTACGGCAAAGTTCCCGCTCAACATCTGCGTTCGCGTGTATGGCAAAGTGCGCGCTCACCGTCTGCCTTCGCGTGTATGGCAAAGTGCGGGGGGCGCTCACCGCCAACGTGATGCGTTCGCGTGTATGGCAAAGTGCGCGCTCACCATCTGCGTTCGCGTGTATGGCAAAGTGCGGAGCGCTCACCGCCACCATCGTACGTTCGCGTGTATTGTAAAGTGCGGGGCGCTCACCATCAACATAGTGAGTTCGCGTGTATGGCAAATTTGCGTGCTCACCATCTGCGTTCGCGTGTATGGCAAAGTGCGCGCTCACCGTCTACGTTCGCGTGTATGTCAAAGTGCCGACCGCTCACCGCCAACGTGATGCGTTCGCGTGTATGGCAAAGTGCGCGCTCACCGTCTGCCTTCGCGTGTACGGCAAAGTGCGTGGGGCGCTCACCGCCAACGAGGAGGTGCGTTGCGCGGAGGCGTCGTCCCAGCCGATGACGCGCCCCGAGGCCGCCCTGGGCGGCGCGCGCAGCGAGGACGGCGTCCGGCGCTCCGACGACAGCCCGCTCGCCCGCCCCGAGGACGCCCGCGACGCCGCCCCCCGCGAGGGCGCGTGCGGCTCCGCCCAGTCGCTGGCGCGCGCCGAGGACCACGTCCTGGAGGGCGGCGCCGGCGCCGTCAGCAGCGAGGACGTGCGGCTGCCGAGGGCGCTCCGGCGCGGCGCCCGCGCCAGGTCGGGCGCCACCGACAGCCCGCGCTGCGTGAACAGGCTGCCGGCCACCCAGCTGCCCGACGACCCCACGCGCGCCGGCTTGCGCAGCTCCGGCAGCAGCAGCGGCCTGCGACACGCGGCACACGCAATTTACGGTCGAATAAAGTACGAACATAGAAATCTTTTCCGAAAATCAGAAAAAAATTGAAAATAAATTCAGCTCCGGCACGATCTTACATCATTTCCTTTCCCGTTGTTTAGAACATCGACAGGATGTCGGTGAATACAGAACAATTTAAGACTCCAGATAATATTGATATATCTTTAGAAGATTATTTACGTAGTGTTAGAGATAAAAATAAAGGAAGAATATGGAAGTCTTTTCCGAAGATCAGAAAACTTGAAAATAAATTCAGCTCTGGCAGCAGCAGGGTCCTGGGGCAAGCAGGAGCAGCGACGTAACGTTTGGACCCACAAGGTCAACTATGTGGGCGGGCCCAGGTAAAAGACGGCCTACTTTTAAGCTGAAGGTTTTGTGATTGTAAGAAATATTCATTACTTAATACTTTGCGATAGTTAATAATAGTAATATTAATAATAATAATAATAATAATAATAATAATAATAATAATAATAATAATAATAATAATAATAATTTCCAACTTCTTTTACATAGTGTACATTGTAGTTTCTTGGAATTACTAATCATCGATACCCAGTTGTGATAGTTAGCAATACTGAGTTTATAATTTATTATCTGTCTACTTCTACACAGTATTTTTTGTGTGTGGTGGGTTTTTTAACAATGTTATTATTTCTTAAAATTTACAATCTACGTTTTTGTGAACATACAAAAATAAAAAACCTAGCCTTAAATCATAAAACAAGTGAAAATTTACATAGATGCAATAGGTATATTTTCATAGACAAAATATATAATTCCATAAATAAATGCATACTTAATTTACACAACAAACAGTTTTAAAGCAATATGTCAGTTAACTAGTATATATCATTATCATCATGTTCTAAAATTTAAATCTTTTTCTCGTGTTTGAAAATATTCAAGGCCTTACTATTTTTCAGGGTTAACCGTTATTGATTATATATTTCATGTACAATTGACAATACTGTTCTTGATATTAGATATTTATGAATTTTGGGCTTTTTGATTTGATTAGCGGCTTTGCTAGTTGATGCAATAATAGTAGTTATCTCTATATTTCCCGAGAAAGTGTATATGTCACATTAATAGAGCATTCATTTCCTGTTTACTAGACCTGGTAAACTTTATAATAATTTTTTGCAATTATTATATAATGTTAAGTTTTTTGTATGGGTACATGTTTTGGAAAATAGCTACGTTGGGAGTGAGTTTTCAAATTTGTACGAATGCAATAAAGCAACATTATAAACGAGTTGCCTACGCTATTTTTTGTATAAAAACCTTATGAATTTATAAGATAATACGAGAAAATTTCCCGAAACAACTTTCTTGTGACGTCTCGGGTATTTGACATCTGTGCCAGAAAACGGTGATTGGCTGTTCCGTTTACCTCTACCTCCCCCATATTCTCGCGTTGTGATTGTGTGATGACGTAATCATTCTTGCCGTAAAATCTAATGCGTCATTATTTGTGCCGTAAAAAGCTCGATTATGAACGATTTCTTGCAGCAGAAACGTCCTCAATATTTATTTTACAGCAGAAAGGTCGTTAATGGTCGCATAATGCTGGAATACAAAAAAATATTAAAAACAGCATTTTCAAGAACTATATTTTTCCCGCTCCTGAAGCTTATGTAACCAAGTTTCTTTGCAAAACGTTTGCTTGTTGAAAAATGAAATCAAGTGGACCTGATCTCTGCAAGGATTGACTCTTCCTGTTACGGTATCTGGCGCCGAGCCATCGTTTTTTTAAACTAAAACTTATGAAATACTATCTACAAGTACATAGTGTATATTGTTATGGCCCAGGAGACTAATCTCTATGCTCAGAATCGAATGTGACCGAGCTCGAACCGTTGATTGTAGCGAAGTTTCAGCATTCTTCTCATCCCGGAAAGCAAGACGTACCATCCAGCTTCACTAGCCTTTAATATAAGATCTGTTTTTACTAATAAAACTACAATTTGTTAGTAAGATTGATTTCTTATGTGTAAATCATAGGCTGAGGAATATGAATTTCTTAAATGATATTTTTATCATTTGAGGTACTAACACTACTTGTGTTTGCTATTCACTATTATAAGGGGAGCCCGAATAGAGATAGCAAATTTTACCAAAACATCGATACATCGATGTTTCGGTACATTGCTAAAGGGTTTTCGATATCGATGAAAACATCGACGAAAAAGCATCAATGTTTAAAACATAGATGTTAAAGAAATAGACAATAAAGAACATCGTGTTTCGCTGTTTTACCCTTTAGTCACTTCCATTAATACACTATCGAAGTAAAACCTCCAAAAATTCCCTCAGATTGCATAGGTGAAATGTGCAGCGTGATAAAGAGGATGACGAAACGGAACTACATTGCTGTGTACATGCATAATAAAAGTTTTGCTTGCGGCCAGATACCTCCCCCAGCGAGGCACCACCCTAGATGATTTTCTCCCCCATACGTCACATACAGTTTTTGACTGTTTTTGACTAAATAAATAAATAAATAAATAAATAAATAAATAAATAAATAGATATAAGCTCCCGATTGATCTTCCAACAAGTGTAGTGTAGTGCATGGACGTGTAAGTAGGGGTAGATTTCAGGAGGACGGAAAAATTACGCGCGATCTGTGGCCCATTCCTTAGTGAAATGTGCCGGTATTCGCCTGCTATTGATAGGAGAAATCACTAAAAGCTACCAATCAGGGCAGCCGGCCACTAGAATTCTCTTCCAGAGAGCGTGTGAATTCGACCTAGTTTTTAGCTAGTGTTGAAAATCCGCAACCATCGTGACTCGAAAACCTAGAAGTCGTGGCTGTAACAATGGATATACGTTACACTGGCTCTAATCTGAATTCAGCCAATGGTAATGTTCGAATGGGTGGTAGTAGAAACGGAAGAACCTCGAGATAAATTGCTGCAAATTGATTTTGTCCACCACAACTTTCACGTACACCAACCGCGATTGATTGATTGATTTTTTCGTGTTTCCGGGCGCGTCAACTGCTTTGGCCAGTAGTCCCCTTAGTGTAGTGCTTGTCTTTCCTCGGGGGATGGCGGTGATCTTCCCCCGCTGCATGGCGAGATCCGGCGCCGACCTACCGTCGGCTAGTGGGGTTTCCTCCTAACCAGGACTCTCCCACCAGCGGGGCATCGCCCCAGTCGGGACAAGCTCTAAGTTCCCGACCGATCTCCCAGAATATGTGGTAGTGTAGTGCTTGTTAGTGTAAGTGTGTGTGTGTAAGGGTGCAGGATAGGAGAAGGAAGAGGAAGGACAGATCGCGCGCGGTTCGTGGCCCGTTTGTTAGGGTACTGCTCCTGCATTCACCTGGTGTTGATCGGAGAAACCACGGAAAACTAGCGATCAGAGCAGCCGGCAGCTAGAATTCTCCTCCAGACAGCGACTGAAATTCGACCTAGCTGGAAAGCTAGTGTCGAAAATCCTGCCACCGTGGGGACTGGGAACCTAGGACCTCCCGGTCAGAGGCGCTGCAGTGACATCAGTTGATGCACTGAGCTACCGCTGCCAGTACCAACCGCGATTGGAACGCCTATACTAGGAAGTGGAAGGCTGAGTGGTACTGTCACGCATGACAGGGCACCGGTCTCCGATTTGTACGTATAGAGCAGCGTTGTTCAACTGGCGTCCCGCGGGCCGCATGTGGCCCACGGTTATAAGTCAAACGTCAAAGTCCCTTGCATCCTCGTCGGGTGAGAATATTGTGCGTCTAACGCACGTTGCCATGACGGGGTCAACGTTCCCTTAATCTAAAAATATTTCAAGTTTAGATTTAAGGAATTCTTCTTGTCAATTCAGAAATTCAAAATCATCCCAATGTGTTTTACTGCATTATGCATGGTACGGCCTGATACCACGCATGGTTCCGTATCCTGCCCCGCTTCAGGGCAGCCGGGCAAACTGCCGAAATCATCAAGACGGGATGACATGTCGATTGCTCGAGTAATGAAAATATGGCTCGCCACCATATTAAGGGTTTTAGTTGTGGCCCTTGAGGTCTTGCAAGCAGGGCCTTTCCACTGTCATATAACGCGGTGGAGGCCAGTACAGTGGCACGATCTCCTGTAACATGTTCTTACAGGAACTAAAATTCGAACTGCTGCCAACAATACATTAAACCTGCGTGGCAGCTGCATAGGGTCGCGAGACAAGCCAGAGCGTAAAGTTTCAAAAGATAGCGTCGATGTTCGCGCTTTCTTCAGTGGTTTCTTATATGTATATTTTATAAATAATTCGGCATTTAGAAGACACTTTTAATAATTATTACGAATTAGCCAATTTTTATGTACGGAAGATGGAGAGC
The DNA here is from genome assembly GCA_011170035.1 of Teleogryllus occipitalis. NCBI lineage: Eukaryota > Metazoa > Arthropoda > Insecta > Orthoptera > Gryllidae > Teleogryllus > Teleogryllus occipitalis. Next base: position 217,212 of record BLKR01000848.1, on the reverse strand, counting down.
CTAACCTGCAGCAGTACCCGGCGACAATAGAGCCTCCTATTCTAGCACTTTGAAGCTTTGTCTCCGGCTTTGGTGGAGAGTTGCAAGGTCCTGCTTGCAACTTGGACATCCCTGATATAGAGGCCACATGCATATCCTATACTAACTAGCACCCTTAAGCTTTGTCTCCGGCTTTGAAGGAGAGGTGCAAGGCTCTGCTTGCAACTTGGACACCCCTAGTATAGAGGCCACTAGCACCTCCTATGCCAGCACTGTCAAGCTTTGTCTCCGGTTTTGATGGATGTTTGCAAGGTCCTGCTTGGAAAGTTGGACATCCCTGGTATAGAGGCCACTAGCACCTCCTATACTAGCCCCCTCAAACTTTGTCTCCGGCTTTGGTGGAGAGTTGCAAGGTCCTGCTTGCAACTTGGACACCCCTGGTATAGAGGCCACTAGCACCTCCTATGCTAGCACCCTCAAGCTTTGTCTCCGGTTTTGATGGAGAGTTGCAAGGTCCTGCTTGCAACTTGGACACCCCTGGTATAGAGGCCACTAGCACCTCCTATGCTAGCACCCTCAAGCTTTGTCTCCTGCTTTAAAGGAGTGATGCAAGGGCCTGCTTGCAAGTTGGACACCCCAGGTATGGAGACCTTGAGAAAGCGTCACCTGTGTATCTGCACTTTGGGTCTCGGCAGCCAGGATGCGCTGCCGGCGCCCAACCGGGCCGACCCCAAGCGGGCCGACCGCCCGCCCTCGGGCACCGAGGACGGCTTCCGCTGCGTCGCCAAAGCGCCACCGGCAGCGGACCCCGGCAACGCCCCTCGCTGCACCGACACGCTCTTGCCGTCCTTGGCTTCAGCACCTCCCGGCGTGGACAGCGCTTTCGTCTTCGCCCCCGGAAGCGCCCCTCGTTGAGAGGACTGACTTTCAGAGTCGCAGGTTCCGTTTCCGGTCGACGTCTTCTTCGGTTCCGCCGCCGGAAGCGTTCCGCGTTGCGAGCTGACACTTCCGGCGTCCCAAAATCCAGTCGGTCCAACCCGCGATAACTTCTTCGGTTCCGTCACCGGCAAGGATCGTGAAGGGTGACTTCCGGCCGCCCAGACTGCAGTCGCTCCACTCGCCAACCGCTTCGCATCTGCCGCCGCCGGTAATGTCCCTCTCTGAGAGTGCACACTCCCAACGTCCCAGCCTGCAGTCGTCCCAAGCCGCGAGGACTTCTTGGAGTCGGACTTCCTCTGGGAGGACACGCTACTCGTCTCCCATCCCGCAGCCGCCGCCGCCTTCCCCCTTAACACGTTCTTCACCTCAGTCGTCAACGCCCCCCTGTACGAGGACAAACCACCTCTATCCCATCCCGACTGAAGCCGAGAAGCCCTCCTGGGCTCGGGCGCCAAAGAGCTCCCACGGAAAGACGCTCCTCTCGGCGCGTCTGCTGTCCCGCCGGGCGGTCGAGGCGTGGTCTTAATGTCCGTTCTGAGGCGCGACCACCGCTGCGGCGTGGGGTTCTGCGCGCCCCACCCCAGCCACGACCAGATGGCCTGCTTGGCGTGGTCCACGAGCGAGGGCTCGTGCGGGGCGGCGCGGCGCGGCGCGTCCCGCACGGGGCTGGGCGCCGCCGGCAGGGCGGAGAAGCGGATGTGCTTGCCCGAGGCGCGCGCGTGGGTGGCGGACCCGCGCCGCGAGGAGCGCGACGGCTGGCGGTGGGCGTGGCTCCGGCAGCTGGCGACGCAGGGGGCGTTCGGCACCTGCGACAGGGACGCGCTCATCAAGCGGAGAGAACACAAAGGTTCCAGGTCACATTTTGTTCGGGTTCTGAGTTAACTAGCGTTCCCCGTGCGACGATTCTCGCATGTTAAATGCCACCTTCAAGAGGGGAAGTTGTTAACGAAACGCGTTTATTTGTTTAAAAAATATAAAAAGGAAACTTCCAATATACTTACAGAATTTAAAGAACAATGAAATTTGTTTGAAACAAATTTATATTGATTGATTTGTAATTCCGGGCGCGTCAACTACTGAAGTCATTAGTCCCATAAGTGTAATGCGTGTTTTTGCTCGGGAAGTGGCGGTGGTCTTCCCCAGTTGGATGGACACAGACCTACTGTCGGCTAATGGAGTTTTCCCCAATCAGGTATCTCCCACCGCGGGGACAAGTTCTAAGTCCCGACCGGTCTTCCGGCATGTGTGGTGGCGTAGTGCATGTTAGTGTGTATGTATGTGTGTGTGTATGTGTAAGGGGTGATGATAGGACAAGGAAGAGGAAGGAAAGATCTCGCGCGGTTCGTGCCCCGTTTGGTAGAGTACTGCTCCGGCATTCGCCTGGTGTTGATTGGAGAAACCACGGAAAACTACCGATCAGAGCTACCGGCCGCTAGAATTCTCCTCCAGACAGCGACTGAATTCAACCTAGCTGACAAGCTAGTGTCGAAAAACCTGCCACCGTCGGGACTCGAACCTAGGACTTCCCAAGGCCAGAGGCGCTGCAGTGTCATCAGTTGATGCACTGTGTAACCGCTCCCGCTACAAATTTTGAATAAAGGTTTATTCATTATTATAGGTTTATTCACATTCTTGGCACAATTTACACCACTTACTTAAAAACAATATTTGAAGTAATTATACAAGCTTCCTTGACTGTTACCTTTGGTTTTCCTTGGTAGTCACAAAAATATTACACAGACTTTTTAATCTCGAGAAAGCTTTATGAAGATGTCCATGCGAAACTACAGGATCAGGCAAGCACGGCCCTACTCTTTGGAATTATATTTAACTTGATTACCGAACTGAGAGATACACCTGTGTAATTTATTCGCCTAGAATAACAAGTAATTAGTTTAATTTCACATACAGATGCAGATTCTGCACGTCTCTGAACAGGTGGGGAGTATTCAGAAGCGTCGAAATAGCAAAATGTAATAGAATGTCCAAGAATATCTTATCCTGTATACTGCGATATGAGGAACGTTTCACTGAGGCCTTTCGCCTCAAAATTCCACGTTTTAAGACTCTAAAATGCTTCCTGTAGGAGTTATTTAACTATATAGATTTTGACGAAGCTGTTGAGTGTTGTGAGTTGCATTTTGCACGAATATTTAGGTGCGTTTTTTAAACAAATCCTTCACACTTTTAAAGTCAAGATGCAATTCGTCACCTATCCGTGAACTTGTCTTTAGAAACCTCACTTATAAAGATTGGTTTCGCGTGAGAGCCTCAAAAGGTATGTATACTAGTGAAATGTGATATATCACATTTTGACGAAGCCCTATATATATATATATATAGGGGACGATAGATTGAAACTGTTCGTTACACTAGGGCTGCAACCGTCCTCTACTTAAGAGAACAGTTTTCAATTGAATCAATTGTCCTCTCGTCCTCCTTTGTATTTTAAACGTCCTACTTTCAGTAAATTTTTAACATTTGCTGTCATTTATTATCACATGAGTAACATCTGCTACGCTGTGTCGTTTAATTAGAGTTTATTAACCTGCATACCCTTTTAGTGAACGTTGACACTCGCATGCATGAGAGTGTCTCTGACTACAGTACCGGCAGCGTATAAGCGAATCTTCCAGTTCTCTCACCACCTGCTGTGGTGCGTCATGTGACCTGCTCAGAAGCAATCAGCTTTCGAGGATTTGTTTACTATCTCACAGCCAGGGTTCAGTGATTCCGCTCATATGAATCACGCACAGTAGCGGGCGCGATAAGGTTCGGCTTTGGAAAAAACGTTATGAACGTGATATCAAGACCTCATCACCTGATCATAGCCTGTCAGTAAGTATTAATGTTATGGGATTTAATTTATCTGTCATGTAGGTGGTGCCACGTGCGTAGTAACGTGCGGCAACAGGGCATTGAACTGTCGCTTATACGCTGCTGGTACTATAGCGACTAATGTAGGAAAGAGACGCTCAGACAATCTTCATCTGCATTTTGTGAACGGATCTTATCACTAGAATCGCGAATGGAGAGAAGAAAGAAATATATCTTATGTTAGAAATTTGATGCGTTTCTTTTTTGCTTACAAAGTGTCCTCATTTCACATTAACATTGCTGGCATCCCTAATTAATACACAAATATAACTTTCTATGCAGAAAATTTCGTTATCAATGCCCTTTATGATGTTTATAGGAGGTCCTTTAACATTTAGGGATAAGCAAATATGTTACATATTTTTTTCCTTAGTGGAGCTCCTGGACATCGAACGTTTTTGTTTCCTCCGATTTAAATGAAGTGCTCAGTAGAAAAAGGGGCTACCGTCGGAACTCGCACTCTAGGCCCACGTGATTAGAGGCACTAAAGTAACAGTTGATGCACTGAGCCACCTCTCCCGCCTTCGAGGTCACGATTCCCCCTTGCAGGTCGTGTGTGATGTGATGTGCGCCCAGTGCGCGGGTTCGATCCTGGACGAAGTACCAGGATTTTCGAAGGGTGCAAAATCCACAGTAGCCATGTAGCCAAGTCAACACTTGTGGCACGAACCCCCCCCCTGGCGGAATATCTGGCAAAATTAAAAACCATCGACAACATTCGCACTAAAGAGATCTCACTTTCCCTCAGACAGTTCGGATACAGTGACTGAGACCGACATGTGGCGTAGAAACTGAGAGTCACATCCCAGGCGAATTAGGGGCTGCCCGCGAGGCGCACCTGCTCGATAAGGTCCCCAGACCCGCGTCGGAGGTAGGCTTCTAATGACGGCTGTGTCGAATACCACCCTGAGTATTTCCTCCCAAGAAAAGCCCTCGTAGACGAATGCCGGAGTAGTACCCTAACAAACGGGCCACGGACCACGCGCGATCTTTCCTTCCCCATCCTTGTCCTATCCCCACCCCTTACACACACACACACACACACACTAACATGCACTACACTACCACATATTCCGGGAGACCGGTCGGGAGCTAAGAGCTTGTCCCGACAGGGGCGGTGCCCCGCTGGTGGGAGAGTCCTGATTAGGGGGAAACCCGTTAGCCGACGGTAGGTCAGCGCCGGATCTCGCCATCCGGCGGGGGAAGATCACCGCCATCTCCCGAGGAAAACATGCATTACACTTACGGACTAATGACCTAAGAAGTGGGAAAGATGACGCGCTCTGGAGTCACTAACAAACCAACCAACAAACCAAAACCCCTCATGGGTCACCTAACATCCGTCCATGGACGATAGGAGCAAGCAGAAGAATCGCTGGCCTTGCGCCGTGTGTGGCGTACCGTGTGGGCGTAGTACGCCTGCGCCTCTTTTCGCGCGGCGCCGCCTATGGGCGTGGCCTGCAGCGGGCGAGGGCGAGGGCGGGGGCGAGAGGGAGGCGGAGGCGCGTTCCCGGCGGTGGCGGTGGGCCGCCCGGCGCCGCCCGCGCCCTGCATGCAGCCGCCTCGCGCCTGCGGGCGCATCGCGCTCGCCTCCCGCGACCGCCCGCCCCGCACGCGCTTTTGTTGCTGCGCTTTGTTACACATCCATTTGTAATTTTAAACGGAAATACACGTTTTGGAGTCCCCAATACCGGAAAAGTGGGTTTTAAACGTCCCTCCTCGTCCGTCTTCTCCGTCCGTCCCCCCGTCCGTCTCGTCCGTCCCTCTCCGCCCGTCCTCTCCGCCTCCTGTCCGCTCGCTCCCGTCCGTCCTGCTCGCCCGCCGTCCGTCCTGTCCGCCTGCCGTCCGTCCCGTCCGCCTGCCGTTCGTCTCGGGTCTTCGCCTGCTGTCTGTCTCTGTCCGCTCGCCGTCTGTCCTGTCCGTCCGCTGTCCGTCCTGTCCGTCTGCCGTCCGTCCTGTCCGTCTTGCCGTCTGTCCTGTCTCCTCCGCTGTCCGTCCTTGCCTGTCCAAGCTGTCTGTCTCGTCTGTCTGCTGTCTGCCCTGTCTGTCTGCCGTCTGTCTGTTCGCCTGCCGTCTGTCCTGTCTGTCTCTGTCTGTCTCTGTCTGTCTTCTGTCTGTCTCTGGTCTGTCCTGTCTGTCTCGTTCGTCTCGTCTGTTCGTCTGTCTCTGCCTGTCCCGGGTTCGTCCCGTCCGTCCTGGTTCGTCCTGTCCGTCCTGTCCGTCCTGTCCGTCCCGTCCGTCCTGTCTGTGAACGACGCCGCGCCCAAACTATGCTTAGGATGACAAACTGAACGCCGGGAGAGGTGGCTCGGAACATCAACTGTTGTCACCGCAGTGCCCTGCCCGGAAGGTCCTAGGTTCGTGGGCTGACGGTGGCAGGATTTTCGACATCGTCAGCTGGGTTGAATTCACGCTGTCAGGAGGAGAATTCCGAATGGCCGGCTGCCTGGACTCGTAGTTTTCCATGGTTTCTTGGAACAACAGTAGGTGAATGCCGGAGAAGTAGCCTAACAAACAAGCCACGGACTGCGCGCGATCATCCTTCCTCTTCCTTGTCCTATCCTCCCTCCCCACACACACACCCTCACTAACATACACTACACTACCTCATATCACGGAGACCGGTCGGAGCTAGAGCTTGTCCCGGCTGGGGCGGTGCCCCACTGGTGGGAGAGTCCTGGTTGGGGAAACCCCTTTAGCCGACGCAGGTCGGCGCCGGATTCGCCATCCAGCGGAGAAGATCGCCACTTCCCGCCATAAGTCAGGCGCACTCACTTACGCGAGACTAATGACTTTACCACTTTTCGTGCCAGGAAACACTAATTAATGAATCATTCAATCTTTCGTAAGCACTCCGCAATCCCTTACGCAATTTATTGGCCATTTCCTAACTGCGAGAATGTTTTACATTGTCCCACAGCTACATGAACGGGGACATGGCAGTAAAAAGCAACAACTTACCTTAAACTGTCCAGATATCGAGAAATGGAAAGCAAGCTCGTTAATCATGAAACCACCGGGAGTCTTTATTGCGATTTGGTAACGTATTCACATACGAATACAAATTTTTGCAGGTTTATTTTGCTGACTGTATTCAATAATTAATTCAGATTTTGCGAGACATTCTGGATGTATAAAGGCCATTTTTATTTCACACACTTGTACATTTTGACTTCAATTTCATATTTTTACATATTGAACTGTAGGGACCATCACAGAATTGCTGTATCGGAATCTAAACGAAAAATGATGTTCCTGCCCAACAAGTCTCTTCAAACATCCCATGATCCATGTCTGTCCAGTCACAAACCTTTAAATCTGGCACCGATTGAATCCCAAATATTGATACGATGTACAACCCGCTTCAAAGATTGTTTATCTATATTTTGCGTTAGTAACATACCCGCGTACGCGATAAAGCAGCTTTTTTAACGGTCAACTATATCAGCAACCGCGCCATCTGCCGGAAGTGAGGGAGAAACGAGAACACCTCGCCATACCAGCCAAGGGCAGCGGGAGTCACATATCAAACATTATCTGTTCTCAATTACTTTGCTTATGAACAAAAAACGTTTCCAGTGGCATCCCATCCAGATTATTATATAACATAAATTAAATATTCACCCTAATCGAGGTAATTTTTTATGATCGTGTCGTGATTGAGTTGCACCCTTGCGCCAAACGCAAGTAGAGGTTATTTTTGTAGAAGTTATGATTTGTAGAAGTTATGTTTTGTAGAAGCTATGCTTTGTAGAGGTTATGTTTTGTAGAGGTTATGTTTTGTAGAGGTTATGGGTTTGTGGTAGAAGCTATGTTTTGTAGAAGTTATGTTTTGTAGAAGTTATGTTTTGTAGAAGTTATGTTTTGTAGAAGTTATGTTTTGTAGTTATGTGTTGTGTAGGTTATGTGTTGTAGAATTTATGTGTTGTAGAAGTTATGTGTTGTAGAAGCTACGTTTTGTATAAGAGATGGTCATTGGCCATGCAAATTGTTGACTGATGAGACGGTGGAGTTGTCGGAGTGGGTCTTGGGTGTGATGTTCAAGTTTTGTGGGTGATTTGAAAGTATTGAGAAGAAACATATCTTCATTTTGATGAAAAGTTCTTTAGTAATTTTAATCAAATTAATAACAAAAATGATATAAATATACATTAATATTGTTCAGGTTAAAACACGAAAAACAGACAAAAACCGTAACCTCAGTACGTCAGTATTTCATTATAATTCATTCAACGTTACGGTCAGTACCAAATTTATGGCCTTCAGGAGAAAAAAATACATAATATTATAATACAATACTGATGGTAAAATACATAATGATAAAATGATATATTAGATAAAACAATACAAGGCGTAATCGGAAATTTCATTTAGATATTAAAATTAGATTATTAGATATTAAAAAACATAATATTAAACAAAATCTAAAAGTAAGTAATGGGAGGTTCACGTCACATATCTCAGAAAAGAGAGGAAAAAGCTCTTTGTCTGCAAGAAGGCTTGTAGTTAGCATCAGATGAAAAGTCATAATATTACGTAGGGTTCAGTTAATGATGTTTTATTGATGTACGCCAGTAGGGTCTAGATATTATGTATATTTTTTAACATATTTAATATATTATTTAACATATTTTTCTAACGTAACTCTATCGAATCAACGATACATTCACGTTTCATTTCGGTTAGTGCCAAAACGTGGATGCTGATTGGCAAATTTCAGAATTTATGTATGATCGAAGCTGAAATCTATATAAATGAAACAAAGTAGTGTTAGTTACATCATTAATAACTCAAAAATAGCCTGACCAATTTTTATTATCTCTGATTTGTTGGACTCATCTCCACTTCGAATAGCAGAATAACTACTAAAATATCGGAAAATTCACGAAAAAATAATGGCGCTGTTGAACAAAAACTAAATATGCATGCCAAATGCAACCCGCAACACTCAGCTTTTGAATCTTAGAGGGTCGGGGAGGGAGAGAAAGAGAGAAAGGGAGGGAGAGAAAGAGAGAGAGAGAGAGAGAGAGAGAGAGAGAGAGAGAGAGAGAGAGAGAGAGAGAGAGAGAGAGAGAGAGAGAGATTGTTAGTGATTCCGGTGCGTCAACTGCTATTGTCTATTAGTCTCGTAAGTGTAGTGTATGTGTTCTTCCTCTGCAGGTGGATGTAACCTTCCTCCGCTGGATGGTTAGATCCGGCGCCGACCTACCGTCGGCAAACGAGGTTTCCTAACTTGGTATTTCCCACCAGCGGGTCCCCCCGACTGGTCTCCCGCATGCGTCATGCATGTGTGACAAGGGTGAGGGTAGGACAAGGAAGAGAAAGGAAAGATCGCGCGGTCCGTGGCTCGTTTGTTAGGTATTGCTCTGGCTTCGCCTGACGTTGATCGGAGAAACCACGGAAAACTTAACGATACGAACAACCGGCCTCTAGAATTGTCTTCAGACAGCGACTGAATTTGACCTCGCTGAAAAGCTAGCGTCGAAAATCCTGCCGCTGTCGGGAATCGAACCTAGGACCCTCGGTCAGAAGCGCTATATTGATATCTGTTGATGCACTCAGCCTCGGCTCCCGGTAAGATGGAGAGAGAGGGAGAGGGAGGGAGAGGGAGGGAGAGGGAGGGAGAGGGAGGGAGAGGGAGGGAGAGGGAGGGAGAGGGAGAGGGAGGGAGAGGGAGGGAGATGGAGGGAGATGGAGGGAGAGGAGGGAGAGGGAGGGAGAGGGAGGGAGAGGGAGGGAGAGGGAGGGAGAGGGAGGGAGAGGGAGGGAGGGAGGGAGGGAGAATGAGAGGGGAGGGAGGGAGAATGAGAGGGAGAGAAAGAGGGAAGAAGGGTGGGAGAGGGAGAGGGTGGGAGAGAGAGAGGAAGAGGGAGAGGGAAGGAGAAAGGGAGAGAGAGGGGGAAGGGAAACGGGGAGATGAAGGGCAGAACACCGTCTTGCGGATCTCTGCAAGTATAGTATATTTATATTGTTCGTATAGTTTGTTAGCGTGTATTTATATTGTTTTTTAAAAAATATTCTCCAGTAAGTCATACTTCTAACGTCGTAATGACCAACACGGATGCTGGTTGCCAGGTCGAGTGTTTCTTTAGCGCAAGGTCACGTGAAACGCAGGCGGCAGAAATCGAAAACCTCAATGTGAAAATGCTCTGCGACCTTAAACTGCATTCATTCGGAATATCTCATCTGCTTTTGAACATCTCAGCTGCGAAGTTGGCACGCGGCCAATCTTTCATCGGGTTTTGTTTGTCGACCTTCGCTATGTTTACGATAAACCTCCCCAAAATCGTTTACGCCGCATCTCTGCCACATGGTGCAGAGTTGGCAAAAAAAAAAAAAAAAAAGACACATGGCATATGAAGCACAAAGACTTTCTTGTCGAAAAACAGACATTTAAAAAATGTCAGTATAAAGTCTTTTGTATACCAGCATAATAAACGAGCTTTTCTGTTGAAAGAAATCGTTCATAAAAGGGCATTTTACGGCACAATGATGACGTATTAGCATTTTGCGGCACGAATGATTGCGTCATCACACATTCAGCCAATCGCAGCGAGAGAATCGAGGGGAAGTAGAGGTTGATTGCTGAATTGCATTCGTACAAATTTGAAAACTCCCTCTTAACGTCTGTCGTTTTCAAAACATGTACTCATGCAATAAAGCTAAACATTATCAATTAATTGCATAAAGTACTATTATAAAGTTTACTAGGTTTAGTAAATAGAAAATTAGTGATTTATTAATGGAACATATCCACTTTCTCGGGAATTATAGAGGTAACCTGGTACAACAGACGGGACATAGGAAAATCTTGTAGAACGTATCTGCAGTAGTAGACATTTCTTTTTTCGATGTCAAATGTTATTCCTACAATGTTTTCCTTAAAATAACCAATCAAATTAATAAAATGTACATTTTGATAAGGTTTTTGTATTTAACTATTTACAAATACGTGATTTCAAATTTTTCCAGGAATTGTTTTCGTCAAACTTGTTCACAAAATAGAGTTTTTTGAAGTCAACCAATTCACAGAATTAAATTGTAAGAAAATACATTGTCGTTTCATTTGTTTTGAAGATCTTAAAATTTTATCGGTTTACCACCACAAACCCAGGAACGGTAGCTCAGTTAATCAACTGATGTCACTGCTGCGCCTCTGACCGGGAGGTCCTAGGTTCCAGTCCTGACAGCCGCAGGATTTTCGACACTAGCTTTTCAGTTATGTCGAATTCAGAAGCTGCCTGGAGAAGAATTATAGCTGCCGGCTGCTCTGATCGGTAGTTTTCCGGGGTTTCTCCGATCAACACCAGGTGAATGCTGGAGCAGTACCCTACCAAACGGGCCACGGACCGCGCGCGATCTGTCCTTCCTCTTCCTAGTCCTATTTTCTCCCCTTACACACACACTTACACTAACATGCACTACACTACCACATATTCCGGGAGACCGGTCGGGAGCTTAGAGCTTGTCCCGACTGATGCCCCGCTGGTGGGAGAGTCCTGGTTAGGGGGAAACCCCGCTAGCCGACGGTAGTTCGGCGCCGGATCTCGTCATCCAGCGAGGAAAGATCACCGCCAACTCCCGAGGAAAAAACACGCACTACACTTACGGGACTAATGACCAAAGCTGTTGACGTGCCCGGAATCACTAACCAACCACCACATAAATTAAAATGTGTTTTATTGTTTACCATCCATAGCAGTTTGTTGTAAAACTGAAAAGAGGTATTTAGAAAATTAAAACAAACACAAATTAAGCTCTTTATAAATCGTACGTAGGTCAAACAGCTTGGAAGGAAATTCAGGTTAGACTAGAAAAACCAAATTATTTCGGCCGATGCGATCACACTCACAAAATTCGAACAAGGAAACAAAATTCAGATCTTGGGAAATTTTCCTTTTGTAACAGAACAATTAAAGATTGGAACAGTTTACCCGCAACAATTTTCAAAGCTTTTCCTCTAAGTGTTCGAAGTTTTAGAAATAAGTTAGAACAATATGATAGTAATAGACATTAAATGAGTAAGTGCGGTGAAGTGCGGTGAAGTGCTGTGAAGTGCTGTGAAGTGCTGTGAAGTGCTGTGAAGTGCGGTGAAGTGCTGGTCAGTGTAACTCAAAGCAAAAACAGTGTAGTGTAGTGTAGTGTAGTGTAGTGTTGTGCAGTGCAGTGTCGTGCAGTTAATTGTAGTGAACGCGATCAATGAATTAAAAACAATAAATTTAGCCAATATCAATGTAGCTTGTATTAAATTTTAGCATTACCGATATATAATTATAATTATCATATATCATACGAGTTGAAATATTTGTTATAATACTTAATATTAGTGATAGTAGGATTATTGCATGCTCGGCTTGTATTGTACTCCTTTATTATTATTGTTATTATTATTATTGTTATTGATATTGTTATTATTATTCATATTGTTGTTATTATTAATGTTAAGTGTTATTATTATTGTAATTATTGTTAAATAACTGCCACCGGGTCATACCCAATTGCAGTTCAAATAAATGTAAATGTAAAGCTTAGTTAAGATTCCATAATTTCACACTTATGGAATTAATTTGAAATTAATGGTGCAGGTTTGATTTTTGTTGAACTCTGCTAATTTTTGGAAACTTTACTGGTAAGATTTTTTCTGCATCTTCCCACAACTGCAATATTGAAGATTTTCCACCTAATAAAATATTATTCAAAAGTAGATGATTAAAAGTTTGTTTTTTGAATAAAAATGGTGTTCATTATTTTTTGCTTGAAATCAAGGTAATTTTGTAAAACAAATTTTTTAAAACGATTCCAATTTTTTTCTTCATTTTTTCTCGAATAGTGGACTTGTCGTACACTCGATTCTCGTTGAACTGTGAATTTTCGAACATTGCAAAAATTGCAATTAATGCATGAAAGCGCGTGTGTTTGTAGTCATACTAATTCAATAATCACCTATCCTTATGCTTAATGAATAATTTATAAAATGGTAGGATCTGGCGCGCTAAAATAATTGTAAATTAAAAAAAATAGTTCAGTATTTATAGTAAAATTTTATAATTATCATTCATACATAATAAAATTTGTAAGAGTAGTAGCACGGGCTCTAAGTAAATGTAATGATTATATAAGGACACGTTTATAATGATATTTTATCGTGTTTTTATAATAATTTAATTACACTCGTATAAATGATACACTTAAGTGGAACATTATTAAATTTTTAATCTACGAAAGTTCGAGTTGCCGAGTGTTTGTCCTCTGATTTTGTTTGTTTTTTCCCTAATTTGCTCCAGAGGTACCGTGACGCCGTTGAGTCGTAATCCGCCAGAAATCAAGTCCTGCTTACCCCATATGGTCGATGTTGTAGGGGCCTTTCCGGGTCGTCGTCTGTTTGCTGCGGCCTGCCTGCAGATGGCCATGACGTGCTTCGCCTCGCCCCGCGCGGCCGACTGTTTTTGTCATTCCCCCTCCCCCTCCCCCTTCCCCCAGCCACCCCGGCGGCGCGCGGGGCGTCACGTGCTCGAGCACGTGCACTGCAGCACGTGCCCTACGTTCCACCGCCCAGACCGCCGAACGAGGTTCGTTGGTGTCGAGCGAAGTGGTTATTCAGTGGATGCTCACGAAGACTTTCAAGCATGGAATGGAATGGTATTTTTTCGTCACTCCCGACCGACTGCGATGGCTTAGGGCAGCAATTATTGCTAATGCAATGTTTCTGAACCGCAAGGTCGTAGATGTTGTCTCAATGGTGTTTTCCCCTTTTTCCTAAATAGATAAGACTGGAGGAGAATTCTAGCGGCCGGCTGCTCTGATCAGTAGTTTTCGGTGGTTTCTCCGATCAACACCGGACGAATGCCGGAGCAGTTCCCTAACAAATGGGTTGCGGACCGCGCGCGATCTTTTCTTCCTCTTTCTTTTTCTATTTTTACATACACACAGAAACTAGGAGGTCCTAGGTTTGAGTCCCGACAATGGCAAGATTTTCGTCACTAGCTTGTCAGCTAGATTGAACTCAGTCGCTGTTTGGAGGAGAATTCTATAGGCCGGCTGCTCTGATCGGTAGTTTTCCGTGGTTTCTCCGATCAACACCAGGCGAATGCCGGAGCAGTAACCTAAAAATGGGCCACGGGCAGCGTGAAACCTTTCCTTCCTCTTCTTTGTTCTATACTCTCCCCTTACACACACAAACGGGCACTACACTACCACACATTGTCGGGAACTTCGAACTTGTCCCGGCTAGGGCGGTGCCCCGCTGCAGATACCTTGTTGAGGGGAAACCCTGCTATCCGACAGAAAGTCGGCGCCGGATCTCGCCATCTTGCGGGGGAAGAACACTGCCACCTCTCGAGTAGAAAACATGCACTACACTTACGGGACTAATGACCTCGGTTGTTGTCGCTCCTAGAATCACTAACCAACCAACTTACATCTACTACACTACCACACATGTCGGGAGACCAGTCGGGAGTTAAGGCTTGCTCTGATTGGGGCGGTGCCCGGAAGGTTGGAGATACCTGATTCATCTCAGCACAAGCCGGATTAACCCCATGTGGAGGTCCCGGAGTGGTGGGCGCCCTTTTAATACAATTTTTAACTTTAAGGGTAGAAAAAAACTAATTTGAGTTTATTCAGAAAGCGTTGCCTAGTAACATTTGTTAAGAAACATTTTAGATATGACATACTTTTCGTGAATACGTAGTAGTACTTAATTGTGTGTATAGGTGTTTCCGATGAAAAACCAACGTAGAAACATGTTCAGAACAGCAATGTGAACATTTTGTGTCTTGACGGTTTTGTATTAGCCGGTTAATTTACGTGATACATGCATTTTTTATAAAACACGTCCTGAAAAAATATTTACATTGATGTATCGCCTCTACAAAAATGTCTCTTCTCATATCTACACCAAACTATCAAAAAACTTTTTGAAATCATTGTTACATTTTTAGGCGTTGAAAAGTGATTAATAAATAGTTACTGCATCATCCACCTTTCTCTTAGAGAAACACCAAGATCAGTGACATTCTCTTAGCGACACGCCAAGATCAGTAACTCCCTTAGCGAAACAAAACATCCAGTTAATCCCTAATGCCAGCGTTTCATAAAGAAAGTCTAACGTAATTAAAACTGAACGAGATTTCACTGCAAACGTCATGATATTCTACATATGTGAAAGGAAAGGTATTATTAGAGATTGTGAGAGTATATTAAAATTAACATTATGAATAATGGGAATAAATAATGAATTAATACTTTTTCTCTTTTTGAGTTAACTGTACATTTTGTCTTCAATTATATCAGGTCACAAATAAACGGCTTAAAAACTCACAGTTTCTTACCGCAGTATTAGTTTACGGGCAATTGAATTTGCAAAAACATTATACGAACTTCAAAATGGAAAATGCATTTTCAGTAAATCTCTCCATACCGTGGGATTGGTGGAAACGAAACACCTGATAACTTTGCCAAAAGAAACTAATAAATTACCACACAATTCAAATTAAACGAATGTAGAGTATGAAACGACTTTCTCGTTCAGAAAAGAAGTGAAGCTCCTTTCTCAGATGAAAGCATAGTATTCCATTCCACAACGGGGAAATTTATTGATTCGTTCCTTATCTTGACCAGTCAACACAACTTTCCTAAACATTTATATCGGAAAACTGCTCTTCTAATATGTTCGATTAATTGACTAATTGAATAGTGGTTCCGGGCGCGTCAACTGATGAGGTAATTAGTTCCATAAGTGTAGTGTATGCTTTTATTGCGGGAGGTCGAGATGATCTTCCCGCTCTGGATGGCGATATCCGGTGCCGAATTACAGGTCGGCTAGCGGGGTTTTCCCCCGCCAGGTATCCCCCACCTCCAGGGCACCGCCCTAGCCGGGACAAGCTTTAAGCCCTCGACTGATCTTCTGGTAAGTGTGGTATTGTAGTGCATGTTAGTGTGTGTGTGAGACGAGAGGATAAGCCAAGGAAGAGGATAGAAAGATCGGGCACGGTTCGTGGTCTGTTCGTTATGGTACTTCTCCGGCATTCTCCTGGTCTTGATCGGAGAAACCACGAAAAACTACCCATAGGAACAGCTGGCCGCTAGAATTCTCTTGCACAAAGAGATTGAATTCGACCTAGTTCTGTAGCTAATGTCAATAATCCTGCCGTCCTCGGGACTCGAACCTTAGAACCTTCCGGTCAGAGCCGTCTATTGATGCTCTGAATCAGCTTCGCCACTCTAATATAAGTGATCTCTATTTAAGTAACTACACACAATTGTGAAAGCAATGATACTTTTCAAAGAGTTTAGTGGCACAATTTATTTTGTACTGAAGCAGTTCTTTGAGAAACTTAAGATCCGCGACCTTGCCAAGTCGCCTTAGCGCAGTAGCGCGGCATTCAAAGTTCATAAAAGTATTTTGGGGTAAAGACCGTAGAAAAGTCTCTTAAAATGTTAATGGAGCATATTATCAAGAAATAGATGCCAATTCTTGGTATCAATATTGCTTAAAAGAGTGGACAAACAAAAAATGTTAGGAACATTTGGATTATGATAAAAACTATGGTTTTTCCTTCTGGTCAGGTGTATCCTGTATTGGGGCTCAGTATAAAAAGGTAAACAAAAGAACAGCAGTATTTTACATTATCTATATACATGCATAAAATCATAAGAAACGGATCCAAACCAAATGATATACATTGAAAGCCATAACTGGCCATTTTCTTAATTAAAACATTTCGAATATAACTATGACAATGTCGAATCATTTATGAACGCTAACACAACTTTTTCTGTACCTGCCAAAGAGAGGGAAACATACATATAATGTGTCTGCCATATCCCCTCCCCTGTGCCGCTAGCCTGCTTCTGTGGGTGAGGGGTTAGCTCACTGGCCTCTGAACCCTCAGTTCGATCCCGGCCGAGGTGCGTGGATTTTCGAAAGGCAGCAAATGCACAGTAGCCATGTCACCCTTGTGATTGATTTTTTCGTGTTTCCGAGCGCGTGAACTACTTCGGTCATTAGTCCCGTGCATGTTTTTTTCTCGGGAGATGGCGGTGATCTTCCCTCGCTGGATGGCGAGATCCGGCACCGACCTACCTTCGGCTAGTGGGGTTTCCCCCTAACCAGGACTCTCCCACCAGCGGGGCACCGCCCCAGCCGGGACAAGCTCTAAGCTCCCGACCGGTCTCCCGGAATATGTGATAGTATGGTGCATGTTAGTGTGTGTGTGTAAGAGGAGATGATAGAACAAGGAAGAGGAAGGAAAGATCGCGCGCGGTCTTTTCTTGGCTCGTTTGGTAGGCTACTGCTCCGGCATTCGCCTGGTGTTGGTTGGAGAAACCACGGAAAACTACTGATCAGAGCAGCCGGCCGCTAGAATTCTCCTCCACACAGCGACTGAATCCGACCTAGCTGAAAAGCTAGTGTTGAAAATCCTGCCGCCGTCAGGACTCGAACCTAGGACCTCCCGGTTAGAGGCGCTGCAGTGACATCAGTTGATGCACTTAGCTACCTCTACCGGTGTCACCCTGGTGGCATGTAATAGAACCCTGGTGGATCCCCGACAAAATTAAATCCTTTAGACAACATCCCGCCCTAATGAGATCTCACTTTCTCCCAACCAGACCGCTCGGATATAATTGAGCCTGACATCTGTCGGAGAAAGTGAGAGTCAACTCCCAAGCGCATTTAGGGCTGCCTCTGGTCGACATAGGTCCCAGACCCGCGTCGGGGGTAGGCTTCCAAGGAACGCGGGAGCCGCACAATTGCGTAAGGGTAGTCTCCCCGCAAATAAACCCATACGGTAAATGAATAATCTTGTGCCGCTACTGGTACGTGGAAAGCCCATGGCGGCGCTGGCGGTTGCAACCCTTCTACTTCACAAATCGCAAAGGATGGTAGAAATTAGCACCAAAAATTTCAAAAATCGCATTCTGAAAACAAGGCTTTAGCATTTTATAGCATTATAAAAATTAAGATTTAGCATTTTGTAGAATTTGTTGAGAAATTATTATTAAGGGAGGACTCTTTCTGATAAAAAATAATTTTGATACTTTTGAAATTTTCTAATTGAAATCAGGAAATAAGGGAAACTAATTTAATATTTCGCTATTTTGAAAGTTCAACAAACATAGAAGCGTAAAAGAAAGGCGGTGCCCTAGGCATTGGGGCCTTCCTCTTTCTCCCATGACCTTCTTCGTACTGCGAACTCAGGACGCTCAGTCTCCTCTCCCTGATCACTCAGGCATTCAGTATGTTTTATTAATTATTATTATTATTATTATTATTATTATTATTATTATTATTATTATCATTATTATCACTATTATTATCATTATTATCACTATTATTTGTTTTCTTTTCACTTTAAAAGTGTCGGAGGACAATCTCAAGACACAATTTGTCAGTACGAAGTCATGGAGCTTCGGTGAAGAAATACTTATGGTTTTGTGTTAGTACAGTTCTCAAAACTTGTAGTCTTTTACATTTTGATGGATTCAAGTGATGTATTCATATTCTAAGTACATATTATTATTATTATTATTATTATTATTATTATTATTATTTTACTTTGTTTTGTCATTTGAATATTAATCATAAATTAATAAAGACAACGCTCCTTAAATTAAATGTTTTCAAACATCTATGTGTTCTTGCATCCCTAGTTAGAGAGCGAACACGATGGAAATCGTGAAATGTAATTTAGCCGTTATATCGCATATTCACGACCATTTCTCACCGTGTACGTGTTTTCGCATTTTGCGATTGTTTTCGCATTTTGCGATCGTTTTCGCATTTAATTGCAGATGGGATTGACTTCGGTTCAGAAATATTTTGGACCTACCGTCAAACATACAACTACTATTTATTCCAGCGTTTGGTAATATTTTGCATTTTTAGTAATGACTAAATGTTCACCATCTGTACAAAGTGGCACAGACACCGCGCCCTCACTTTGATTCTCGCTACAATAGTTATACTACAATATTGGCCAGACAATACAATACTACAACAATACAATACTACAATATTGGCCAGACAATACAATACTACAACAATACAATACTACAATAATACAATATTGGCCAGACAATACAATACTACAACAATACAATACTACAACAATACAATACTACAATAATACAATACTACAATATTGGCCAGACAATACAATACTACAACAATACAATACTACAATAATACAATACTACAATATTGGCCAGACAATACAATACTACAACAATACAATACTACAATATTGGCCAGACAATACAATACTACAACAATAAATACTACAATATTGGCCAGATTGTCGCCTCCGACTTGGATTGGCTGATCGACACCGTTGCTTTTGCTCATTTTCCCCTAGGGCTTTTTCCAGCTTTTTAGATGCTGATTTCGGCTCTCCGCGCCGGGTACCCAATCTGTCCCCCGTGGGGGCACGTTTTAACCTTTACACTAGACACACATGCGGACTCCTCGGCCTATGGTCAGCACACTCACAAGGCCTTCAGCGACAACACACACACGAACTTGAAAGACAAGGGCCAAACAACCATGCCCATGGAGAGTCTGGAACCCGCGACCCTTCGGACCGAGGCGATGAGTGAGCAAACGCTCTAGATAACATGGCCATACGGTCCTAGGTTCGAGTCCTGACGGCGGCAGGATTTTCGACACTAGCTTTCATCGAATTCAGTCCCTGTCTGGAGGAGAATTCTAGCGACCGCCTGCTCTGATCGGTAGTTTTCCGTGGTTTCTCCCATCACCAGGCGAATGCCGGAGCAGTACCCTACCAAACGGGCCACGAACCGCGCGCGATCTTTCCTACCTCTTCCTTGTCTTATCATCTCCTCTTACACACACACTTACACTAACATGCACTACACTACCACATATCCCGGGAGGCCGGTCGGGAGCTTAGAGCTTGTCCCGGCTGGGGCGGTGTCCCGCTGGTGGGAGAGTCCTGGTTAGGGGTAAACCCGACCCCTGGTTAGGGGTAAAGCCGACGGTAGGTCGGCGCCGGATCTCGCCATCCAGTGGGGGCAGATCACCGCGCATATCCCGAGAAAAAACATGCACTACACTAACGAGACTAATGACCAAAGCAGTTGACGTGCCCGGAAACACGAAAAAATCAAATCAAATCAACCATCTCTCAAAAAGGTTTGCGCCCGGACGCAAGGTTAATTGTGACTCGCGCAGAGCAGACTAGATTTTTATTCGATTTTTTTGATTCCGACCTCCCGCTTGTTCACTAGTTACTACAAGCACATCTGGGAATCGCAGATGACACTAGCGCCCCTACCGTTGCACCCTGAACTTTTGCCCAGTGTTGCGTCGCGGAGGTCGCGTTGATAGGCCCTGCTCATCACAGCACATGAGCGTCCCCGAGCCAGCGCGTCGGGTGGGGGGTGGGGGCTTATCACATTCCTGGCGCGCCTCCCGCTGCATCTCCCGAAATACCCGCTGCGCGCGACGCGAATAACTTCCCCTCCCTTCCCCTCCGCAAGGGCCACGCACCTCCATTGAGCGCCGCCCACGCCCCAGGGCTGCCAGCCACACTGCGCGCCGGCGGCGGCGGCGGCAACCCAACCCACTGCACGTTCCGTGGACAATGACAATGCTTTTCATTACTCCATTGATTATTTCGTGTTTTGGGGGCGCGTGAACGAGTGCGGTCATTGGTTCCGTAAGTGTAGTGTATGTATTTAGCACGGGGTGGTTTTTAGGTGACTGTGTCCCCCCCTGGATGGTGACATCCGCCGGCGACTTTTTCCCCAACTAGGTATCTCCCACCAGCAGGGCACTGATCCAGTAAGAACTGTCTCTAAGCTCCGAACAGGTCTCCCGGCATGTGTATGTGTGTAATGCATGTTAGTGTAAGTGTGTGTAAGTAAAGGGTGAGGATAGAACAAGGAAGGGGAAGGAAAGATCGAACGCAGTCTGGGAACGGGAATAACTTCCCCTCCCTTCCCCTCCACTTCCCTTCCCTTCCGCAAGGGCCACGCACCTCCATTGAGCGCCGCCCACGCCCCAGGGCTGCCAGCCACACCGCGCGCCGGCGGCGGCGGCGGCAACCCAACCCACTGCACGTTCCGTGGACAATGGCAATGCTTTTCATTACTCCATTGATTATTTCGTGTTTTTGGGACGCGTCAACGAGCACGGTCATTGGTTCCGTAAGTGAAGTGTTTGTTTTTAGAAGGGGGTTGGTTTTTAGGTGACTGTGTGGCGATGGCGATGTCCACACCTGGATGGCGACATCCGCCGGCGACCTTTTCCCTCACCTAGGTATCTCCAACCAGCGGGGCACTGATCCAGACAGAACAGGATCTATGCTCCGAACAGGTCTCCCGGCATATGTGTTTGTAATGCATGTTAGTGTAAATGTGTGTAAGTAAAGGGTGAGGATAGAACAAGGAAGGGGAAGGAAAGATCGAACGCTGTCTGGGAACGGGAATAACTTCCCCTCCCTTCCCCTCCGCTTCCCTTCCCCTCCGCAAGGGCCACGCACCTCCATTGAGCGCCGCCCACGCCCCAGGGCTGCCAGCCACACTGCGCGCCGGCGGCAACCCAACCCACTGTACGTTCCGTGGACAATGGCAATGCTTTTCATTACTCCATTGATTATTTCATGTTTTTGGGACGCGTCAACGAGCACGGTCATTGGTTCCGTAAGTGAAGTGTATGTTTTTGGAAGAGGGTTGGTTTTTAGGTGACTGTGTCGCCCCCTGGATGGTGACATCCGGCGGTGACCTTTTTCCCCAACTAGATATCCCCAACCAGTGGGGCACTGATCCAGTCAGAACAGGCTCTAAGCTCCGAACAGGTCTCCCGGCATGTGTATGTGTGTAATGCATGTTAGTGCAAGTGTGTGTAAGTAAAGGGTGAGGATAGAACAAGGAAGGGGAAGGAAAGATCGAACTCAGTCTGGGAACGGGAATAACTTCCCCTCCGCTTCCCTTCCCCTCCGCAAGGGCCACGCACCTCCATTGAGCGCCGCCCACGCCCCAGGGCTGCCAGCCACACCGCGCGCCGGCGGCGGCGGCGGCAACCCAACCCACTGCACGTTCGGTGGACAATGGCAATGCTTTTCATTACTCCATTGATTATTTCGTGTTTTTGGGGCGCGTCAACGAGCACGGTCATTGGTTCCGGAAGTGTAGTGTATGTTTTTAGAAGGGGATTGGTTTTTAGGTGACTGTGTTCCCTCCCCCGTGGACGGTGACATCCGGCGGTGACCTTTTCCCCCAACTAGGTACCTCCGCGGGGCACTGATCCAGTCAGAACTGGCTCTAAGCTCCGAACAGGTCTCCCGGCATGTGTATGAGTGTAATGCATGTTAGTGTAAGTGTGGGTAAGTTCGGAGTGAGGACAGGACAAGGAAGGGGGAGGAATGATCGCGCGCGGTCCGTGGCCCATTTGATAGGGTGCAAGTCTGACATTTGCCTGGTGTTGATCGGAGAAAGCACGGAAAACTGTCGATTAGAGCAGCCGGCCGCTAAACTTCTCCGGATAGCGACGGAACTTGACATAGCTATTCAGTTCGTGTGGAAATTCCTGCCACCATCGGGATTCGAATCCTGGACCCGAATGGTTACCCGACATGACATGTGTGATGGTGTGGTAGATGTAAGTACGTGTGTGTAAGAAAGGGATGAGGAAAGGACAAGGAAAAGGAATGAATGATCGCGCGCGGTCTGTGACCCGTTTGTTAGGGCACTTCTTCGGCATTCGGAAAACTACCGATCAGGGTAGCCGGCTGCTATAATTCTCCTCCAGATATTGGTTGCATTCAACCGAGCTATCTAGCCAGTTTTGAAAAATCCTACTCTTGTCCGGACTCAAACCTAGAACCTCCAGGTCAGAGGCCCTACAGTGGCATGTGTGAATGCCCTGAGCCTCCTCAGCCAGTTTTAATGGCTCAATTGTTTTATTACTGCCCGATCAGCAAATCATGTTCTTCATGTCATGAACTATTTTCTTCAGAAACACAGTAATAATGTACAATCTGAAGTAATATTATTAATAACTATTATCATTAATGCCTCTAGAATGGCTCACGGGTAGCATATTAACTGCCCATGATATGGTCCCGGGTTCGATTCCCGGGCAAGGAGAAAATAGAGTTGCAGCTTTCCTTTAAAATCGTTGCAGTTTCAGTAACTGTGTGACGAAGAAAAGCTGGGGCAGTCGGAATTTGCTAGTTATGGTGAAGGGAATACATCGCATTCGTCACATCTCTCTCTTACCGCCAAGTGTGGGAATTAATCTAGGTTGAGGCATGGGGAACACTGTTAATTGTCCGGCAAAGTCGGACAATCTACTCAAAATGCCAAATACGAGTACATCCCTATACAGTATTTGAGTAATTGCGTGTGCGTGTGTGTGTGTGTGTGTGTGTGTGTGTGTGTGTGTGCGCGCGCGCGTTTGCGGTTCCGACACTAACGCCTTGACCACCTCCCGTTCACCAATCGAGACATACGAGGTATCATTCGATGCGTCTCGGTGTCGTGATGGGGAACTGCAAATTTGGTTTCAGATTCGTCCACAAGGTTTTAAGAAATTTAAAAAAAAAGTATTTTTGCGTGTTTTGGTGCTGCGATCTTAGTGCATAAAAATGGATTTAAATCAACACCAGTTAAATAGATCTATGCACGTGGCATTGGCTAAGCCTCTGTACCAATGGAAAATTGGTTGCACCACGACGGCATAATTTTCTTTCATAAGGATGGAACCACTTATTGTTGGCATTTTTAAATTAAACAAAGAATCGCGCAGCAGATTTCATTTCGTTTCATTTGTATTTATTTCATATGTATTTGTAATTTATAAAAAATAAATTTCCAGAAAATGGTAGTTGTATTGCCTTGGAACTTATTAAATTTGATGAACTTCAAGTGAATATGGAGAAATCCAAACAGTGCGTAATATTAGAGTATGAAAGGACATTTATGTTCTTACGTTCGACTTCTCAGATTTACGTTCTTACGTACGAATATCAATTTTCAAATCAAATATGACTAATAACTTATTCTTATTACATTTAACTAACACCTTATGCACACAGACGTACAAAACAGTCACCTTTTAATGCTTGTATAGATTCGCCTATACAACGAATAATAGAGCACAATCCCATTGAATTGAATAAATCCCATTGAATATTTATGGAGTACAATCCACTGGTCAATTCGTGCACAATATCCTGCACCGGTAACTCTCGCAATTATGAATGGCTGTAGAGACAACATGGCTCCATATTCCTGCATGCGACTACCAACGACTTGAGTCCATCCCACGTCGAGTTCCTGCACTTCGCCCGGCAAAGGGAGGTCCGACACGATATTGGGAGGTATTCCATGACTTTTCTCACTCCAATGTACATTTCAATTCTATTTTTAGGAACGTATTTAACTGTTTCACAAAGAACAGTGATTGCACTGATTCAGAACTAAACTGCTGTAACCTCGCATCATTAGTTTTGGAGAATAAGAACGACCTGAAACAATATTTTTTTGGATTTCGATTTTCCGTGTGTTGCATATGAAGTACATTTCAGTTACACCTTTTCTACAGATCTTCTTGTGCGACGTAATCGCCGAGTTTCAGTTTGTTTTTATAATAGTAATAATAATAATAATAATAATAATAATAATAATAATAATATTAATAATAACTAGTGAGAACCCGTCAAAAGTTGACGGTGTGATCTGAGATAAATGTAAAATACTGTGCCCAGACTAATGTTCACAATATGTTGCATTGTTTAAATCTTCAGGGTATAACGAAGATATTCTGTGATGTGGAGTTCCCAAAATTTTGAACACGTATGGCCCATGACCAGGTGGCAATGTAATATCGGCACCAAATTACACAAAAGAAAGAGCACTATTATACTGACAGTTATTATTTCTAAAGTTTTTTGATGTGTTATCATCTCCTATAAGCAACTGTTTGATTTCATCTGGCATATTGCTCGAAGGTAAACTTATTTTCCCATTTAAGCAACACAGAGTAAACTCGTTTACAGAATTTCTCTCACATGGGAAGTACAAAGTAGAACAAAACTGACATTTCATAGACAATGACCCAACAGAAAACGAAATGACCTCACTATCACGACACATACGCTGACGTTCTCTTTCCCTGCTCCCAGTCAACGTACCACGTTTGCGTTTTTTGGTGCACGTGAGCAACGATACGGAATTCGACATAACCTGTAAACAACTTTACTACTTCAGTACAACCGAGCAAAACTCACTGTCCGAATGTTCTCCACAAAATACACCACAAAAGGAAATACATGCAAACTGTCAACACCACAATGCAATTATTACACTGAAACAAAACCTTGACGAATTGTGAACAAATCTCAACAATCAAAACAAAACATCAAGCAGCGCCACCATGAAGCAGCGGGGACTCACATCAATGTACATCAATTTTAAAACATTTAGCCAAAAATATGTCAGCAAAGTAGAAAACCATAAAAATATACTAGCCATAAACTTACTGGACAATAGTTTGGAAGTCAAAAGACTGAAAAAGTTCAAACCATTGGATTTACCAAATAGGTTTTAAAATGACAATAGTGATTATACTGTAATAAAATCAACACCAAATGTTTTGTCAACATTGCAAGTGTGTAATATGATAAAGGAAGATCACCAGTGGGTGACCTTTCCATGCAAGTTTGTAATTTCTAACAGCATATTTACTTATTGTTCTTATAGTGAACAGATTGTAAATTTACAGATTTAAATATTTATAAAAAAATTTAAAACAGCCACCATTTGGAATAAAACAATTGACTATTGATAAGCATATTATTAAAGAATTATTTAATTAATTAATTTACACCGTAAATGTTGGAGAATCAACACAAACAATATCTGATATCACATCTAGGGATCACATTCTTTCATTTAAAGGAAAAAATACTTCAATCAGTTCAATAGAAGCTCTAAATGAAGCCATGGCAGAATACCTTATTTTTTTAAATATATAGATAATAATAATAATAAGCCCCTTCGGCGAGACAGCCGGCCAACTAATGAGAGAAGGAGGTCTCGGTTGGGCTACTAGAAGGTAATTTTAGGATTAGGCCTATGAGGACGGTTCAAGTCAGCCAACTGGAATTGTACCTAGAGAGTCGGTGGACGAACCAATTAAATGGTCAACAGCGGTTCTCAAAGCCTGAGTGGCTACAGTTGTCCTGGAAGTAGGAATAAAATGCGTCCATTAACTATGGATACACGTTCTAGAAAAAATGCCGCTACCCGAGAAGCGTCGGGGTGCCCCTGGAGCCATCGCTATGGGTGACAGTATGTGAGCCGATGGTGACCAGGAGTTGAGCAGGTGGACCCTGGTCGGGATATCCGAAATGCGATTGCCTGAAAGGAGCTAACCCATGTCGAATCGCTGAAGGTGCTGCGCAGGTGTTACAATCAGCGCTCACCCAAGCAAGGCTGCCAACACAGCGCAGAAAATAGCCAACGGCTGTTAATGAAGAAATAATGGGCATCTATTATCGGATCACAAAAATTGACACCGAGGTGACTGGATAAGGCAGAAATTATATAGAGAATTTCGACAGTTTCCCTGAATATTCCGTAACGCAACAAAGAATGTCTGATCTGTATTGAGTGATTTTTCGTAATAAACTGATGTCGGAGACACGGCTCCAGACTATTAAAATGGAAGTTGGTCGGGAGCTAGAACTGGATGAGGTTGAGAACTTGCAACCTAGTGAATCGGAAATTCACCCCGAGTCCCACATGAATATCCCCACAACAGAAGATGTAACTACAGCTGAAGGCGAAAGACTGGAATCACTGAAGATGGGAATGAAAGAATCTATGTTCCAATTTGAAGGGGCCATGCTGGCATTATGGATAGAAGTAAAACGCATACTCGAAGAGATGAACCTAATACGACAGTATAACAGTACATAGACACGCTGAAACAGAGACTATCAGTATTAACAAATCGAGTGTCCAGATACAGGACAAGCAGAAATGGGAGGAAAGATAACATTTTGTTTGAAAAATCTGAAAAGAATTTTCACAGAAACCTGGGAAGAAAGGAAGAAAGCAATTACAAAGGATTATATCCAACACGAGAGAAGGTGAATGAGTTTTGGAGTAAGCAACTTTACGATCCAATGGAATGCGATGTGTGAGCGAGCTGGATTGGAGAAGAGAAGAAAAGCTATGAACATCTTATCAAGATGCATTACCAAGAATTTACAACTGAAGAAGTCAGTGAAGTAATCAAGAACCTATTGAATTGGAAAGCTCCAGGACCAGATAAAATCTATAATTTTTGGTATAAAAGATTATGGTGCACTCACCAAAGGCTGGTTGAATTGATCAATGATGTCATACAACAACCAAATAAGATGCGATAATATCTTACCCAGGGAATTACATATCTGATATCCAAAGACCCGCAAAAATAAGAATATCCAACAAAATACCACCCTATTTATTGCTTGCCAACAATGTATAACATCATTACATCGTGTCTTTCACAACGGATATACACCCACTGCAGTGACAACGATATTATTGCAGTTCAACAGAAAGGCTGTAGCAAAGGCTCCATGGGTTGCAAAGAACAATTAATCATAGAGTTAGTAGTGTGTGGTCAAGCATATGCAAAACATCGCAACTTGTTCATGGCGTATACTGATTAAAAAAAAGCCTTTGATTCTGTACCACATACCTGGCTGATAGAAATACTTAAGATCTATGAGGTTGATACAAATGTTGTCTTTTTTTTGGAACATGTTATGTCGAATTGGCGAACAAAAATTATTTTTAGTACTCCTGTTGACAACATCCAAACTGATAAAATCAATGTGCGAAGAGGTATTTTTCAGGGAGACTCACCAAGTCCCCTCTGGTTTATCATCTATATGAATTCGTTATCTAATCTCTTGAATTCCACTAAATGTGGATTTGGAATTAAATTGGGAGCAAGAATGATGTATCGCATAAATCACCTTTTATATATTGATGATTCGATGATATATGCTTCGACAAAATCTCAACTTGAGACAAAATCTCAACTCAACTATTGAGAATTGCGGAATCATTTTCAAAAAGTATTAAAATGTCGAACATTGAATATTGTAAAAGGAAAACTCCAAGAGGGAGCCTTTGAATTTCAAAATAAACAGTTGATACAAGCGATGTCTGCTGAGGAAACCTGGGAATGAGACAGGCAAGGCACATTGACCAAGGTAAAATGAAAGATGAACTTGCAGAGGAATTCATCCGAAGAACCTGAAAGCTCCTGAAAAAAAAAAGTTGAATGGAAGAAATATCATAAAAGCTATTAACACCTATGCTCTACCAGTCTTAAACTACTCATTTGGCATTATTAAGTGGAGCAAAACTGACACTGAGAACTTACAACGGAAAACGAGAGTTTTAATGACGAAAGCACGCATGCACCATCCAAAAATCTGCAGTCGAACGTATAACACTTCCGAGAAATATGTCGAAGAGGACTCACGGATATTGGAAACCAACTTTGTCGGCAAGTGAAGAACATGATAATGTATTTATGCTCTACGGCAAATACATCAAAACTGCATAAAGCAATTTGAGAAGCAGATGCCTATAATCCGATAGAACTGTCGCGACAGGATGTTGCGGACATCTCATGCAATGACGGCCAAAAGAGAGATTTATGGATGGACAAAGCTCTTCATGGAAGACATCCACACGAGATGAGCCAAGAACATGTCGAAATAAAACCATCGAACTTACTGGCATATATCAGGACAGATCTTTCCAGAAACTGAAGGGTTTATGTTCGCTATTCAGGAACAAGTTATTCCAACGCGTTACTATTTGAAGCGAATTGTTCGAGATGGCAATGTGCAGAATGAATTATGTCGTTATGGTTGTCCAACAGTGGAATCAATTCAACAGGTTACCTCGGGTTATGCACATTTGGTGAGCACCGAGTATAAACAACGACATGATTCGCTGGCCAAAACTTTACATCAAGCGTTGGCTCAGAAATGTCTTCTGACTGAAGATAAGGTACCGTACTTTAAGTACCAACCTGTGAGTGTTCTGGAGAACGAAGAGTGGCGCTATCCCAATGGATAGAACTACCTTAACAGACCAGGCAGTGATTCACAACAGACCGGATTTGGTAGTGATTAACAAGTGCGAGAAACATGCCAAGCTTATTGATGTTTCTGTCCCCAATACTGGCAACATTCAAAGCAAATACACCGAAAAAATCCGTAAATATGCAGATCTTCTTGAACCCGTTGAGAAACAGTGGAATATGGAAAGAGTCAACATTATCCCTATAATTTTTTCAAACACGGGAGTCATCCCTAGGAGTCTGATGTGAGGCCTTAAGCAACTAGGTTTGAATGAAGACCTGTACAAACCCATGCAGAAGGCATTTGTTATTTCAACAACAAGGATAGTGCGGAAATTTATGAGAAATAATGTAATATAAATTCTATTTTTAAAATAGGTGTATTGTGCTTTGATTTAAATATCTGTACAATAATTCATTCAAATGAACCATTAAAATGAGAAAAGGAAAATATAAAAGGATAATAATAATAATAATAATATAATAATAATAATAATAATAATAATAATAATAATAATAATAATAATAATAATAATAATAATAATAATAATAAGAAGAAGAAGAAGAAGAAGAAGAACAAGAAGAAAAAGAGGAAGAAGAAAAAGAAGAAGATACAGATGGCTCAATCTGTGCGATTAGTGATAATATTATGTCACATCAGGGTCATAGTTTTATAAACAGCATTGTTACGGTGAAATAAGACGAACAAGGCGTTTTTTATTTTCGACAGATGAGAGTGGAATACAGTTGTGCAAGAGATACAACTCTGAACGTACAACGTGTAAAGTTAGAGACGACTAGAGTTGTGCTATTAATTTTCTTAAAAAGTTTACGCTTTTTCAAATGTTTCAAGTAAAAATGTTAGGAACTGATTTCCTGTTGACTGTAAATTTTGCATTATTAATTATTGTAATTTAAAGTTAATTATTTTCATTAAAAAGTGCATTATTAATTAATATTAATTGAAATGAAAAATGTACAATTGCATTGTCAATTGTTTTCTTATTCAGGAAAGGAATATTTCACCTAATTATTTGAAATACAATATTAGTTAAATGGGGGACAAAAAAATAAAATGTCACTTTTACTAGTTGTCCCAAAAATAACTATTTTTAATACAAATTTGGAGGTAACAGATTGTTTGCCTATCATCCACATTCAAAACGAAGAACTGGTTTCAACGTGGTATCTCGCAACCATTTAGAAAACGAGAGAACGTAAAGCATCTTGAGATGGGCCAAAATTGCCCTCTTGCGTTGACAGGTGCTCTAAACAGGAAGCATTAAAAGCGGCTGGGCCAGCACTCTGCTTGTATCTTCGGGTGTCTGCTTTATAGCTCACACTAAATGAGTGGGAGCATTAGCGGGGAGGAAATACACAAGGGGATGCGAGAGGCGTACACACGACCCAGGATACACCACAAAAAATAGCCACACGCCGAAAAATGCTGATGTTGGAAAGGAAGTTCAGATATTCAGCTTGCAAAATAGAAGGGAAGAATATATGAATCCCTGGTATCAATACATCATGAGAATGGATGAAGACAGACTGCCCGGGCGAATCCTCTCGTACAGTCCGAGAGAATGGAGAAGGGTCCTCCCGTTGCGCACGAGGACAAGATAAAGAGAAAAATGGAACCAAGGAGGCGTAACAGGCAAAAGAAGAAGACGACGACATAGAATCAAATTTCCCCTGAAAGGATTTTCTCAGATTCTGTTATTTTTAGAAGTCCGATCGCAAAGTAGACAGGTGGCACGTTTAAATCGAGAGATCAAAATATCTCGAGAAATTCGCATGGTCTGCAATGAAAAGTCAATATTTTCGGGTGGAAAATACACCTTTGCTATAAATAACCTGCCTCCGCCAGCCGGTAGGCGTAGGAAGAGGAAATTTTAAATATGAACTAGCAATTTTACTGCGGATTCAGATTCTACGATAAAAATGCGCGTTTTTTTGATAAGCTGTTTCTATTGAAGATGGTTGACCTAACGATATTTATGCAAATTGTTTTAGCTATCACATAATTCGTAGGAGCGCCCCTCTCTGAACAAATTACAGTTGTAATTGTTTTTATATATAATGTCTGTTGGTTTTTCATAAATATAATAGATCCCAAGTTGATTAAAAACGGTTATTAAAGAAAGTTTATTGGATATTTCATATAAAAACACAATTATTTATATTTATTGAAGTAGATTAAAATCATGACGTTTCGGCAATTGTTCCATTGTCATCTTGCTTTTCACTTATTAAAATATTCGATTTTCCTTTTATAGATTTATGTAACCAAGGCCACCTGAAAATGGCAATGTAACAATTGTTGAAACGTTGCGATTGTAATGTGCTTCAATAAATATGTGAAACTGTTTTATGAAAAACATT
Source organism: Teleogryllus occipitalis (assembly GCA_011170035.1). Classification (NCBI taxonomy): domain Eukaryota; kingdom Metazoa; phylum Arthropoda; class Insecta; order Orthoptera; family Gryllidae; genus Teleogryllus; species Teleogryllus occipitalis. The sequence goes on along the minus strand of BLKR01000848.1, from coordinate 185,912 downwards.
CATTAAATTGTTTCTTTAATGACGGTTTTTAATGTATGTTGGGATCTTATATTTATACTGAATATACTGTACTTGATTATAAACGAAAATACTGACGACTGTTTTTTATGTTCCATTGTTTCAGTGGTTTAATTTGTGTAGTTAATTTTAGCTGGTATCGGTGTTGTCGATTGTTTTAACTTGAGTCGACAGGGTAAAAACTATTCTAGAAATATTTATTTAATTAATTAAGCTTTGATTCTGAACTTCAATTAATTAATTAATTAATTAATTAATTAACTTTCTGCATCAGAGCTTGTTGGTATAACGTCAACAAGAATGGATATTAAAGAAAAACATTATTTATAATTGAATAAACGTGTCTTTAACTAAAAAAAAACATTGCAATAAATTGGCAGTCGACACAAGTTAACTCTTACGAGGGATTACCATTCAGTTCGCCATCATATTATTTTAATAAATGTATTAAAAAACCTGCAAATGCTTTTAAAAGTACAAACAAGACAAATCTGATTTGGTGCATTTAGCTGCAGTGGTATGAAAAAAGAGATGCTCAACCTGTGTCGGTTTGGATTTCCATCCGCCGCGAAAGAGCCGTCGCGGAGCCTGTGTCTCCAGCGCAAGGGGCTGTGGCCTACCCACTAGAGGTAATTAAGGCGAGGAACAACACGCACATTCCACGGAGGCGAGCAGTGTGTGTGTGAGGGGGAGGGGAGGGGAGGGGGTTTGGCGAGGGCGAAGGTGTCGCGTGTAACCGCTTTCGCGTATAAATAGAGCGCTTCTCTGGCCGCGCACAACTCCACGGGAGGCGGGGCGGGGGCGGGGGCGGGGCGCGGCGGAGAGGGGGAGAGCGGGGGCGGAGTTGGAGGGGAGGGGAGCGGGGAAGGGAAGGGTTTCAGCGGCAGCGAGGCGGAGTAGGGGACGGGTCGGGACGGTACAGCGACGGGACGCGGCGTGGATAGAACGAGGTGGGGACGGGACGGGACGAGAAGAGAACGGTTACGGAGCGGGTACAGAGGTGGTTACGGTGACGGCGTCGGGGACGGTGATGAGGTCAGGGACGAGGCGGAGACGGGGGTGGAGATGGAGAAGTGGGTGGGGTGGGGACGAGGGTGGGATGAGTTCGGGGACGGGGGTGGGCCGTGACGAGCGCCGTGGCAAGGACCGTGACGAGGTCAAGGGAGGGAACGGGGATGGGGATGGGGCGGGAGCGAGAGCAGGGGTTGGGGTCGGGTATGGAGCGGTAACGAGGCGGCGACGGGGACGGAGGCAGGGACGGAGGCGGGGAATGAGGACGGAGGACAGGGGCAAGGACGGGGCCAGGGCGGGGCCGGGGTCGGAGGCGGGGATGGAGGCGGGGAATGAGGGCGGGGGACAGGGGCGAGGACGGGGCCGAGGGCGGAGGCCGGAACATGGCGGGGACGAGGCCGAGGCCGTGACGGTGAGGGGAGGGGCGGGGACAGTGGCGGGGGGGGGCAGGGTGAGGGTGGGGCGGTGGCGGGGTATGAGACGTGGCGGAGACGGGTGCGAGGACGAGAACGAAGAACTCGACGGCGGCGGGGCGCGGACGGTGGCGGGGCCCAGGATGAGAACGAGAAACGGGGGCGGGGCGGTGGCGGGGTGGGAGTGTGGAGACGGGACGGGGCAAATCGGCACGGCGTGAGGCAGGGTGGTCTCAGACGGGACGGCGCGCCTTCGGATAGGGTGTTCGGACGGGGCGGGACTGGGCGGAACAGTGAGGGGCTGGGCTTGAAAGGGAGGATGGCGGCGCAGTGGTGGCGGGGCAGGGGTTTGATCGATTGATTTTTTCGTGCTGCCGGGCGCGTCAACAGCTCTGGTCATTAGTCCCGTTAGTGTAGTGCATGCTTTTTTCTCGGGAGATGGCGGTGATCTTCCCTCGCTGGATGACGAGATCCGGCGCCGACCTACCGTCGGCTAGTGGGGTTTCCCCCTAACCAGGACTCTCCCACCAGCGGGGCACCGCCCCAGCCGGGACAGGTACTAAGCTCCCGATCGGTCTCCCGGAATATGTGGTAGTGTAGTGCATGTTAATGTAAGTGTGTGTGTAAGGGGAGAGGATAGGACAAGGAAGAGGAAGGACAGATCGCACGCGGTCCGTGGCCCGTTTGGTAGGGTACTGCTCCGGCATTCGTCTGGTGTTGATCAGAGAAACCACGGAAAACTACCCATAAGAGCAGCCGGCTGCTAGAATTCTCATCCAGACAGTGTCTGAATTCGACCTAGCTGAAAAGCTAGTGTCGAAAATCCTGCCGCCGTCAGGACTCGAACCTAGGACCTCCCGGTCAGAGGCGCTGCAGTGACATCAGTTGATGCACTGAGCTACCACTCCCGGTCGGGGCGGTGCTTGGAGCGGGGAGGGAAGGGGGTGAGGTGGAGCGTCGGCGGAAGGAACGGGGAGGGGAAAGTAGAAGGTGGCTTAGGCGTGAACGGGAAGTGGAATGCGGTGGCCGGGTCAAGGCAGAGTTCAGGGGAGCAAGGAGAAGGGCGAGGCTACGAGTTCACGAGAGGGAAAACGTAGAAGATACAGAATGGGGTGTGGCGAGGTGCACAGAGTGGCGGGAAGGGGTGTTGTGGTGAAAAGTTGTGGAGAGAGAGTGGAGGACTGCGCAGTGGGAAAATAGAGTGAGGTTGGTGCGGACAAGGATCATGGTCAAGTAGAGAAGAGTCCGTACGAGGAGAAAAAAAGTGCACAACCAAGGGAGTTAACAGTGAAACTACTTCTTCACCAAATATAGAAGGCGAACTCGTCCAACTGTAGCAGGGCACATCTTAAAGTCGCCTGCAGGCAAACTAACAACGGGATGTTGTTTTCGTAAATATACCTATATTTTTGTACCCGCGTTGCCTACGGTACAGTATCTATTCGTAAGGAAAATATCATCAATTAATTCCTCTTTTGGGAGTTATCTGATCGGTTAAAACTAACAACTCAGTGAAGGGTTCCTCTGCAATGGGATGGGAAAGGGCTGAAAAGAATACTCCAGGAAATGGCGGGAAGACGTCTGGAGGGAGTAGAAAAACTTGGAGAAGGTGGTATGTTGGGATAGATGGAATGGCGAGTACCAAGACGTGAACGAATGTACTGATTGTAAACTAGCTAGTAAGGATGCGATATTAATGTCGATGATTTCAATCCATGGATGTTTCTAGTAAAATATCGATGTTTTAACAATCGATCGATTAAAGCCGTTTTTTCACATCGAGGTGTTGTGTTGAATGTTTTTACGATTTGTGAATGAAAAAGTTCCAAAAACATATTTTTATTAACCATGAATGAAAAAGTACGAAAAACACAATTAGTATATGAAATAATAACTGGTATATCACTGCCAGTACACGTGTTCGATCGAAGTGAACGACGTCTGAAATACCTTTATCGAGCTATTTCTTGCCCAAGACATGACCCCGATATTCTCATAGTTCCTACGCCTCTCCTTGGATTTCGAACATTGGTTACAGAACATTCGTTATCTCCTCATGAACTTAGCATTTTCCAAATTCCAAACTTTTGCCTTGTCTGTTGATTAACGAATCAGTGGTTTTTGTCGAAAATGACTTGCTTAAAGGCGGGAATATATTTTCAGAAAATGCCGATGTCTATTACTATAACACTCGACGTAGAAATCATATTTATCAGGTGATAGTATCAACAGCTCATTACAGAAAATTCACATACAATACATGTACATTATTTTACAGCACTTTGCCAGATGACATTAAACGATTAAATTACATAGAAAAGTTTAAATCCAAAATGAAATCGTTTCTGCTGCATAACTGTTTCTATACAATTAGAGACTATACTGAGCATCACAAGGAAAGCAATATTAATTTTAACAGTGATATTTAATGTATTATTTGCCATTGGCTGTATAATTCTAAACAATATGTAACAAGTATTGTATCGCAGATTCTGGGTCAATGACCCCCATCTCGATCAGGTTTTTCGACCAGTTTCCCTGATCCATTGAGCAAATGCTGAGATGACCCCTTGTTTTACTTCTGGACATAAATGTAACTTCATTATCTATGCACGTCTTCTAGAATTCAGTGGGAAATATAGTTATTCGAATTATCGTTTCCATGTTGTCGCGGCAGGAAGTATTATTCCGAAGGACAACATTGATAAGAGCCCAAAATTTATTGCTTATTTGTCCTTGAAAATAGATTTTTTATTATATGGGAGCTTTTCCCCCTCTTCATTCATTCAAAATTCAAGTAGTATATGACTTAGTGTAGGGATCACAGAATTTTGAAAATGTGCACACAATTCACTTCTCCCCATAGCTCGTCATACGCAGTTTTAACTGTTTTTCTGACGTAAAATAAATAAATAAATAAATAAAATGAACACGAAGAGGCGGTCAACACATTTGCAGTAGGCCTAGGAACTCTCCCTTGTTCCCTCAGTCTTCTGAGACAAACTGAGGTAGGTCAGACCCCTTGAGATAACCCTGAACGTTCAGCCTTTCGTCTCAGTTTTATTTTGTTATTTTATTATTCCTTTATATTGTTTTGTGGGATTGTAATTTCAAATTAATAAACATGATCATTGACAAATTAAATTCACCCCGCGTGAGAATATATCTTAGTGTTTACTAAGTCACATTCCCTAACGTCCATATTAAAAAAAACATAGTTAAGCATCGATGAATTATTATTAATACAGATGTTTTGTTGTCTATTTTTATTTATTTTTTAAAATTTATTAAAATTTTTTAAAATTTTTAACGCGTAGCATAATGAACTAAATTTTGTGTTCAAATCATTTAAATGGACGATCCATTTAAAGTTTGACTTAATTCAGAGACCTAAAAATGTTATTGCCTTAACATTTGTCAATGGTACACCGTTCATATTCAACGGAGTAGAGAATTGTTTATTTGAAATGGAACACTGCATTAAAACCGTTTTCATTTCATTTATTATTAATTTGTTATTTCGGAACCAATTTAAAAATATGATATTCCACTATTTACGTTTTTTTTATTGCAAAGATGTTCGTATCATCGTATGTTCGTATCGTCGAAGTCGCATCGTTACTAGACAGACGTGAGGAGGTGTGTCGGATGTATTGTAGCGAGATATGAGGTAGCATAAATTTAGTGTAGCCTAGTTCTGACCTAATGTAGCGTGACGGGATGTGGCGGAGTGTGGCTTTGCGTGGCGAGGCAAGATGTGGCACGGCGAGACGCGGCGCGGCCTTGTGCGTGTCGACGAAAGACGAGTGTCTACAGATGGTGTTAAATAAGGTGGGATAGTTTCGTGTCGGGGTCGTCGTAGGGTCGTCGTAGGGTCGTCGTAGGGTCGTGGTTGGGTCGAGGAAGGGTCGAGGGGTCAAGGAGGGATCGAGGTGGGGTCGAGGTGGGGTCGAGGTGGGGTCGAGGTGGGGTCGAGGTGGGGTCGAGGTGGGGTCGAGGTGGGGTCGAGGTGGGGTCGAGGTGGGGTCGAGGTGGGGGCGAGGTGGGGTCGAGGTGGGGTCGAGGTGGGGTCGAGGTGGGGTCGAGGTGGGGTCGAGGTGGGGTCGAGGTGGGGCCGAGGTGGGGTCGAGGGTCGAGGTGGGGTCGAGGTGGGGTCGAGGTGGGGTCGAGGTGGGGTCGAGGTGGGGTCGAGGTGGGGTCGATGTGGGGTCGAGGTGGGTCGGGTGGGTCGAGGTGGGGTCGTGGTGGGGTCGTGGTGGGGTCGTGGTGGGGTCGAGGTGGGGTCGAGGTGGGGTCGTGGTGGGGTCGTGGTGGGGTCGAGGTGGGGTCGTGGCGGGGTCGTGGTGGGGTCGTGGTGGGGTCGAGATGGGGTCGTGGTGGGGTCGTGGCGGGGTCGTGGTGGGGTCGTGGCTGGGTAGTGGTGGGGTCGGGACGGGACCAAGGTGGGGTCGAGGGGGGATCGTGGAGGGGTCGAAATGTGGTCGTGTGGGGTCGGGGCGGGATCGTGTTAGGGTCGAAGCGGGCCCCACCAGTGGAGGCGGGTGGGGTGGAGCGGGACGGGGTGGGTAGGGACGGGGTGGAGCGTTGTAGGTCGAATCGGGTTGTGGAGGGGCGGTGCGGTGCGAAAGGCACGCGGGGCTTGGTTCGCGCTGACCGCGATGGAGCCGGGGCAGGGCGGGGCGGGGCGCCGGAAGTGGCTAAAGATAGCGCCTTGCATTCCACGTGCCACCGCCGCCGCCGCCAGCGTCGCCCCAGCAGAAAGGTTAAGCGCGCGCCGCCTGTGCTCCCGCTCCTTGGGCGGATCGCGGTCACTAACGCCCCCCGCTCCGCATATGCGCCCAGGAAGTCAAGCGGGATGTCCCCTGACGTAGATTTCACCTTTCGCCGAACCCGTAAACATAGCAGCGTACGTATTACAAATATTTCATTCGTGTCTTATAAATTAACGTTCCCTCCCGTGCTGTGAAACTGACTTGATTCCTCCCCGTTGGGCCTAATTCAGATAAGATCTACACATTCTTTCTTTAGCCGAAAGAATACTCTTAAGGGACAATATTTTATTAGATTTAGTTTCTAATCAATTAGTTTTTTCCCCTTGGGGAACACGATTAAAAAAATACTTAACTTGTTAATTCTGACATTTTTTAATTGCATATGTGCCCATTGCATATATTTCATTACTTACATTTGAAATGCAGAGACAAACCCGAAGGAAACTCGACCAGGAACGCTATGGCATGCTCCAGACAAAATAAACACTGACTCAGAAGCAGAAACGTGAAGTTATTTCTCTTCCGAGAACACAAGCAGCGAGTGACGCCAGGTCTCAAAGTGTCAGAGGGATTTAAATAAACTTTATTCGCAAACATTAATTTCTTAAGCTTTGATACTTGCTTAAAATGTTGCTTCTGCGCAGTTGTGCTGCTTATATGAATTACACCGTCTCGGAGACATATTGTTTCAAATAAAGCCTTTCAGTTAAAAATAGCAACAAATTTAATGTCACCTTTTTGGAGGAGAACATAATTCTACAGTATTCTCGGCATTATAACTTGCAATTGCTTCTTTTTGTCGTCTTGGTGTTGTTTGGTGGACTGGCGAATCTTCATAGCGAAATTTTGTTTAAGAGATTAATAGCACTGATCCTAGGAAATGTTATTGGGACACTAAGGAGGAATAACTGTAGCGGTAAAATAGGACTTCCTGTAGGGGTTCATTGCCAAACATACTATTTAACAAAGTTTTTCTCAAACGCACAGATTAATGAAGGCGAAGTGATGCAAAAATAATTCGTTTTTAATTTCCAGACTTCGATTTACACAAAGAAAATATTGATTGATACTTTCAATCATTAACTATTATGTACAGTTGTGAAAAAAAGTCATTGGTCGAACTCCACTTGAACCAAAACAGAGAAAATGATTCATTGGTAAGTAACTTAAGTTACATTTACCAAACAAATGAAGACGAAGACACTGAACATTAAATACGAATCCACTAATTTTCATTAAACACTGCTGCATGTTTATTTCAACACTAATAACAGTGAAATACTTAATAAAGGATACAATTGGAAGATTTCAAATCATTAATTTGTAAAACATAATGCTACTTAAAAATGTTTAACGCACTGATCACTTGGTGAACGAGAATCACTTGGTGAACGAGAATCACGTGGTTTACCTTTTAGGAGGGATAAGGTGATGCCGCCTTAACTTGAGCTGTCAGGGACGACTTTGAGCAACAAAAGGAAATAATTCGAAATAACATTGTTGCGGCAAAATAAAATTGTTGCGGCAGGAAGTATTATTTCCTTGACGAAGGACATCATGGATAAGAGCCCAACATTTATTGCTTATTTATCCTTGAAAATAGATTTTATTACATGAGAGCTTTTTTAATTTTTTTTTATTTTCAAAATTTATGCACTATATGACTCAGTGTAGGGATCACAGAATTTTGAAAATGTGCACAGAATTCACTTCTCCCCATAGCACGTCATACGAAGTTTCAACTGTTTTTTTTGACGTAAAATAAATAAATAAATAAATAAATAAATAAACATAAAATTCATATACATGTACAAACATGAATCAACAGCAAAGTAATTACACGACAAAGCTATACAGTAGAGATATTTAAGCAATTACATATCACTAATGAGTAGATGCGATCAGTATAATGACAAGGAATAGCACAGAAGCAAGTTAAATCATTGACTATTAACCTTGCCGGTTAACCCAAAACCTCCATGAGAATATGGTGGTTGAGAGCACTTTTCATAGTAAGAGAAAGAAAAGAAAGAAAGAAAGAAGGAAAGAAAGAAAGAAAGAAAGAAAGAAAGAAAGAAAGAAAGAAAGAAAGAAAGAAAGAAAGAAAGAAAGAAAGAAAGAAAGAAAGAAAGAAAGAAAGAAAGAAAGAAAGAAAAGAAAGAAAGAAAGAAAGAAAGAAAGAAAGAAAGAAAGAAAGAAAGAAAGAAAGAAAGAAAGAAAGAAAGAAAGAAAGAAAGAAAGAAGAAAGAAAAGAAAGAAAGAAGAAAGAAAGAAAGAAAGAAAGAAAGAAAGAAGAAAGAAAGAAAGAAAGAAAGAAAGAAAGAAAGAAAGAAAGAAAGAAAGAAAAGAAAGAAAGAAAGAAAGAAAGAAAGAAAGAAAGAAAGAAAGAAAGAAAGAAAGAAAGAAAGAAAGAAAGAAAGAAAGAAAGAAAGAAAGAAAGAAAGAAAGAAAGAAAGAAAGAAAGAAAGAAAGAAAGAAAGAAAGAAAGAAAGAAAGAAAGCATCTAAACCAGTGGTCGCCAAACTTACGAAACTTATAAGCAGCCATGCCGTTTTCAATCCTACTGTGAGCTATCAAGAAAACAAGATAGAAAAAATTAAAATCTTAACATTTGTTGATGGTCTATATACATACATTTCTATTAAATATAAAACAAATTTTAATAAAACTGTATACAAGGAAAATAAAGCATCTATCTGAACTCTGTAGAACAAGGCTAGGTTAGAGAGACCTTGAGCATGACCACGATCTACCAAAAATTGTACCGCGAGCGTCGAGTAGCTCGCGATTGACGGTTTGGCGATCATTGGTCTAAACATTTTGTTATTTACTTTATTAGATAATTGAGCATTATTTCACAATGAGTTGTGAATCATGTAACACATTACAAGATCAGTCTACGATTGCAAGGTACCTGATGATGAGGCCAAACCATTCCATCGAAACATATTTCAGTACCTTCCAATGCGAATAAGAAAATATTAAACTCGGTAGAAGTGTCATCGATTGTCTAAAATAATTAGAAAATATTGGGGTACAGAATTCCAAATACTGCACTCAGAAGGCAAATCTGCAACGGTCGGCAGGTAACTGAAGGTTGAGCATAGTTTAACTTGTAATCGAACATTGCCTGACCCCATCTAAATGTTCAATTTGGGACGAAATTAGCGACTATCAATAGTGACTGAATTTTAAAGTGGCGTTATTGGAACACACTTTAGATGTAAGTCGGAGCATATTTCTCGCATTCATATTTCAAAATTGTAGAACATTTGAAAATAAACACAGGAAATAGTGAGAGTTTCAACTATTCAATTATTTATTTATATTGTAGTCATACGGAGAAATGCATAGCAAAAATGTGCAAGATTACTGAATGAGCGAATATTAAAGTGGGCCTTAGTATGAAGTTAACTCACCTCTAGTGGGAAATACTGGCAGCTGCTCCATAAGCTAGTTCTCGCGATACACCACCGGGTTCCACACATCCAAGATGATGATGCGCTAGAAGCACCACCAGATTTTTAACACTGGTGAGCCACTTTTTCGCACAAGCCGGTAGTGCAAAATCATCTCTCGAGAACTATTGGCTAAAACTACCCAACACGAGAACTATTGCAAAACTCGGAAGCCACAACCTCTCTACGCGAGAACTACACCACGTCTGCACCTCTTGACAACTGACCTCTTTCAAATGGGGGTGATAATGGAGGGATAATCGAAAGTCACTACCTTATAACGGGAGGGGAACGCAAAAATACAAACAAAATGTTTTTAGGGAAAAAAACTATTCAAAGTAAATAATAATAATAATAATAATAATAATAATAATAATAATAATAATAATAATAATAATAATAATAATAATAATAATAATAAACTTGAACAAGTAGGTTCAAAGTGTTACTGAATGTTATCGTGTCACACCAACAAAATTAGTTTTTAGTGCTGCCTTTGAAAGGAAAACGTTCATTAACAGAGTAACCGTTAAAATACATTGAAACAAGAGTATTAGGAAAATAAATACAACAAATACGTCTCACAAAATTACATTAATATCAAAAGGAACGTTTTTATTCCATTGCTCAGACGTAATGGTTTTGGTCTTTGTGAAAAGGGTGTCACATGGGATTTTTTCTCTGTTGGAATAATATTTGGTGATCTATTTATAACGTAAACAAGCCATTTAACATCAAAACTACCATTGCGGATACATTTTAGTTCTAAGTCGTAGGTATGAAATATATAGTGATGATATGTTACGAATTCTATACAATGTTTTATCTTCTTTATAAACATTCCAATATATTATTTTAGTTTAAAAATATCACAATTGAAAGATGTGAACACAATTATACATAAAAACTAATATCACTTTCGTCAAGAAAGACTAAAATCTGGATAATCAAAGTGGGTAGAATAATTGCCATTCAGATTATTTAATTCAATTCACCTAAACACTGTTGTTATTGTTATTTAGGTAGAATTCAAACGCTAAGTATTGAATTTAAAATTGAATTTGAAATTGAATTTGAATTGAAAAGACCCACGTCTTTCTCTAGCAATTTCTTTCCAACTAACTCTTTCCAATATTCATTGCCTTTTTTTACAGTCACAATCCACTGCCATTTTAGTACTCTGAGAACACCAATGGCAGGAAGAAATAACGAGGAACCTCAGAATAAATTGCTAAATAAGTTAAAAATGTATGCATTTAAGAAATACTGATACATGTACTAAGCAAAATTTACACACATTTTCTGTCAATGACAAATTATGTTTAGTTTTTGAGGTGTGGCAAGGGCAAATACGAGTATACTCGTATTTTGAATATGCACGTACGGCTTTCAATACGGTTTTTGAGAGGACACGGATGGCAACGTCCGTTTTGGAGATTATTTCAAAGCACACTTATATGTTTCTTTGAACGCACAACTATTCTCTTCATTAACATTCACTAGAGTAAAGTGGCATCATGCTTATTGGCAGACCTGGCTGTGAGATTGACTGATTGGTGATTGACTGATGGGCGCAACAACTGCGAAGATCATTAGTCCCGTACATGTAGTGCATGATTTTTCGTCGAGAGGGGGCGGTGATCTTCCCCTTGATAACAAATGCGGCGCCGATCCACACTTCAGCTTGCGGGGTTTTCCCTAACTACGTATCTCCCTTTACAAGCTCTATATAACCTCCTGACTGGTTTCCCGGCATGTGTGGTTATATAGTGCAAGTTAGTGTAAGTGTGTGTGCGTGTGTGTGTGTAATGGGTGAGAATATGTCAAGGAAGAGAAAGGAAAGATCGCGCGCGGTCCGTGGCCCGTTTATTAAGGTACTGCTCCGACATTCGCCTGGTGTTTATCGGAGAAACCACGGAAAACTACCGATCAGAGCAGCCGACTGCTAGAATTCTCCTCTAGGCAGAGATTGAATTCAACCTAGCAGACAAGCTAGTGTCGAAACTTCTGCCACAATCTGGATAGAACCTCCAACTACCGAGGACATTAGTCCCATAAGTGTAGAACATGTTTTTGATCGGGATATAGCGGTGATATTCCCCCGCTCGATGCCGGCTGCTAGATTTCTCCTCCAGACCGCAACTGAATTCGACATAGCTCACAAGCTAGTGTCGAAAATCCTGCCGCCGTCAGGTCTCAAACGTATGATCTGGGCACTAGTGATATCAGTCGATGCCCTGAGCCACCTCTCCCGGCGGGGCGTGGGGCGAAGATGGGATGGGCCTGGCGGGGCGGGGTGTAGCGGGTTTTGCCAAGCATGTGTGGGGGAGTGGGGGACGTGGTGAAGTGTATCGTGGCGGAGCCGGAGAACATGGAACATGGTGCGTGGCAAGACAGGGGGGGGCGGAGCGTGGGGCGGGGCGTGGGGGGGAGGAGGGCGGGGCGGGGCGTGTGGCGGGGCGTGTGGCGGGGCGTGTGGCGGGGCGTGTGGCGGGGCGTGTGGCGGGGCGTGGGGCGGGGCGTGGGGCGGGGCGTGTGGCGGGGCGTGGGGCGGGGCGTGTGGCGGGGCGTGGGGGGGGGCGTGGGGCGGGGCGTGTGGCCAGGCGATGTGGCGGGGCTTGTGGCGGGGCTTGTGGCGGGACGTGGGGCTGGGCGAGGGGCGGGGCGGGGGGCGGGGCGTGGGACGGGGCGTGGGGCGGGATGTGGGGCGGGGGCATGGGGCGGCGCGTGGTGCGCAGCACGGGAGGAGTGTTGGGTGGTTGCGTGGGGAGCAGGGCGCGGAGCGGAGCGTGGGGCAGGGCCGGGCGTGGAGTGGGAGAGCGGCCCGTGGTATGGGTGGGAGTGGACGGGGCGTGGCGGGGAGAGGCGGAACGAGCGGGACGTAGCGGGACGAGCGTGGGGAGCACGGTGGAGTGCGTTGCGGCAGAGCCGGAGCACGAGGACACGAAGGTGTGTGCCGCGGCGCGGCACGGCGTGGAGAGGGGAGGGGAGGAGGCTGGGCATTGGCCAGAGCGAGGACCGCCGGGGGCGCGGAGGGCGCAGGACCTCTTTGTGCCGTCGCCGCGCCACAAATCACCCTCCCCTCGGGGCATCGGAGCTATGAATGGGCCGCGCCGCTGCTCAATGACCTTCCCTCCGCCCCGCCGCACCCTTGGCCGTCGACTTTCGCGTACATTTTAACTTCCATTTCCAATCAGTCCATGGCCCTGAAAACGTCGCGGCGCCATGGACGCCTGAATAAAGTCGGCGCCGTGGCGTAATTAATTAAAGTGTACAAAGTGTATATAGTGCAGTGCAGTGCATGTGTGAATGAATGTGTTAGTGCAGTATAGTGCATGTGTGAATGAATGTGTTGTATATATAGTTTAAGAATGAATGAGTGAGTGAATGAAACAAAATGAAAAACAGGAAGACGTGAAGTTTTTTCTCTAACGAACTTGATCTCAACTCCATGAATAATTTTGTATTAAAACATCAATCGCCCAAAGAGGCAGTGTATTTAGTTTTAGTTCTTAGATTAATTACTTTATTTAAGTTATTTTCCTCCCTGCAACTCCAAACGCAGAAATGCTGGAGTAATATTCTAATCCCTGTCATGGAATAAATTCCCGCCTCACCAGGGTTACCTCACCAGGGTTACTGGTGAGGGGAAAATGAAAAAAAAATCAGTCCATGACATCTTCATACAGGATTTATACTTTTTCCAACTTCCAACATTTATACTGTCACCAGTCCTACTAATTTAAACATCTGGCTATCACTACCTCGGAGAACCTTTTAGTCCCGTCTGATCGTCACCGCGTCGGAATCCGTTCTGCCTCCTTGTTCATAACAAACGCTATTCTTCTGTCTCGTAAGATGCGCAGTACTGTGTACATTTTCGTTTCTCTTTAGTTATTTTCACGTAATATTCCCCTTCCTCGCACGCCTTTCTCATTTCTGATTGGCTAATCTCCTCTAAGTATCTTATTTAGTTATTCCATGAACTATCGATTCATACGTTAATTTACCCACGGAAATTTCTCACGTGTCCATTTGATGTTATACACGCGACAAACTCCACTATTTTCCTCTCTGTTAGTCACACTGCACTTCCCTTACATTCTCGTTATTTATAAATCGTCGTGTAATTCCTTTAGTTTCCCCATTGTTTATGCCGCTCATCTTTGTGATTTATATGTAATTTGTTTACATTTCGCTCACATTGTGATGAATCATCACAATATACAATTATTAAAATTGTTTTTTTAATTAAATACTACATATCCGAAAATGTGAAATGCGGTATATTCTTAAATCAAAACTTAATTTTTGCGGAATTTCAAGCCTTATAGCAAGGAAATTCGAATATGAACTACAACACTAATGCTCACTCGTTCGCAAGAAATACGACACACAAAGTTCTCTTCTGCTACTTTCTATTACAGCGAAAACAGTTAAGTGTCTACTGAAGGGGAGATTAATGGCTGTTGGCCTGAGCGTGTACACAGCCGCACTCAGAATAAGCTAAGGGCCCTGTTTCGTCTGAGATGTCGCGTATATTCGCAAGTGGGCACAAAACGAAACCATGGCAAGGAAGCATGGAACTGAATATTCATCTGCAGGTGCATTCACATATTAATTGTCCTGCACAACTGCATAATTGTTCAGATAAATTCTGTGGTGGCAACTGAGATTTTGTGGTACTCCATGATAAAATATATGGGGTGAATGAGATATCAACCATAATAGTATACAATGTTACTTGGGTAAGTACCAATTCTAAATATGTATTTCATTGTTCACTGTTTATATATGATTTTGTTGACATGTGTAATTTGTTTAATAATTGTAGAACCACTGATGATGGGAAGAGTGTTCCCGAAACACGTGTCTGACTACATGTAATCACATTAAAATTACATTGTATACTACTGTGGTTGATATCTCATTCACCCCATACATCATTTTAGCGTAATTGTTCATTACTTTTGACCGGCTTGGGCGTCTCAGGGCATCAGTTGGTGCTACTGCAGTGCCTTTGACCGAGATGTTCTCTCCAGATGGTGGCAGAAGTTTCACACTGGCTTTTCTGCTAGGTTGAATTCAGCCGCTGCCTAGAGGAAAATTCTAGCAGTCGGTTGCTCTGATCTGTAGTTTTCCGTGTGGTTTCCCCAATCAACATTGGGCGAATGCCGGAGTAGTACCCTAACAAACGGGACTCGGACGGCGCGCGATATTTCCTTCCTCTTCCTTGTTCTATCTTACCCTTTACACACACACACACGTATATGCACTACACTACATGCTGGGAGACCGGTCGGGGTCTTAGAGCTTGTCCCGGCAGGAGCGATGCCCCGTTGGTGGGAGATACCTGGTTGAGGAACCCAACCCCGCTAGTCGACGTTAGGTCATCGCCAGATATCGCCATCCAGCGGGGGAATATCACCGCCATATCTCGACGGTCAAAACCATGTTCTACACTTATGGGACTAATGTCCTCGGTAGTACCGGTAGCGGTAGCTCAGTGCATCAACTGATGTCACTGCAGCGCCTCTGACCGGGAAGTTCTAGGATCGAGTCCTGATGGCGGCAGGATTTTCGACACTAGCTTTTCAGCTACCACATATTCCGGGAGACCGGCCTGGAGCTTAGAGCTTGTCCCGGCTGGGGCGGTGCCCCGCTGGTGGGAGAGTCCTGGTTAGGGGGAATCCCCACTAGCCGACGGTAGGTCGGCGCTGGATCTCGCCATCCAGCGGGGAAGATCACCGCCATCTCCCGGAGAAAAACATGCACTACACTAACGGGACTAATGACCAAAGCTGTTGACGCGCCCGGAAACACGAGAAAATCAATCAATCAATCAATCAATTAATCCTCGGTAGTTGGCGCTCCCGGAATTACTAACAATTAATCAATCAATCAACTTTGCGATTCCCTGTCCTGCCCGGCTCATGCCAGCATTTTCCAGCCCCGCCCCGCTACTCCTCCCGTCACCTTACCATTTCCCACCAGGATCCTCGCTCCGCTCTCCATTCGCAGCCAGGCTTAGCAGAACCTCGCGTTGGCTCGTCACGTCACGTCACGTCACGTCACGTCACGTCACGTCACGTCACGTCACGCCACGCCACGCCACGCCACGCCACGCCACGCCACGCCGACCCTGTCACGCTCATCCGCACCACTTCCTGCCCCGATTTTCCAAGCCCCTTGCTTCCCTTTAGTAAACTAGTTCCCCACAGTAGCCTGCAATCGGTTTGGTTTGGTTTGTTTTTTTCGTGTTTCCGGGCGCGTCAACTGCTTTGGTCATTAGTCCAGTTAGTGTAGTGCATGTTTTTCACGGGAGATGGCGGTGGTCTTCCTCCGCTGGAAGGCGAGATCCGGCGCCGACCTACCGTCGGCTAGTGAGGTTTCCCCGTAACCAGGACTCTCCCACCAGCGGGGCACCGCCTCAGCCGGGACAAGCTCTAAGCTCCCGACCGATCTTCTGGAATATGTGGTAGTGTAGTGCATGTTAGTGTAAGTGTGTATGTAAGGGGAGAGGATAGGACAAGGGAGAGGAAGGACAGATCGCGCGCGGTCCGTGGCCCGTTTGGTAGGGTACTGCTCCGACATTCGCCTGGTGTTGATCGGAGAAACCACGGAAAACTACCGATCAGAGCAGCCGGCCGCTAGAATTCTCCGTTTTTGAGAAAATGGCGTTTGAGCTTACTCTCGAGGTTCCTTTGCACAGTTTCAAGATGGCAGTCCACGCTGCGCGGTGGCGTACTGAAGGTCAAAGGAGCCGCCCTCTACTTTCCTTTCTGTGTAGCGTCTATTCTGTGGCCAGAGTCCCCCTCCCGCTGTCTTCACCAGCTTGGCTGCGCGCCGCTTTGCCCTATCATCCCCGCGCCGTCTCGCTCTTCTTGTTTCTCGGCAAAGGCCGACGGCGGCCGCCACCCGCCCCAAAGCACGATTCCCTTTGATCGTTCTTCGCAGCCTTCAACACCTCCTCTCCACGCCACGCAACGCGTAAGAGATCGTAGACAATCGTCCGCAGCCGGGCGACGAAACCTTTACGACCCCTGCACACGAGCGTTGCGTTGACGTGCGTTAAGTAACGCGCGTCGTAAAATAGCACTGCATACTTACGCGAAACGACACACGAGCGCTTTGGCCGTTCCGCATAAGGTACAGTGTTCATCTACAATGCGCGATAAATATCGTGTGTTAAACGCACGTCAACGCAACGCTCGTGTGACACTGGCCTTAACTCGCAGCTTCCTCCCTGAACGACGGCCTCGGACCGGCTGAGGAATCATCTGTGGCTACTGTACCGTTTCTGGCCGGGAGATCGTTAATTGTGTCGTTCCAGTCGCGACAATGGCTGATTTTTGACACTAGCTAGACAGATCGAATTCAGCCCATGTTTGAAGGAGAAATCTAACGGTCGGCTGCTCTGATCGGTAGTTTTCCGTGGTTTCTTTGATAAACATATCGGAGAAGGACTCTAAAAACAGGGCTACAGACTGCACACGATCTTTCCTTCCTTATCCTTGTTCTATCTTCACTTTGCTGGTCCTAACGTTACATCACAGAGTCGGAGGTTGTCTCACTAGTCTCGATAGGTGGAGGTACCTGGAAGAGAAAATCCCCCGCAAGTCGACAAATCTCACCATCCAGTGGGGATAGAGAACCGCCATCTCTAGGGATAAAAACATGCTTTAAATGTACGGGTTTACTGACCATATCAGTTGACGCACAATCCAACGACGACCAATGCAAACGGACGCGATTCAGAAATAGAGAATTCTTGCACACGGACGCTTAAAGTTAAGCGAGCCCGGCTATTTTCACGTGACACCTGAAAACCAATCATGGTCTCTGTAGCAAACATAAGCTTCAACCGGACTCTGTTCGCTAAACGAAGCTTCATAACGTTAGTTAGTTAGGCAATCGGCCCCCGGGTTCGCGTCTTAAAAAAGATTCCGCGCCTTAGTGACCAGTGAGAACAGGTGGCTGGGCCTAAGGATGGCAAAAAAAAAAACATCGATGTATTACAAACTAGCTAACCCGGCGAACTCTGTTTCGCCTTAACAGCCGGTCCCATCTTTTTCTCGCGTGTTACTCACTGTGAGAAACTGTACTATCCTTGGTGCACTGCGTACGTGCAAAAACGTGCGTTTTCACACAAGAACGCTGTCGAACGGGATTAACAGTATCCTATGTCCGTCTCCTGGCTCTAAGCTTCCTGCTCACCAAATCGGTACAGCCGTTCTTGAGTTATAAATAGTGTAACTAACACGACTTTTATATAGATATAACGGCGAACGAAAGGCGGCTATCATTATCGCCTTCTGTTATCAGTGCGGCGTTACAACAGGTAACAATGACCGCTAACATGCGAAATCACGCGAAAACGTGCGAAAACGTGCGAAAACGTGCAAAAACGTGCGTTCTTACACAGGAACGCTGTCGAACGAAATAAACAGTATCCTATGTCTGTCTCCTGGCTCTAAGCTTCCTGCTCACCAATTTTCAGCCAAATCGGTTCAGCCTTTCTTGAGTTATAAATAGTGTAACTAACACGACTTTCTTTTATATATATAGATATCGATGTTTTTTTGCCATCAACCAGAAACATCGATGTATTAACATCGATATTTTGCTTTCGATGTTTTCTTCACGTCGATATTTTGTTGCCTAAACATCGACGTTTTGTTTTAATTTTCAATTTTCTTTTTACATTTTTTTAAATAAAGAGATTTAAGCAAGTTGTAGAGTAGCAGCAATTCACAGCAATATCGTTGTTTTACGTCATCCTTTTTATCGCGTTCCTTATTGTTAATTTTATTCTTTACATTCGATAATAGGTTTTACATACTACTAACATGCCGGCAACCAAACAATAAAATATATCCCTTTTACGTCCCCGTTACGTAATTAAAAATGGATAGGAAAATATCATGTTTATTAGTCTACAATTAAAACATTGATGTTTTCTCGTCCACGTTGTCATGACATCGAAATCCCTTTAGCGATGTAACAAAACATCAATGTATGGATGTTTTGGTAAAATTTGCCATCACTACCTGGGCCACGGTCCTTCTCCTTGAGGGCGCCAGTCAAAGACGCTAGAAGCTGCTGGCACTAACGACTCTGACTGGCAACTTCTAGGCAAGAATTGTTTAATAGAGCTCTGTCGCCATTAATAGGTCGTTCATATAGTAAACAATAAAATAAGCGTATTAATGACTTGCGGTAATTGGAATCTTATTCTAATTGATTGATTATTGGTGATTCCAGGCGCGTCAACAGCTAAGGTCATTAGTCCCGTAAGAGTAGTGCACGTTTTCTCATCGGAAAGTGGCGATGATCTTCCCTTGCTGGATGGCGAGATCCGGCACACTCAACTGAAAAATTCTCTTTAACATTGAAGATAAACTTCAAAGAAATTAATCATTTTTCTGATACATATTGTTAAATACCTAGTCAATCCTTGTGAATTAATTGTTACGATTATATTACATCGCTCAAAACATAGTGCCGTGGAAAAATTACACCAGAAATTAACTACAATTGCACTATTAGGAAAATCGACCCCCCCCCAAATTATTTTGTTTCCTTGAATGCTTATTCGAATGGAATGAGTGAGTTTTGAAATTCTGGAACAATACAATTAATATTGGCTGTGAACACAATATTAAACATGTTTCTGAAAATATAATTGAAGTACTTTATATGTACCAAGATTTGGTCAACCTGAATGACCGAGGTAGCTAAGAGCACTCAGCGCTTCAATCCAAAGTGTCGCGAGTTTAAGTCCCGCTTTGGGCATGACTGCTTGTCCCTTGTCGCTCATGTACGTCTTGTCGGGCAGTGCATCGCGTTCTGCTGACCCCAGATCACAGGAGTCGGCAAGTGTGTTGGTGCCTAGTGTTAAGTCGAACATGCGTCCCATTAGAATGTAAGTGTAACGGGCTATTTGCTAGATAAAAGCCCTAGAAGAAAACCTAGATTATGTTCTGGATTAAAGCAGGAATTTCTGCTATATGCTTTCACTTAATTTAAAACGTAAGGCATCGCATATACTTATAATATATGAACATTTTTTGTAAAAGGTTATCACACGCTTGCTTGACATTGCGTTTATGTTCACACGCTGATCTTTGTATTTAAAACCACTTATTAATCCTTGAAGTTAAAGTACGCGCTAATCCGTTTTCTTGAGTCCTCGCTTCGCTCGTTGCGCGAGGAGAGGGGAGTTTGGTTATTTTGACAAGGAATTTTAGATCAAATTTGTTCTTCGGTTTTCGATGCAGAGTAGCTTCTATTACATATAAGCAAACATTTCTGGTTATAAGATTTTGTGCACAATGCTAGTTGCTATCCTTTATTATTAGTTCAACTATTGTTGGTAAAGGAGTGGGGGTAGGTATTCCGGGGCTCAAGAAAACTTGCTTGTATATCTTCCTTCGCTATGAACTTATTATATTAATGTATTAATTTAATAAGTTAATAAGCTATATTAACTATAGGCTATATAATATGTTAATAAGCTATATTAACTAACCAACTAACACTTGCTCGTACTCTTCGCTTGCTACCTGTAGACTACAAGACGTTGATATTCAATATATCGATTGTAACTCGCAAAACAAAACGGGTTATTGAACAAATAGTGGCAGATTCATTCTGTTACTTTTAAATATTAAATGTTAGTGTAAGTAGTAAATTTAAGTATAAAACGGGTTATTAATAGCAAGTGATCTCACATCTCCGGTAGACGATCTTTCATTTCAAGAAACAAAAATCACGAAATTTGATTAAATAGAAAGTTAAAAATTCTTTATAAACGAAAAACCCTCGTGTTGTAAATAACAAGATGAGGCAGGAATATCGTTTCTTTCACATCTAACTTGTGCTATGTGGTGGAAACCAAATTCGATCCATTTTATTATTAAATTCAAACTGTTTTTCCTCACGCTCTATCTGCACTTCTTGATCCCTTCCATTTAGAAATCAACCGAGAGCACTCGCAGTGTTTTATTTGAACTCGTAGCATCTGCTGAAGAGGTATTTTAAACACTTCGCCGAGATAAACTTTAAATTGCTGAAACTTAGTAAATAACATGATGTTTCGTGACAGTGAGGTGCGAGATGATTTTAAATTAGCTACATTTCAATTACATATTCCCAATTACAATTTCATTACTACATTTATAACAACTTACATGATTAAGTTGCCACAAACCCATATGGCAACGCAGATGGTTACACAGGTTTAAAATGTATGATTTCTATCAAGAATTATAATTTAAAATAATTAAACTTTATGAAAGACTAGTTTATGAACATTTCTTATATATAATTATAATCATTAAACAATGTTTCTCATCCTTTGTACTACATAAAAATTTATTTATGAAATTCAGCATGTGAACTCCGGTTCAACGGGAAAGTGATGCGATAATATTTTCCTGGGTTAAACGATGTGATTTCTTTAAGGAAGAAATTGTCTTCGTTCTCTTTGAGCTACGTCATTGTAGAGGTAACATCTAGCCATGCCTGTTTATATTTTCATGCATTTTCAATGATGCATCTAGATACTTTCACTATTATTTGTAACTGAGTTTGCTATCAAGGAGAATCATGGTTGTTATTTTAATATTGGCTGTGGTAAAGGTGTATGATGCCAGTACATTAGGCTTTTTAATTTGAATGGATTTCTTTAATTATAATTGGCTATAACAAGGTAGTGTAAATTATATTCGTTATTATTGCATTGCAATTAACTTCAAGTCAAATCAATATATAAACGTTTATCTTGTGTTGTATTGTCTTTACCATAAGTCCATTTTATTATTTGATGATTCATCGTCATAATGTCTTAACTAAGAAATCTTTTCTTGCGCAATCCATTGATATGATTTATAATCAATGGATTAATACAATAAGTATTTTGTTGTTCGTGCGTGATTGGATTTGCTTTAATTTTTATTAAGACATTTTCATTGATTTCCTTATTACATAACAATCAATAAAAATGACAGTTAACTTGAGCTATTCATTACCCCGTATGATGAATATATAAATGTAACGTTTATATACCTGCATATTTTAATGTTGTTATATTAAAATTATTTATCTTTAAGTACAAATCATGATTGAAGAATCATATCATCTTGATGTGAAATTATCTCGTGTGTATTAAATTTAAGATTTTATTTCCATTTTATCATTCTTACATAAGCAAATTTAACAATGAGCTATTAGTTGGAGAGAGACGGTAGCTATCAGATTACAGACCATTACGGACCTAATGACATTTGTTTGTTTGATTTCCATGATAGGGCTCGGTCTCTTTCACTATGTCACACGAACATCTATATGAATTGTTTCATGCAACATTTGGAAAACCATAGAAAATACATCAGTATATTCTTTTATATTACGATACGAACAACACAAAACATTGTGAAGAATAAAATGTATATACTATTTAAATTTTAAAAAATCGTAATTAAACAATAAACAAACCCAATAAGAAAGTATTGGAGAAATATAACAGAGCTACCAATAATTATTTACAAGTCAAGAGGAAAACAATATTTTGAGATGTTTGTGTGACATTCATTTGACCCATCATTCATAAGATTCGAATAAACGATAATGTTTAAAACGACTGCAATAAAAACATGTTTCATAGGAAGTCATCCAGAGGAAAAACGAAATAAAAAATCACATATAGTGACAGATGCTTTTCATAATTTCACAAAAAACACTTTTTTAATGATGAAATAGTACTTTGCGATACTCACAAACAACACATGAGCATTGATTACGTCTAAACAATGAGGTGTTGCGTGTAATAATTAACATCTCACAAGTAGGTCAAACCCATTTTGAGGTGTAACACTGTAACTTGTAATATATTTCTTAATATTCATGTGTTTTTATCAATGGTTTTAGCATCCGACGTCCTGTTTTACAAATATTAGCTGCACCTACGTAGTTTAATGTGAATTCTTGGAGTTGTTTTCAATTTCTCGAAAACTTGATACACGATCACCCGGAAGAGTCAATTACTGCCAATTCCCTTATACTTTGCTGCAAAAAATACAGAAGCAAATGGGTTGCGTCTGCAATCTCTTGGGTCTAATCATCTTCATCATCCGATCTGAAACATTAATAAAGAATAAGACATTCATTATTTAGTGCAATGAAGAGTTCGTTAGGGCAAACTAAGGCAAAGGGCTTTTCTGAGTAAAAATTAGACATACATAAGTATATAAAGTGTTTTTGTTTACAGTCTCAGCAGATCTAGGTGTATCTTTTTGTGATTTAAAATATCATATAAGTTTATTTAAATGTATTAGAAACTGTCCGTCCCTCCCTCCCTCCCTCTCTCTCTCTCTCTCTCTCTCTCTCTCTCTCTCTGATCATCTGACTCAGACTACCCATCTGTCTCTCAGTCTGGCCGTGTCCCTCTATCGATTTGCCTGTGAACAACGTCAACGCTGAACACGTCCACAAGATTAAATAAATATTCACCCGACGGTTTTCATTTTATCTATCTGTTAGAATCTGTCTGTCTGCCTGTCGGACTGTGTGTGCCTGTCCTTCAATAAGTCTCGGTATCCGCCACTCCGACCGGATCTCCACTAGTGCGTCCGGATCTCCGCCAGTCTGTCCGGATCTCCGCCACTCTGTCGATCTGCGCCAGACTGTTGATCTCCGGTAGTCTGCCGATCTCCGCCACTCTGTCAATCTCCGGTAGTCTGTCGACATCTTCCAGCCTGATCTTTAGTGCGGCTAAACCGATTTCGAAGGAGTTTGTAATGAAAGGTAGAGGTATTGTTACGAAAGCTACTTTTTTCAGAATATTAATTATATTATAAATATAATTTTAATTTAATATTATTTATATTATTAATTTCATTACGTAAAGATGAATGTTTTCGTGCTTTTTCACAAATTAAATTTTTTATTCAAATATCATAAAATTTTACACACGTGATCATCAAAAAAATGTTACCATGTTCATAACTTTTAGGAGAAATCAACCCGTCGACCTTTCCTACCCCTTAAAAAAATAATGTATGACTTCTTTCAATATTTCGAAAATAATATTGGGAACCCGTTTAGTAAATCGATTAAAATGAATTCTAAAACACATGCTCCATAAAATGAAACTCCATAACATTTTCTACGAATGTGTTTCACTTTTACTAAATGCATTCTAATTCATTTCGTCAGTGGAATTAGACTGCATAATTAAATGTAAAAATTGTTTTTACTAATGACCGGCAAATGTGACTCATGGCATCAAGTGATGTCACTTCCGTGTCTACCAAAAGCAGTAGTGGAAATCAGCCGCCATCTGAAGGAATTTTATCGGTCGGCTGCTCTGATCTGTTCTTTTCCGCGGTTTCTCCGAGAAACACAACGCGAATGACGGGGCAGTACCCTAACAAACAGCGCAGAGGCCACGGGCGATCTTCCCCTCCTCTTCCTTGTCCTACACTCATCCCTTAGACACACTTACACCTGTATGCACTACACAACTACGCATTTGGGGCCCGTAGAGCTTGTCCCAACTGGGGCTGTGCCCAGCTGGTGGTAGATACCTGGAAGGGGAAACCTCAAGCCAACGTGTAGGTCGCAACCGGATCTCACCATCCAGCGGGGGAAAACACGGCTACCTCTAATGATAAAAACGTGAACACACTTAAGAATCCAATACCCATAATGAGCGTAATGCCCATAATTGTCGCGTACAGAAACAATTCAAATCAATCTGGGTGTTCGGCGTGTCCAGAATTGGCGCGTCCAGACACAATTCAAATCAATCTAGCTGTTTCTCATCGGACTTTCTTGCATTGGATGTTTTTGTAGGCGGACTGTCAATCTGGCAGGGCCAGGGAGGTGTGCCCTTACCTTGACCGGGAGCTTCCAAAGAGCGCGTGGAGGCCCATGCCCAGCAAGGCGATGCCGCTCCCCACGGCCAGCCCACCGCCTACGGCGATCTTAGTCGGAGTGAGCTTGTCACTCGGCTCCATAGCCAAGGCTCCGAGCACCTTCGGTCTCCCGTCCGTCTGGAAGAAAAGCGCAAGGTGCTTCGGAATCTGTTCATCACTTGGAATGCTCATATCGCCTCTTAAATGACATAATTGCTGCTTATTTATTTATTTATTTATTTATTTATTTATTTATTTATTTATTTATTTATTTATTTATTTATTTATTTATTTATTTATTTATTTATTTATTTATTTATTTATTTATTTATTTGTTTTATTTATTTATTTATTTATTTATTTATTTATTTATTTATTTATTTATTTATTTATTTATTTATTTATTTATTTATTTATTTATTTATTTATTTATATTTATTTATTTATTTATTTATTTATTTATTTATTTATTTATTTATTTATTTATTTATTTATTTATTTATTTATTTATTTATTTATTTATTTATTTATTTATTTATTTATTTATTTATTTATTTATTTATTTATTTATTTAATTTGTCTATTAACTATTAATTTGTCAAAAAAATTAAAAACTGCTATATAGGGGTGAAGTAAAATTTGCGTCCTTTTTCTCGAGTTTCGGAACCTCTACCCCCCGGTTTTCTTTCTTCATCAAGTTGAATTATGAATAAAAGCAGCAATGATCGTTTATGGCAAAATCGGAAAATAAGAAATATTAACTCCAGTGTAATAGAAAATATTTGCATTGGAAAACTAACGTTAGCTCTTATCCTATATCTTGTCGTGCATAAAGAAATAATTTTCTTTAGCAATAAACAAACGTATTCTTTGCTTAATAATTACATACCCTTTATGGACATCGGCATCGTCAAAAACTGTAGCCAAGTGCAAATGAACAGAAGA
The DNA here is from genome assembly GCA_011170035.1 of Teleogryllus occipitalis. NCBI lineage: Eukaryota > Metazoa > Arthropoda > Insecta > Orthoptera > Gryllidae > Teleogryllus > Teleogryllus occipitalis. The sequence continues at coordinate 160,377 of BLKR01000848.1, read as the reverse complement.
AGAGAAAGCAACAAAAGCTTGAAGAATAATGAGAAGTGCAAGGGTAAGAAAGAAGGCAATAATATGATGAAGTACACGAGTAAAAAGAAGCGTAATAATAATAAGAGTGAAAAGAACCAGAAGTGTGAGATGTAGAACAATAGTACGGAGCTTAAGTATGAAAAGAAGCACGGAAAGAAAAAGCTCAATAGCAAGAAGAAGCGCCTAAGAAAAATGAACAAGAGTAGGAAGAACGTCAAAGTAAGAAGATGCAAAACAGTAAGTAGAATCATCAGAGTAAGAAGAACAAGGTTGTAAAGAAGCCGAAGAGTGAGAAGAAACCCAAGAGTAAGAACCAGCAAGGAAAAAAACGAGAACGCAGAAGAATGAATGAAACAGGAGAAACACCCGGCGTCGTTAGATGAATTGCTTAACTATGCTGCATGAAGTCACGGAAGTGAAGCAATACGGAATCCTGTAGGGGAGTTGGTCTGGGACCGGTTACAAACGGCTCCGAGATCCTGGGCGAAGGAAAGAAAGCATTCGACTAACGCGACGAGACAAAAACTTAACGGAAAATTACACCAGATAAGCTCAATGCCCAAGAAGACTAAGACACGTGTAAAAAAATGCGAGGCAAGGACGCGGTTAATGTATATCATTGATCTTGCCTTAAAAATACGAGGTGGAGGACGAGGATTATGAATCATTGCTCTTACCACAAAAAATCACGAGGCAAAGGAAGAGGTTTATGAATAATCATTGCTCTTCCCATAAAAAATCACGAGGCAAAGGGAGAGGTTTATGAATAATCATTGCTCTTCTCATAAAAAATCACGAGGCAAAGGAAGAGGTTTATGAGTAATCATTGCTCTTACCACAAAAAATCACGAGGCAAAGGAAGAGGTTTATGAATAATCATTGCTCTTCCCATAAAAAATCACGAGGCGAAGGAAGAGGTTTATGAATAATCATTGCTCTTCTCATAAAAAATCACGAGGCAAAGGAAGAGGTTTATGAATAATCATTGCTCTTCCCATAAAAAATTACGAGGCAAAGGAAGAGGTTTATGAATAACCATTGCTCTTCCCATAAAAAAATCACGAGGCAAAGGAAGAGGTTTATGAATAATCATTGCTCTTACCACAAAAAATCACGAGGCGAAGGAAGAGGTTTATGTATAAACATTGCTCTTCCCCTAAAAAAGGAACGCGAGAGGAAGATCGAGGTTTATGTACAATCATTGCGTTCCCCGAACACTCACCTCCGGAAGCAGGTGAAATTTCGGTATGCCAGCAATCAAGCACGACAACTTCCACAAGCTCTTCCTGAGGATGGGTTCTACTCGCTCCACGACTTGATGTTCCAAATGCGTCTGAACGGAGGGCAGCAAGGCCTCCTGGATGGAAGGCCACGTGAAACCCCACTCGCCGAGCCCCGTGATGTCCGCCTGCAGGGGGCCGATATTCTCCACGCGAAGGCAGCGAAGCTCAGCGGAGAACGACGGCGTCAGCAGCACCTCCACTCGCAGCAACAGCGGAGACACGACCCCCTGCGCAAAACCATCCCAAGGGCTCCGTCGGTTGGTTGTTAGTCACTCCGGGCGCGTCAACTACTGAGGTCATCAGTCCCGTAAGTGTGAGGTACCTCCCACCAGCTGGGCACCGTCCCAGCCGGGACAAGCTCTAAGCTCCCGACCGGCCTCCCTAAATTGATTGATTTTTTTTCGTGTTTCCGGGCGCGTCAACGGCTTTGGTCATTAGTCCCGTTAGTGTAGTGCATGTTTTTTTTCTCGGGAGATGGCAGTGATCTTCCCCCGCTGGATGGCGAGATCCGGCGCCGACCTACCGTCGGCTAGTGGGGTTTCCCCCTAACCAGGACTCTCCCACCAGCGGGGCACCGCCTCAGCCAGGACAAGCTCTAAGCTCCCGACCGGTCTCCCGGAATATGTGGTAGTGAAGTGCATGTTAGTGTGTGTGTGTGTGTGTGTGTGTGTGTGTGTGTGTGTGTGTGTGTGTGTGTGAGTGTAAGGGGAGAGGATAGGATAAGGAAGAGGAAGGACAGATCGCGCGCGGTCTGTGGGCCGTTTGGTAGGATACTGCTCCATCATTCGCTTAGTGTTGATCGGAGAAACCACTGAAAACTACCGATCAGAGCAGCCGGCTGCTAGAATTCTCTTCCAGACAGCGACTGAATTCGACCTCGCTGAAAAGCTAGTGTCGAAAATCCTGCCGCCGTGTGGAGTGGGAACCTAGGACCTCCCGGTTAGAGGCGCTGCAGTGACATCAGTTGATGCACTGAGCCACCTCTCCCGGTGTGGGCTCCGTAGATTGTTTAGTGATTCCGGGCGCGTCCACTGCTAAGGCCAGAACTGTAGGGCAAGTTCTATTTACTGTATTGGGTCGGTAAGTCTATTGTAAAATTCTATTAAATAAAAAATATCAATTTATCAATGTACTGTATTATGAACCCATTGAATATGTCAATAAATCGATGTTATGAGTTTTGTGGGAGTTCTCCCTCTCTCATTGGACGCCTCTGGAAACAATTCTGCATCCCATAAGAAAATCGCACTGTCACAAAAAGGAAATTTTACAGGAGAAAAGAATCTTACGGTTACGACCTTTATTCTCTTTTGTTTTTCACGTGACGGTTTTCTTCACATCTTTGCATTAATTTTTATATTACTCTCAGTGACACATCTTATTTAACTTTATCTCTCAGTTTTCTGGGAATTCTGGGGATTCTGGTGACGTTTCTGAGAGAATTCTGGAGCCTTTTCCTTCTACATTATCATGGAACATAGTGCTTTTCAAAAAACATCTAAATAGGTTATTATTTAACCTAGAACATAGTACTTCATTCCACCAGAAAGAGCGGAAAGTGTTATGTAAAATGATGCCAAAACATCAATTTCGAAAAATTTGCACATAGTACGCTTTTCTTCCGGAATACAGAATTTTTGTTTCAGACATATTTTTACCCATTGGCTTGACCGTCCTCCATTCCAGGGGCATATCTCACCATCAACTCTCCGGTCACGTAGATCGGAGGAAGAAACCCCATATCCACGTGAGCTGCGTACCGGCGATACTTAACGGACACCAGTCGAAGTCCCACAGCAGCGCTCAGCACGAGTGCTCGGTCCGCACGCTGGGTGACGGTCACCGGCCCGTGGCGATACACGGAGTTCACATTCTGCGCGTACCCTTCCGTAGCAGTGAAGCAACACACTCGAGGCTGCACAACAGAAGAAGTGGTGACGTGATACACCGACTGCATCCCGCGGTCAAAAAGGTTTGATTGATTGTCAGTGATTCAGGGTGCGACAACTACGGAGGTCGTTAGTCCCGTAAGTGTAGTGCATGTTTTTTTCGGAATATGGTGGTGATCTTCACTCGCTGGATGGCGAGATCTGGCGCCGCCGACCTACCGTCGGCTAGCGGGGTTTTCCCTCAACTAGGTATCTCCCACCAGTGGGTCAGCCGGGACAAGCTCTAAGCTCCCGACAGGTCTCCCGGCATGTGTGGAAGGGTAGTGCATGTTAGTGTAAGTGTATGAAAGGGATGAGGATAGGACAAGGATGAAGAAGGACAGATCGCGCGCGGGCCGTGGCCCGTTTGGTAGGGTACTGCTCCGGCATTCACCTGGTGTTGATCGGAGAAACCACAAAAAAACTACCGAACAGAGCAGCGGGTCTCAAGAATTCTCCTCCAGACAGCGACTAAATTCGACTTAGTTGACATGCTAGTGTCGAAAATCTTGCCACTGCCGGGATTCGAACTTAGGGCCTTCCGGTCAGAGGCAGTGCAGTGATATCAGTGGATGCACTAAAGCACCTCGTCGGCTACCTTTGAATGCAAACTTAACAAAAAAGTTTACTCCTCCCGAAAAAGCGGATGAACGGAACGGGATGCAGTCAGGCTATCCCTTCTCAGATAGCGAAAAGTGAAAGGGGATTAGCTGGAAAGCCAGGGTATGGGAGATATGACCGCGGGATGCACTCTGGCACCATCACAATTTTCATGACGAAGAAAGATACAAAATATGAAATATAGAATTTGTTGTCTTTTAGTTTCTATTCTTGTTACACTAAAAAAACTGAGGAACAGAAATATTTAAGAATCTTAACGAATCTTGTTCTCAACGTGTGGTATCTACGATGGCTGACAACCTGAAAGAATTCTGAATGCGAAGTTTAGGGCATTTAATTTAGTGATCATAGCAATTCATTTAAACGGGCATTCCATTTGGAGTTTAAATTGACAGTCCAGTCCATACTGTTTTCAATTGAAAATGCATTGAAAAAGTGTAAAAGTGTTTCTTCTTTACACTATTAATTTGTAATTACGAAACCAAATTGAGTCACTTAATGACGTACCACCTATTATTTTTTTGCAATGATTTTCGTAATAGCAGTAAAGAGATATTCTATTCTAATGACAAAGTGACATTCATTTACAAATTGAAGAAAAAGTCAGGGAGTAAGAACGAAACATTTGGGATACCATGGTTAAGGCCATGGATAGAAGTCAATGAATCGAAAAGTAAGGATGTACTTTTATGCCTCGCCATTTAAACAATTTGACAATTATCTTTGAGTTACAAAGATATTCAATTTACAATAGAACGATGATACAGATGTAAGATGCATTCTACGAAAACAGAAAATATCAGAATACAAAACTTCATTAGCGTGAGTAAATAACTTAAAATAATTTTCTGTAACGACTATTCAATGTTAGAACTTCTATATGAGGTGTTAAAGCATGTTAAGGCCTACGTTCAGTTCAACCAATAAAACTCGCCTCACTCTGTCTCACTTTGAAACACGTGTCTCGCTTTGAAACAAGTGTCTCGCTTTGAAACACGTGTCTCGCTTTGAAACACGTGTCTCGCTTTGAAACACGTGTCTCGCTTTGAAACACGCGTCTCGCTTTGAAACACGCGTCTCGCTTTGAAACACGTGTCTCGCTTTGAAACACGTGTCTCGCTTTGAAACACGTGTCTCGCTTTGAAACACGCGTCTCGCTTTGAAACACGCGTCTCGCTTTGAAACACGCGTCTCGCTTTGAAACACGCGTCTCGCTTTGAAACACGTGTCTCGCTTTGAAACACGTGTCTCGCTTTGAAACACGCGTCTCGCATTGAAACACGCGTCTCGCATTGAAACACGCGTCTCTCTTTGAAACACGCGTCTCTCTTTGAAACACGCGTCTCTCTTTGAAACACGCGTCTCTCTTTGAAACACGCGTCTCTCTTTGAAACACGCGTCTCTCTTTGAAACACGCGTCTCTCTTCGAAACACGCGTCTCTCTTCGAAACACGCGTCTCTATAGGTAAATATTATGACTGCAAAGGTCTATGAAATCAATTGATGTATTTTACGAAGTTTATTGTCAAATCCGCCTCAAAATTATGTGATCGCAATTGCTCACATTTTTATAGTCCAAATGTCACTATTGTGTTCACAGCGTTTCACCTACGTAGTTTTGGGAACATGTAAGAGCATGTATAAAGAATTACCTAGCAAATACATTGGTACTGTGAAATTTGATGAGTATGTATTTCATCAGGTTGTCCTTTCCATGATAAGTTCATATTATTTTAAACTCGCTGAATATTTTTTCATACATGCTATTTAAAAATACGTGATTTTGATACGTTAGGGATATTTTCCTTCAAAAAAGATCTTGTTGAAGTGGATGTCGGTACATTTTGTTTCAAAAAACGTTGTGGTAGCCTTAAAGATTACTCCTATAGACCATCCGACATTCCGTTAACATTTTTATACCTTTTTCGTACGCCACGTAGGATTACTCTATTTTACTCCTTTCTTATAGAAACTCCGTCTACTGCAAAAAACTCGCAAATAAGTTATTATACGCGCTCGTATCCTTCAGCTCTGAAAGACCTTACTACATTAGTTGACTTCAGAATAAATTATAGCAAGGAGCGTTGTTGACATAATCTGATAACCAGAAATGCTCGCTTCCGTGTACTTTCTGAGCATTTTGCCTTAAAAAAAGAGTTAAATATTTGATATAATAGTTCTGACGACCAAATAATCAAACTCCCCTCCTCTCGCATCTTGTGAAATGAAGGCTCCAGAAATAATATAGCATCAGTTTGACTCAATATTCGGATGTTTTCCCCGAAGACGTTTCATTAGCGCTCTACGTAAGTCTGGTATAATATTACAATATCTTTGATCTTACTCATCAGAATCACAGAAAACATTGTATAGAATGCAGTGATTTATTATGTCCCACCAATATTAATGAAAAGAACTCTGCTTTGTGAACAGACATTACTGTGTAAAAGTTATCTTACACCAGCAATTTAAACAATGTGATCATTTTTCTATAGAGAAAGACACATTTCATTTTTATACTCGTATAAACATGTGCAATAGTTTATTAAATAACAATGGCTTATAGTAAAAAAAAAAATAACAATTTTGTGTTTTTTCATTGGGTCATTTGCGTAGGTTTCAGAAAATCGTAAACAATTTGCAAAATGAATTCGAATTAAACTTCTTTTAAAATGCACAATGAGATAATTAATGACAAAATACATTGTGAGTTTTACAAAATTTGAATAAAGCAATTAAGGCGAAAACGAGGTAGAAAATCCCAAGTGATATGAAAATGCAGCAATGTAACTGAATTGTGGTAATTCTGATGTGGTGTTGTTGACGTTCTTCTGACAACATATGTTGACGAAGATGACCTCTTTTATTTCTTCTCAATGTAACTGAAAATTAAATATACTAGACTTTTCATGTATAATTATTAGATAGATAGAAATGACGCGTTACTTGTGATGTAGGTCGTTTGTCGTGTAATACTCCTCACCATGCCACTTTGTTACAAAAAATCATATATATAATTTGTACATTGGTATATTAAAAATGCATAAAATTAATACAGTTATCTGAAAAAGAGTACTCATTCACCATCTTTTTTTAGATACAAATAATTTGTTCCGATTTTTAATGGACAGCAGAATTAACGAACACTATCCATTAAGAGTGTCTTTTCGCCTCTATATTAGGTTGCATTAATGATATAGTTATTGAAGTAATCTTTTTCAAATCGGTATTCCCACAATTCAGATTGCATTAAATCGATATACCAGTACAATATTACGAAATAAACTAAACGTCTTAACTTAATTTTCCAGTAAAGTCATCAATTATGTTTTAAAATACGTATAAAATTCATAAGTAGGTACATACTGTTATGTCTTTCTAAAAAAAAGTAGGAACTAACCCCGAAGCCCAGAGGCATTGGAACTTCGAATGTCTTGTTCACATCAGGTACTTGCTGCGATCCAAATATGTGACCGGATACTTCTCGGAGCACAAAATCCAAAATTGTATCAAATTCTCCAGATTTCCATGATAGTGTACTTTTCATGAAGTTGGTGTCAGATTTCTTTTCATTGCTTTCATGAAGATGCTCTAGCTCCCAATTTTTTCCAAATCCTCGTGTATTATACAGGAATCTCTGTTTAGAAAAGTAGATCCAATTAGTGTGATTTTTTAAAGCAATTATTCTATATACATTACCATAGGTAATACCGCGAGTGCTTTGGAAATTGTCGATAAATCCCCGACTCGCGAGACGAGGAGGGGATTTATCTCAGAATCTCCAAAGCACGTGTGGTATTTAATAGGACTATTCCACGAATGAAATTAAGTCCAAAGAGTTCCAAAATATTAAAAATAACTGAAAGTGATGTTAAAATTAAAGATATTATGTTATAGTTCATACCCGGTTTATTGGACATGGACATAGCGATCGACATATACCTCCTAAGATAGATGAGTCACAATTTATGATTGACCAGTAGGGAGAGACGGTTAGAAAAATCGGATAGAAAACTTTGTAAGATATTCCGTCCTGATTAGGACATTTTGTATATATAATTAAACACTATTGGTTTCAATTTCATGAGTGGAACAGGAATGCAATTGATTACGATTGTTAATCGAATCGATTACGAAGTTAAGCATTCCTCAATGCCTTTCCAATATAGCCCTTTAGACCACCATTGTTTAAGATTGGAAGTGTCTGGTTTTAAATTATATCTCGACATTATGGTGTAACATAACCTGGGAAATTTACAGACACTGAAGAGGGCCTTACAATTTAGGCCGAAACGTCTGCTTCGAATATATTTAAATTGACTGGAATCATCGTTTTTTCTTGTAATGTTTGATTTATCCAGTGAATCCTGATTTATTTAATTTTAATTATAGTGTTCAGATCACTTAAGCTCCTTGTGGCTCATGGGCAGCGTACCAGCTTTCCGTGGTGTAATCCCGTGTTAGATTCCCGTCCGAGGCAGAAGTAGAGTTGTAGCTTTCGTTTAAAATCGTCCCAGATTCTGTAGCTGTGTGACGAATAAGAGCTCAGGCACGCGGATCTTGCTAGTTAAGGTGAAGAGAACACGTCATGTTCGCCTCATGTCGCTCTTACCCCCAAGCAAGGGAATTTAACGAGGCCCAGGCAAGGGGGACACCGGTAGCTACCCGGCAAATTCGAAGTCGACTAAATATGGCAAATATGTAATACATACATACACATCACTTCATTGTTACATCATTAGTAGCTTGTTTTAATTGTTTCGCTCACAATTTTATCTGAACATTTAAGGAACGTCTCACTTTTGGCACTAGTGGTAAAACTTCAAGCAGTCTATTCACGCCCTACAAGTAACACATTTTACTAGTGGATGTTTAAAATAAATTTTATTCCTTCACCAGTACACTTACTTGAAAATTTAGTATAGCCAAAAACACAAGCGCCAACACAATTGTTGGACTATGATATGACAAGAATTGTAGCCACTCGATCACTCCTACAATGAAATTGAACATTAAGGTAAAATACTCCATAACTTATTGAATATACCATTCACAACGCTAACAATAGTATTATTTTAAGCAATTATTGTACAAATAATAGCATAAAAAATATGAGAAAACATTATAAACAATAAAGAAGTAAGTGAAGAAAGGAAGACGAAACATAGCACAATGCCTCTGTGAAACAACTAAAGAATTAATAATTGTGTGAACGCGCTGACAATAACCTACTACGTACTTAATAAGAATCCTTCGAAGTACCAACGTGTCGCAACAAGAGCAGTGCACAGTGCTGTGGTGAAGGCAATCTTACTAAAAACTGCAAAGAGTAGTTTGAAGTGTAAGGTGAACATCTTGGAACACTACAGCCGGGCACAGACGCTTGGAACCACGGAGATTTGTCAGCGGAAGTCGGCGCTGTTACAAACCGTCGCAATCTAACCACACGACCACATCCTGGCTGCAACTCGCTCCTTTCCAATCGTCGTCGGTGATTCCCCGCAGACGATCGTCAACCCATCGATAAGATAATGCGAGAGCAACTCGCGAGATCAAGTGTGTGATCGAGTACGAACTGGCATCCCGCCAAACAGAGATAGCACACCTGTCACCTGTATAATATTAATTAGACTCTCGAGATTCATTGGCAACATACGAAAATGAGAAGACCAAATGCAAAATATCATTCGTCTCTTCTCTTTTTTTTAAAGTCGCATCAACATATAGGTCATTAGTGAGCACTATTGTAATTAATATTATGATAACCGTAAATTGATTGATTGATTTTTTCGTGTTTCCGGGCGCGCCAACGGCTTCGGTCATTAGTCCCGTTAGTGTAGTGCAATTTTTTATCGGGAGATGGCGGTGATCTTCCCCCGCCGGATGGCGAGATCCGGCGCCGACCTACCGTCGGCTAGCGGGATTTCCCCCTAAACAGGACTCTCCCACCAGCGGGGCACCGCCCCAGCTGAGACAAGCTCTAAGCTCCCGACCGGTCTCCCGGAATATGTGGTAGTGTAGTGCATGTTAGTGTAAGTGTGTGTGTGTGTGTGTAAGGGGAGAGGACAGGACAAGGAAGAGGAAGGACAGATCGCGCGCGGTCCGTGGCCCGTTTGGTAGGGTACTGCTCCGGCATTCGCCTGATGTTGATCGGAGAAACCACGGAAAACTACCGATCAGAGCAGCCGACTGCTAGAATTCTCTTCCAGACAGCGACTGAATTCGACCTAGCTGAAAAGCTAGTATCGAAAATCCTGTCGCCGTCAGGAATCAAACCTAGGACCTCCCGGTCAGAAGCGCTGCAGTGACCAGTTGATGCACGCGGTAGCGGTAGTGAGCGGTAGCTCACTACCGCTATCTGATAATCGTGAAGATGAAATGATATGATGTTAAGGGGCTACTACACTACTGCCTTAGCGATCTCGGCCACCGAATCGACAATCGTCTCATTTTCGTTTATTGAGATTGCAGGCCCTGTAACTACTAGCACTACGATACACATGTCGGTCACCATAATGTTACTGTGGGATAGAGAGGTAAAATACAATTATAATAACAATTTTAAACACGCTCTGCGCGAAATGTGATTTCTCGTGCTTGTTTTCCGTATGCAAAACTGCTAATTTTTTCCTCAGTGTGCGAAACTGTTAATTGTTTTCTCAGCGTGCGAAACATCGCGAAGCGTATGCGAAACCTCTGTAACGATTCGTAATTGTCTTTTGTGTTGACGTTTTTGTTTATTATTTACAAACAATAGTGTTACGACACTAACTGGAATCCATTTACTTTTGTACAAGTAAGGTATTTCTAGTTATTTGATATTTCATTTATATTCCTTTACTTGACGCACTCGTCTCCTTGTCGTCCGAACTATTGTGACGTCGTGGGAAAACACAATAATCACAGACACGAGCTTCAATGATAAATATGTACAGGTTTATTCACAATATGTACAGTAATAATTTAAGTTACTCAGCTCTGGTAGATGTTTACTTCCCTGATCGCAGGAGCGATCCTTAAAAATGAAATGACTGACTCGTGGCCCGCGCCACTCTTCAGCGAGCCTCCCGCACACAGCAGACAGCTCCGGCGACCTCGGTCACCCGTGGATATAGTCTACAACGGCGTCCCAACACATGGGTTGCCGCACGAGCCTAGCTCGGCTCCGCACCGCCCTGGGCGCAAGTTTTGTGCTTTCGCACGAGGGTTCCCACTTAGCTCAACAAACCCCACCCCCGCGCTCTGCGTTCGCTCTTATATAGCTACCACCCACGTGACCTGAAACGTCACTGGGTTTTGCACACGGCCCGCACTAGCCGCTTTGCCAGGCATTTTTGGACATCCATTTCCATAGATTCCAAGAATTTGTCACGCGGCACGCGGCAAAAATGCGCTGTCCCGCACTTTGGGCATCCCTTTCCCTAGCTCTTAGGATTTCTCAGAATACCTCGGCGTGTCACATCCTGCCTGGCCCCTGGCGTCTTATCCTTTGCCGCCGCACCATTGTGGCGCCCCGGCGGTTGCTAGCTGTAGCCCTACAATACGTTACACTATGCTGGACGACAAACTCGACTCGTGCATGAATCACCTGTTTCGCGCCCTTGTTACGTTAATTATTTCCTTCGGGATTTTTAAAATCACTTTACAAATGCACGAAATTTAATCCCTGAGAGCATTCCCCACTTTGTCAACCTTGTGCGTGCGGCGTGTAAAATAAGAATACTCGTAGTTCTCTGTGTGCAAAAGTGAAAATAGCTTAATTCTCCAACCCAAAAGAAAAGCGCTGGTCTTCACGTTACGTGCTCGTTCTTACCAGTGATACTAATGAATTGTCATCTTGCGCATTGTGTAATAATCTAAAAGATTGTTTACGACTGTAACAGTAATTGTAATCAGCTTCTGCGTCAGAGGCCCATCTCAATTAGGTTTCATCAATTTTTCCTTGATATATTGAGTAAATGAGGAAGTTTGTTGTGCCTTGTTTTGCTTCTGAACACTAAATTTCGCGTTTCTCTCATTCAAACGCGAAACAATTTTTTTTGGTGTTTTTTACATTAAATGAATAAATAATATTTTCATGAGATAGGTATTCAAACATTCTAAGCGTTTATTAACAAACAGAAACACGTGTAAAATGTAAAATTACACAGGATATTAGTCAACTTAATTTTACATAGATTTTGCGATTGTGCACATTTCTAATCCCCTGCACCCAGAAGAGATGAATCTCCGAAAATGTAAAACAATGTTTAGAGCACACTCATTTTAAAGATTACGGCTAATGGAACTAAACTCGGGGTGCTTTAAGGACCCGAAAACCGAGTTTTAAGATCTATGTCTCAGGGTTTCTTCGTAATGTATAGTGGTAGCCGGCAGAGCATGATAACGCATTACGTTTTACGTATTTTGATTTGCTGATTTAGTCGTAACTTAAACTACAAAATTCTATATTTTTCATCATTATTATATTTGATGCATCCTTGGGAGTTAATTCTTTATAAACAGTGGGAGAGATTTATGTGTTTTTGTATCGATAAGCCTTAAAAATCTTACAAAATTGTCATCTTTCCCGAGCGTACCTGGTACGTTGGATAATTTATTGATAAATGAATAATTTATCGTTCGAGAGTACGAAACAGGAGATTTTGTTAACGAATCTAAAAGTGGAGGCCAAACACTGACGAGAGGAGCTGATCAGGCTATATCTCTCGAATGAACAATTTTCTTTATTCATTTTTGTTTTCCAAGGTCAAACTTTTCGAAGGAGAAAACAGTTTTTTTTCCCTAGGGCTTTTATCCAGCCGACAGCCGGTTGCCCTTTACGTCCCGAAGGGACGCATATTCGACCATACACTAGACAAACACTTGCGGGCTCCTCTGATCTGGGGTCAGCAGAATGCGAGGCCCTCCGCGACAACACACACGAAGTCAAGGGACAAACAGCCATGCCCAAGGCGGGACTCCAACCGGCGACCTTTCGAACCGAAGCGCTGAGTCGATAGTCGCTCTTAGCCACCTCGGCCATCCAGGTCGGCGAAAACAGTTTTGTAATAATGGCAATTAGAACACAGTGTAGGTGTTCTAATTACAAATGATCCACTATTGGTCCACCCTATTTTCCGGGAGAGGTGGCCCAGTGTCTCTGACCGGGAGGACCTAGGTTCGAGTCGCGACAGTGGCAAGATCTTTCGACACGGGCTTGTCAGTTAGGTCGAATTCAGTCGCTGTCTGGAGGAGAATTCTAGCGGCTCGCTGCTCTGATCGGCAGTTTTCCTTGGCTTCTTCGATCAACATGCGAATGCCAAAGCAGTACCCAAACAAATGGGTCATGGACCTCGCGGGATCTTTTCGTCCTCTTCCTTGTCCTATACACAATTACACTAACATACTCTACAGTACCACACAAGCCGGGAGACCAGGTGAGGGCTATGAGCTTGTCCCGGCTGGGGCGGTACCCCGCTGGTGGGAGATACCTGGTAGGGGAAAACCCGCTAGCTGACGGTAGGTCCGCGCCGGATCTCGCCATCCAGCGGGTTAGGACTACCGCCACCCCCCGAGAAAAAAAACATATACTACACGTACAGGTCCAATGACCTCAGTAGTTGACGCACCCGGAATCACTAACAACCAGGCAATAATAACATTAATCAGTTTCGTAATGGAAGTAATATTAGAACTATCCATGGCATCCTGTTGTCTCTTACCAATGCCATGCCCTAACCTACGAGAAGAAAACCATCCCGTTGGGGAGGGAGGGGTCAATTACGGATACTAAAATGGATTGCGAAATAATTGAGGGATCATTTTATATATTTAAGAACTAACTAGTGTACCCGTCCGAGAACTCTCGCATGATAAACCCCACCCTTTTACTATTTTTCCATTTCCATATTAAGCCTATAATATATATTTTTCTTCAAGACCCTGTTATCTTCTGTCACTTGTTCTACATGTATCCTTGCAAATGATAACAATACAATTCACCTTTGTCGAAACACAGTATCCTTATTTAACGTTATTAGCGAGCAGAAAGGTACACCCGCGTAATTTCAATCGGTAAATCACCCGTGAATATCAAGTAATTAGCTTAATTTCACATGCAGTTGCAAATTCTACCGGTTCTGAACACGTGGTGAAGAATCGAGGAACGTGGAACCAGCAAAAATGTAATACAATGTTTTAGAAGATCTCATCCTGTAGATTACGATGTGAGTAACGTTTCTTTGAGGACTTCGGCCTCAAAATTTTTGTTTTAAGACCCTAAAACGTTTTGTTTATGAGTTACTTCAGAATGTAGATTCAAAAAATCGACCGAATGTTGCGGGTTGCATTTGACATGAATCATTATATGCAATTTTTTCAAAAATCCTTCATAAGTTTAAAGTCAAAGTGCAATTCGTCACATGTCCGTGAAATTCTCTATCTTTACAGACGTTGGTTGCGTGTTAGGCCGCAAAAAGTATCTATACTACTTAAATAATATAGGAGACGATGCTCCGGGCAGAGAAGTCGTAGGTTTAAGTGAAGTCGTAGGCTTCCGCGGCCAGAGTCATGTAAATGATCTTGGCTGTCCAGGTGACGCCGCGTCGAAGGCTGCGTTGCCGACGTTTCGACCATCTTGTCGTGGTCTTTCTCAGCACAACAGCCCTGAGGAAGACCACGACGTCACCTGGACAGCCAAGATCATTTAGATGCTCCGTGCATTTAGCAATATATTTACATTACTTTCCGATAATTTGTTTTAAAATATTTTCAGTTTTTGATATGTGGCAAAGACATGTATGTTTTGAACGTTTTCCTCTCTTGCAGTCCATTCCGTTGTGTCACAGATAATCTGATTTGGGTATTTTTTATTTATTAATTAAAACGAAAATTCTCAAGCAATGATAATTTTAAAACTGCAGATGTACAATTTTTTTGCAGTGCGGATCGGTTGAAAAAAAAAGAAAATCGAATATTTATCGTGAATATTATTTATTAACTAATTTTGATATTTCGAATAGCTATATTTTAACTGCCATATTGTGATTTACAACAGGTTTGAAATAAAGGATTCAATAGTAAAGTTGGGACACTGAAGAGACGTCAAGACAAGATTTTACCCATCCCCCAAACAAGTCAACACATTGACTAGGCATTTTACGTTTACTTTAGTTTATGTGTAAAGTAACGACGGGTAACATTGCCTGGGGTGAAACATTGCTACAACTTCGAAAACTTGAAGTGCGCAGTCTGTATCGTAAATTTATTTACTGGCTATGTTCCCATAGTTAGCTACCTCTCTTAGAAATATTATATACAATCGTTTGTTGCATTGGGCTACAGTTGCAACCTAAAATGTCCGTAAATATGTATGGTGTTTTGTGACGCGGCCAAATCTCGTAATCGAAACTTCGTTAATTTTGGGTTAATTGAGTTGAAATAAACGGCATACATAAATAAATATGCCATATCCTGGGTATGTTATGTCGTGACTTAATAATGATTCATTATAAACAAGACGAAATGTATTAATAGCATATACCACTTACAAAGTAACATTGCCATACGGCCGTCTTTTACCGATATATACATTTTCTTTGAGAAGAAATTCTTACATTGAAACAAATGACATTTGTGAGTTAATATATTATTTCTAAAGCATATTACTCATAAATTGTAAACATTAATTAATTACATTTAATACAATATTACTTTTTTCTTGTCGCCGTACTTGCACTGTAACTTTCACAATCACATCATTAATTTACTTTGTCTTGTTTTTAGAGAATGCCACGTAGACAAATAAAAATTCTAATATTTAAGGTTTACAAACCTATGATGAAGTTAAAATGCACCGAGCAATGAAAAATTTAAATAGTGGAAAATAGAATATGAAAAAGCTACTGAACTGTATGGAATTAGGTCCACTTTAAATGGAGTGTGTTGTGTCAAAATATGATATTGTTGCTGAGCTTCCCTTTCAAATATAAAAAGGAGAAAGTTATTTTTCCCTATCGCATTTAATCACAATTTTAACTGTTAATAAAACTCATTTTAGACTAAGTTCAAAATGCAGTGTTTATCCCTGTTTAGCGTATTTAAACAGTCAAAAACAAAAGACTAATAATCATAAAATTTGTTCTGATGCATACTTATGTGTTTCTGATTCATATTCAACTTACACACATTTAAACATTACCAGAGACTTGGAAATAAATACGGGTGGTAATGTTTGACATCTGCAGGGTAACATTGCCACTTTGCTTGCTTTTAAAAAAGAATAAAATCTTTCAAATTATGGAAGCTGTGACTTCAATATTTTGAGGAAACATAATACTATTGTGGTGGATTAAATTGTCAAACAAATTATTGTGAAGATTGCTGCAACAAAGTAGAACTTTGATTTTGCACTAGAACTTTGCATTTGAACAGAGATGTGGCAATGTTACCCCAGTTATCTTACTAAAAAAAATAATTTCAAAAAATATATTCTGCGTGGGACGCGAGCTCTGAATCATTGAAATGTACAGATGATTTCATAGATGCAAATATCCTGTATCAATAATGATATACCGGGAGCGATGGTTCAGTACATCAACTGCAGTGCCTCTGGCCGGGAGGTCCTAGGTTCGAGGTCCGACGGTGGCAGGTTTTTCGACACTAGCTTTTCAGCTAGGTCGAATTCAGCCGCTGTCTGGAGAAGTCCAGGGACCGGCTGCTCTGATCGGTAGTTTTCCGTGGTTTCTCCGATCAACCCCAGGCGAATGCCGGAGCAGTACCCTACCAAATGGGCCACGGACCACGCGCGATCTTTACTGTCTCTTCCTTGTCCTATCCTCACCCCTTGCTTAGACACACACACTAACACGAACTACACTACTATATATTCCGGGAGACCGGTCGGGAGTTTGGAGCTTGTCCCGGCTGGGGCGATGCCCCGCTGGTGGGAGATATCTGGTTAGGGAAACACCGCTAGTCGACAGTAGGTCGGTGTCGGATCTCACCATTCAGTGGGGGAAGATCACCGCCACCTCCTGAGTAAAAACATGCGCTACACTTACAGGACTAATGACCTCTGTTGTTGACTTGCCCGGAATCAGTAATCAATCAATAATGTTATATACAAATTTTCATAATCATATACGCCATATCGATTACTCATCGTTTGTGTCAATATCAGAAAATGTGTACTGCTAAGATACAATTGAATATTATTCGATGATTCTTGACCCGATGTAATTATATGTCTGCTGGTTATTGAGATTGGGTCACAAGAAAGAAAACATTTGTTCAACTGCAACTATAGATATAAGTGATGTACTGTACATATCTTTGTATATAAAATTTTTTATCTGTTCTCTAGCCCTGATGAAGGCCAAATATACGGCCGAAACGTCGGCAATGTAAAATGCGTGTTTTCTTTCTTGTGACCCAATCTCAATAACCAGCAGACATACAGATACAATTGAAGTTCAACTTCAGTTACGAGTTGCAATCTTTTTCATGAATTGGATAGTAGGACGTGCGTAAATGTTGTAGTAATGTTTTGTGGTGAATGATACGTGTGCTTTCTCATTTTACAGAATATTAACACATGCGCTAAATGCAGAACGAAAATTAGTGGGGAGTCAACGTCTAGTGAAAGCTTGAGTGTCTAGTGAAACCATATTATACGATTACTAAATATTTGCAGACACTGAAACTTTACATCAGCCACTGAATTGTAGCTTATTAAGATTTGAAGAGTATTCTGTTCTATGAATGAGAATTAAAGAAGGAATACACAAAGCAAATACGGACTGTGTAATGATCTTGAAATATTGCTAAGTGACGGAAATAATTAAAGTGTTTAAATTTTTAGAGAAAATAAACATACAAATTTATTGATTCAGGATAGCAGAGATATTAAGCGCAAGTAGTTTATTATCATTTGAATTTTAATATAAAGAAATTTCAGCCTCGCTAAGGCAGTAGTGTCGTAGTGATCTCAGACCAAAGGGTCGCGGGTTCGAGTCCCGCCTCGGGCATGGTTGTATTTGTGTTTGTCCTTTCACCCCTTATCATCACCATATCGTTTCATCTTTACTGTTATAGAACGATTTTCCTAAGGATGAGCCAAGGTGACAGCTAGTGCTGGCAACATAACTGAAGGGTCTGTGGTCGTTGTGCCCTCGAGCCCATGAGACTCCCTGCATTCGTTCGTTTGCAGTTGGCTAACTTGTAAATGGCTTTGACGCTTCCTTTTGTGATGTCCTCGTCCGACAACTATAGTGCGCCAGGAGAAATAATTGAAATTGAGAAGTTCAGAGTTATGTGCTCTTTTGTAAAAATTCTTTATATCAATTAACATTACATTAAATTTACTTTTTGTGAGATAAATATTATGTTTATTTTAAAATGGAGATGCGTAGTGGTGCACGTGTTTCTGTCTATTGTGCTGTTGTACGGCGAGCTGTAATTGAGAGCTTTCTATTTACATTCGTGGCAGTTTTCTTTTACTGATTGTGAGAGCATGTTAAGAGATTTTCCACATACGTAATTAAATTTAAATATTTTCCGGACTCGCGTACGTGCATATACTTCAGCGAAACTCTTGGACTTCTATATAGTGATGTTTTTACAGGAGCCATAACCTAACACTTTACAAAGAGGCGTGGCTGAACAGCTGTCGCGGCGGAGGGATACTTCTCTGAAAAACATGTGATGTTCACTTGTTTTCGTGAACTGTCACTTTGGCTCATCCTTACGAAAATCCTTCTATACCATAACGTTAACTCCAATAGTGGTCGCTAATGACCTTAGATGTTGATGCGACCTTAAATAACAAAAAAAAAGTTCAGCCATACATGTGTTTCGGGACTTTATCCCTTCTCATAGTATGTCTCTGTCCTTCGTACGACATACAAGATGGGGTCAACTTATAACCTTTCTTCCTAGTAAAGTTTAATCTACGTTACTTGAAGCAACTGATGATGGGATGAAGTCCCGAGACACACATACGGGTGAATTTTCTATTTATTTAAATTCGTATTGTAATAAAGTTGATACCTCCCCTGAATCAATAATCATGGAGTATCACATTATCTCTGCTGCCACTACGGAACTTATACACAAATTTATTTCGAGCAGCCATGTATTTTGTGCTATGTCTGTTGTATGCTATGTTTTCGAGACGATATTCAGAGTAGCCGCCTCTCTCTTCTTGACGACACCGGCAGCAGAGATTCCTCGCAAACTTCTCTCTCACGCGAGAGATGATGCAGAAAGGACTTGCTATAGAAATACGTACTGCATAATTGTATTTATCGCAAGTTTTCTAACCTTTCAAAAGAAGGCCATTGAAGCTGTAGACTTTGTTCAATTGACAGTGTCATAAAATCGTGGTATATTTCTCATATTATATCTTATCTTTATTACTTTTTCGTGACAGATAAACACTTGCGACTGTTTACTTCAGAATATCAAAATCTTCGTTGACTGCGTCTGACTTGCATGTGTGTATACTGGGCATATGGGTTTTTATTGATGCCACTTTTGCCAGCTATCTGTGTTCTCAGGCCTGACCCTGGTTTTATTTATTATCCACGCCTGGGGGTACGGGAGACATGTAGAAGTATTCCCACCACCGTCGCCAGCTTATCTGGCCCTGCACGAACTTTCTTTCGTCACACTGCTATAGAAACTGAGGAGATTTGTATAAGAATGCTACATATCTATTTTTGCCCCGTTCGGGAATCGAATCCCGAAACGCCTTACAGATAGCTAGTTCACTGTCTCTGAGTCATCCGAAGGGACCACCACACTATTTATCTCGCAAAACAGCTTTCTGCGAGATTATATTTTGTATTAAATCATTTTGATGAATCAACTGATTTAATACAATAAAAGCATTGATGTGTAGAAGCACGAGATGTCCTGACAATATTTATTCGATTTTTTCTTTCTAAAATTCTCTGAGAATTTACAAAGATATTGAGAAATAGGGAAAGGTGTTAACAACATAGTTGATAATACAAATACCAGACTTAGTGTCTGTATTAACTATACGTTAACTTCACCCGCGTGAACTATTTGCTATTTAAATTACTCAATTGCATTGCACGCAGAAATTAGAAGAAAACTACGCAGTCTCCGGCTACATTACAGGTGTCTAGGATTTCGTTAGATTCCTAAGAACTCGAAAAAATCTAAAAACAATGAAATGAAAAATTCAAATTTTTTACTTTCACTGAAAAATTCTCATATTTGTGTTATTCTGTCAATTCTCATAGTGCACGTACCGACTTAATTTTCAAACAATGCGTCATTTCTTACGTCACACGACGTCATGCTATGACAAAGCTTCAAGGAAGAGGCCACCCAGCATTAAATATTTGCTTTCTACGTGTTGTGTGATTGAACTGCCACTTTTTTGACATTCTTGTTACGTAAAAAACTGTTGTACTCAATATATTATTTTCTGTGTTACTGAAGTATTCCAGAAGTAAAAAAAAACTCTTGTATTGTATTCTCTCTGTACTCTGTTCTGTGTATACGTAGTATTCGAGACGACTTTTTAAACATTTAATTATGGCAGTGTTAAACGACGACACTTTATTTAATGTTTTCGAGCAGTGTGCGTGCTTTTGGAAAAGGATTTCGTGACTTGTTTGTTTAGCAGCATTGTTACTGCTGCCGGCCACTGCCATCAGCCTAATGGAGTTAGCAAGTGATAAAGAAATCCCTGCTTCTCCCACCTTCTTCTTAGATTCTGCTTGGAAAGACTGATTTTATGAACAGCCCTAGAAAACAGTTCTTTAAAAAAAGAAAGCTGCTACTTACACTTGTTTCACTTAGAGAATGAATTTACGTCATCGTCTTTTATTTACACCTTTCGATTAAAGTTAGAGGTTGTCTACATGTTTTACATTTCAAAGATTTATTTATGTAGATTTTATTGCTTCTCGTTCTCCTTTACCAAATTTTTCAGAACGGCAAACTATTGTTCTAATAATAAAGATACAGGTGTGAAAAAAACTACCCAGAAACTTTCCACTCTCTATTTTATCCAGATTTTCGTCTCTGCTGTGTTGTGCCAGCAAACTGTCGAGGAAGATTGAGATTGTTTTTCTCGAAGATAGCATGTGAGGTGAACGTGACTCAGATTTTGGCAGACAGCTGAATGAAAGAAGCCGAAATTCAGTGAGACCCTTTTTTTGAAACATTTAACTCTCTGAATTAAGTTATACTATTATTATTATTATTATTATTATTATTATTATTATTATTATTATTATTATTATTATTATTATTCCATTTTCACACACATTATTGGTCTTTCACAGCTACCACACAGATACATCAAACCATGGTAACTTATTTTCTTAACCATTAAAATATTCAATTATTAATATAATACAATATAAAATATCAAACTTGAAATTACAATATAACAGCTAAATTTAAAAGCTTTAGAATCCCACATGTTCTCCCATGAACCTCCTGACCAATGAGCACGTAAATATGCTGACTGATTTTTGAAGAGCCATGATAATAGTCTTGTCCATACCTAGGTCGTCTATCAATCTGCTAAGAAGTTTTAGTACGACTCCAGTTGCTGATAGGACAATTGGAAAAGTTTTAACGTCAGCAACATGCCACTGTTCTCTCACTGCATATGCTAGCTCTCTGTATTTATTGATATTTGCCTGATATGTTGTCAACATGTTGCATTTGCATCGTCTATTATTATTATTATTATTATTATTATTATTATTATTATTATTATTATTATCATTATTAGCGTATCGGCCATTTACGATCACACTACAAGTTGAATTTCGAGGCTCCGGAACTATTAATTTTGGGGATGAGCTTTTTACGACTGTATCTATATATTTAAAACAATAAGGTATTCTGCCATGGCTTCGTTTAGAGATTCTACTGAACCGATTGTTGTATTTTTTCTTTTAAATGAAAGAATATGAATTCTAGATGTGTTATCAGATATTGTTTGCGTTGATTCACCAATATTTACGGTGTAAATTAATTAATTAATTAAATCATTCTTTAATAGTACGCTTATCAATAGTCAATTGTTTTCTTTCAAACGGTGGCAGTTTCAAAATCGATATATATGAGTCCATAGATGTGAGTCCATGCTGTTTGATGTTTTGTTTTGATTGTTGAGATTTGTTTACAATTCGTCAAGGTTTTGTTTCAGTGTAATAATTGCATTGTGGTGTTGACAGTTTGCATGTATTTGCTTCTGTGGTGTATTTTGTAGAAAACATTCGCACAGTGGGTTTTGCTCGGTTGTACTGAAGTAGTGAAGTTGTTTACAGGTTATGTCGAATTCCGAATCGTTGTCCACGCGCCCCAAAAGACGCAAACGTACATTAACTGGACGCAGGGAAAGAGAAAGTCAGCGTAGGTGTCGTGATAGTGAGGTCATTTCGTTTTCTATTGGGTCATTGTCTATGAAATATCAGTTTTGTTCTGCTTTCTACTTTCCATGTGAGGGAAATTCTGCAAACGATTTACTGTGTGATGCTTAAATGTGAAAATAAGTATACCTTCGAGAAATATGCCAGAAGAAATCAAACAGTTGTTTATAGATGATGACACATGAAAAAACTTTAGAAGTAATATCCTTCAGTATAATAGTGCTATATCTTTTGTGCCGATATTGCATTGCCACCTGGTCATGGGCCACACGAGTTCAAAATTTTGGGAACTCATCACAGAATATCTTCATTATACCCTCAAGATCCAAACAATGCAATATATTGAGAACATTAGTCTGGGTACAGTATTTTACATTGATCTTAGATCTCACCGTCAAATTTTGACGGGTTCTCACTAGTTTCTTGATAAAACAAGGTCGTTACCCTTGAATTATGAGATGATAGGATGATTGATGATGGTGAAGTGTAGCGTCGCCTGGTCCGGCGCCGGTGCGTCGGGCCGCTTCGGGGAAACCCGCGCTAAGCCGGATGTGGATGGTGGTGGAGAGGGGCGGCGCCACGCCGCGCCGGTTGGAAAAGCCCTTAGGAATCCCGGCTGGAATTTCCTTGAAAAGGACGCGCGCGGAGGCGAGTTTAAGAGATGTCGGTTGCAGCCTGGAAAGTCTGGCCAGCGAGCCGTATGACGCCCGCTGCTTGTAGGGTGGGGGCGAGCCGTCGGATATTTAAGGCCGCGCCGACAGGCGCCTCGCGGGATACGCTGGGTGTCGAAAGACGTGAGGTATCTCCAGTGCTATCATTGCACGTGATCTTCGGGTCGAAGATCGGTTTGGCGACAAGCCATGTAACTGGTGTAGTTACGGGACTCTATGTCCGACAGCTTCGCACCTCGCGTTGCTTTTTGCTGCTTCCGAAGCAGTGGTTCTGGGCGAAGGCCTAGGGACGGTCGCGGGGTTTCGCGGCTAAGAGAACTGAAAGGTTGCCAAGGGGTTAGATTTTCGTATTATAATCTTTGTACATTAATTGTAAATATTCTGTAAATATATTGTATATATCAATCAGAACAGTCGTCTGTGTTTTTCATCCTAGTACGTCACAGAAGGAACAATCACAAATACGACCATGCCTACGCAGGACTTGAACCTGCAGCCTCCACGACGCAGACGACGGCTTCCGCAACTATCTGCGCCTCGGGGCCGGCTATTAAGTTATGTTAATCTTCAAAAATATTTTTATAACATGCGACATAAAGTAGAATAAGCTGCTCAACTATTTGGCGACGTTTTAAAAGTTCTACTGAAACAATTAAATGAAAAATATAGTGAAAAGGAAGAAGATGTACTATTAAGTTAGCCGTCATAAGATAATGCCACCGGAATCAGAACAGGTCTACAATTTGCAGAGTGGTTGGAAATCTGAATAATATATTTTCGAGGTTTGTGAGATTGAAGTGTATTTTTTTCTTCAGATCAATCACTTGAAGAATGCACTTCAAATATACTCGTTGACATCGGTATAAAATGAAAATTGTAAGTAAATGACGAACAGGGCTTTTATTTGTAGGAATTCAAGGAAGTTCCTTCTCAAGATAACAACTACCTGAAATCATTATCAAAAATGTTATTTTTCCACTCATAAGAATATTACTTAAGCCTGCAGCTTTACGGTTTATAATGTATCTCAGTAAATGGTCTGTACTAGGGGTATCAATCTTTCACGACCCGAACCTCCCTTCAAGTTCTGATATTAGATTATGTTTCCATATTTTACGTATGGTATATTTTAGTACAAAATCTGTGCTTTGCCGTTAGGGTTAATAAGTATTCTAACTCCAAAAATGTTTTAAAATGATTTATAATTACAAACAGTGATAATTAATTTTTATCAGCAAAACAAGTAAGTTAAAATGTTTAAAGAGCACACATTACTAAGGATTCTCTTTTCTCTACAACAATAATTTCATGTAACTATTTAATTCCGTTTCGTAAGAACACGCTCAGTGCACGAACTGACACAAGTTTTTAAATGTTTGGTTCTAACAGCAACAATACACATTTAAAATCACCTTCAACATCCAGCCACCGGTAGCTCAGCGCATCAACTGATGCCACTGCAGCGCCTCTGACCGGGAGGTCCTACGTTCGAGTCCTGAGGGCGGCAGGATTTTCGACACTAGCTTTTCAGCTAGGCCGAATTCAGTCGCTGACTGGAAGATAATTCTAGAGCTGCACTGCACTGCACAGATGGAGAAATAATTATTGTCTACATTGTTTAGGGCCTGTGAAACTACAAAACCCTGTGAATGGATCCAGATCATTGGGCATAAATTATGCAAATGAAAAACTACCACTTCACAGAGTGAAAGGCTGACAATTGTTAACAACGACAAAACAACTGCGTACTCCACGCCTTGCTGCACGTTATCTCAAGGACGTCACTTTCAAAAGCTGCGATGGCTTATCGCGTGGAGCGCTCTGAAGTGTTACTCCGGGGGGAGTTGAGCACGAACTGTCGTGTATAAATAAGAACGTTCGTTGAAGTAGTGATTGTGAAACAACATGTACTTTCTCACCCTGTCTTAACGCAAAATTATGCGAAATTTACTCAAATTTTCGATTGATTGATTGATTTTTTCTTGTTTCCGGGCGCGTCAACTGCTTCGGTCATTAGTCCCGTTAGTGTAGTGCATGTTTTTTCTCGGGAGAGGGTGGTGATCTTCCCCCGCTGGATGGCGAGATCCGGCACCGACCTACCGTCGGCTAGTGGGGATTCCCCCTAACCAGGACTCTCCCACCAGCGGGGCACCGCCCCAGCCGGGACAAGCTCTAAGCTCCCGACCGGTCTCCCGGAATATGTGTTAGTGTAAGTGTGTGTGTAAGGGGACAGGGTAGGACAAGGAAGAGGAAGGAAAGATCGCGCGCGGTCCGTGGCCCGTTTGGTAGGGTACTGCTCCGGGATTCGCCTGGTGCTGATCGGAGAAACAACGGAAAACTACCGATCAGAGCAGCCGGCCGCTAGAATTCTCCTCCAGACAGCGACTGAATTCGACCTAGCTGAAAAGCTAGTGTCGAAAATCCTGCTGCCGTCAGGAATCGAACCTAGGACCTCCCGGTCAGAGGCGCTGCAGTGACATCAGTTGTTGCACTGAGCTACCGCTCCCGGTCGCTCGCCTTTGAGAACAGTGGTTGGTACCACTGCTGATGTAACCTCCGACGCCGCCACAGGCTCCATGTCTGCCGTCTTGTTTAAGTACTGATATCATCAGAGTATGCTACTGAAATCATAGAGAGTTGTGACGTAACTTTATGTTTTAATCTGACGTGTGCATCGTGTTAACTTCAATCAATGCCAACACTCCCTTAAGTTTTATGTGTCAGAGACTCCCATCGTCAGTAATATTTTGAATAGTACTAGAAAGCTTCTAAGCATTATGTTACAAAAAGTTTTTCTTGGCAATATACGTAGGCGTGAGAGGCATTCTGAACATGTACTCGTCATAGAAAATAGAAATTTTTATTCGATGGTAGAACTTCACTACATAACCAGATTTTATTTTTATATCTAACTCTTAATCCTACTTCGCCTCAAAATTTCATACAACTATTCACTATTCACACGAAAGCATTTTTTGGTGGTTCCTTGCTCATAAACCTGTTGTATCTACGAAAGACGAGAAATTAAACAGGAAAGCTTTAATGAACGATGGATAGTGCGGGGGAATTCTCTATATGTTTTACGTGACAACCGTTTACAAGCCAACGAGGGACAGATGGACGGGCAGACAGATTGATGGACGTGCGAATGGAGGGACGGGCAGTCGGACGGACGGACTAAGTGCCAGAGAGCCCCATATCTCTTCGGCAGACGGCTCCGGCAACCGCTGCCGTTCGGGAAGTGTTCACTTCGGCCAGTCCACAGAACTAGTTTATCCCCTCCATCCTAGTTTCTTCTCTTCTCCTCTTCATCGTCATCATCACCATCGCCACCGCCACCACCACCGCCATCACCGTCACCGTTTTCGTTATCACTTCACCATCACCGCCACCGTCACCGTAACCGTCACCATCCCCATCCCCGTCACCATCCCCGTCACCATCCCCGTCACCATCTCCGTCACCATCCCCATCACCACCCCCGTCACCATCCCCATCACCACCCCGTCACCATCCCCATCACCACCCCCGTCACCATCCCCCCCGTCACCATCCCTCACCATCCCCGTCACCATCCCCCGTCACCATCCCCGTCACCATCCCCGTCACCATCCCCGTCACCATCCCCGTCACCATCCCCGTCATCATCCCCGTCACCATCCCGTCACCATCCCATCACCACCCCCGTCACCACCCCCGTCACCATCCCCGTCACCATCCCCGTCTGCATCCCGTCACCATCCCGTCACCATCCCGTCACCATCCCCGTCACCATCCCCGTCACCATCCCCGTCACCATCCCCGTCACCGTCACCGTCTCACCGTCGTCACCGTCACCGTCACCGTCACCGTCACCGTCACCGTCACCGTCACCGTCACCATCCCCGTCATTCCCCGTCACCTTCCCGTCACCATCCCCGTCACCATCCCCGTCACCATCCCCGTCACCATCCCCCGTCACCATCCCCGTCACCATCCCCGTCACCATCCCCGTCACCGTCACCATCCCCGTCACCGTCATCACCCCCCCGTCACCGTCCCGTCACCACCCCGTCACCATCCCCGTCACCACCCCCGTCACCATCCCCTTCACCATCCCCGTCACCATCCCCGTCACCATCCCCGTCACCATCCCCGTCACCATCCCCGTCACCATCCCCGTCACCAACACCGTCACCAACACAGTCACCATCAGCATCAGCACAAACATTTCGTTTTCGTACATTTTTCATTCCTTTATTAATTGGTCATCGTTCAATATTGTTTCCTCATACATTCGTTTTTGCTTCATTGTGTTTCCGCTATAGATTCATCATGCATCCGTTTTTGGTTTATGGAACATTTGAATTTTTTCGTCAATAAACAGTAAAAAATGTATTTGACATATGGGGAAAAGTATACTATTTTACTGGTTCTTCATGCACTTGTTATTCGTTCAACATACATGCGGTGTTGGTTTATCAAACATTCGTTATTGGTTCATGAATTCGTCATCATGAATTCGTTATTAACACATCAATTAGGCGTTAAACAATAAACAATTTTTATGGCATTCATTCATTCACTTGTTTGCTTATTCAAATGTTCATATGTTTCCTCATTTATATTGCTTCTTTATTCATTCACACCTCGTTCGTTTTTGCATATTTTTTGGCAATTTACTCTGGCACTAACGAAAGTGTTCATAAGAGAATGCACTGATTGTTTCAAAACAAACTCTTTGCTAAGATTTCTGTTGTACTCTTTATCAATGCATTTTTGAAGATGTTTATTGCAAGTCGCAATAATTTACAAATGGAATGGTCGGTACAAAAATAAAGTACATGATATTGCTAGAGACGGCCACTGAAGCTTCTTTGTTCTGCAGAGAGTGAGTGAATGAATATTGATTTCCAACGCATCAAACACTACGGTCAATACTTGTGTAAGTGTAGGGCGTGTTAAATCCCTGGAGGTGGAGAAGTTTCTCGCCCATTGAAACATGATATTAGGGCGCCGGCCAATATGATGGCTTCCGACAGTTTCCTCCTCCAGGTCAGCGTGGCACCGCTCCAGACACGGAGCGGGGCCCCCTGGTGGGAGATACCTGGTTAGGAAAACATTGCTGGCCGACGGGCAGGTTGGCGCAAGATCTCGCCATCCAGCAGGGGAAGATTAACCGCACCTTCCGAGGTAAAATGCACTACACTAACGGGAATAATGACCTTAGCAGTTGACGCGACCGGAAACACTAACAATCAATTAATACCGTTCCAGTCACGACAAGCTGTAAGCTCCCGACTTGCGTGGTCGTGTAGCATGTATAATTTGTGTATGTGTATTAGAGAGAGAGAAAGAGAGAGAGAGAAAGAGAGAGAGAAAGAGAGAGAGAGAAAGAGAGAGAGAGAAAGAGAGAGAGAGAAAGAGAGAGAGAAAGAGAGAGAGAAAGAGAGAGAGAAAGAGAGAGAAAGAGAGAGAAAGAGAGAGAGAAAGAGAGAGAGAGAGATAGAGAGAAAGAGAGAGAGAGAAAGAGAGAGAGAAAGAAAGAGAGAAAGAAAGAGAGAAAGATAGAGAGAATGAGAGAGAGAGAAAGAGAGAGAAAGAGAGAGAGAAAGAGAGAGAGAAGGAGAGAGAGAAGGAGAGAGAGAAGGAGAGAGAGAAAGAGAGAGAGAAAGAGAGAGAAAGAGAGACAGAAAGAGAGAGAGAAGGACAGAGATAAAGAGAAAGAGAGAGAAAGAGGGAGAGAAAGAAAGAGGAAGAAAGAGGGAGAGGGAGAGACTAAGGGGGAAGACGAAACAAAGATGACGAAAGTTTATGGCCCGTTTTGATAAGTTACTGCTTCGGTATTTCAATTGTATTAATTGGGAAAATCCAAGGAAACATCGTAGGTCTGAAGGTTCTAATAGGTTGTAGTGCCAACGAAGGCGGAGTATCATTGTTATCTACGAAGTAGCTATGTTTATCGATGCCCATCCCTAAACGACAATTCTAGAAGTCGGCTGCCGTGAACGGATTGTTCCGATCAGCCCGATCAATAATAAAGAAAAACGTGGGCAGTGCTGAGGAAGAGGGGATGCGCGGGTGGCATGCTCATATTGTTTGAATAAGAAAAAGGAGATGAAGCAGCAAAGAAGAATAACGACTTGCAAAAGATAAATCAAAAGAAGAAACAGAACGAAAGGAACAATGGAAGAAAAGTAAGATGAAACAAGGAAATAAAGCGAAGAAAAATATTTAAAAAATGAAACAGAAGAAAAAGGAGTAGAAAAAGAAATATCAACGTACCTAAAGAAGAAACAAGAAGGCAGAAGGAGTAGAAGAAACACGAAAAGGAGAAGAGGGAGGAGTACGAGGAGACCCAAGGGAAGGGGATGGAGTAGGAGGAGACCAAAGTAAGAACTAGCAAAGTAGCAAAAGGGGACAACACATAAGAAACGAGACACGAGAAGCAACAGAAGAAACAGTAGAGAAGAAGGGAGTGAAGGAGAACAAGGAGCAAATTGAACGACTCGCCCACAGCCCAGCCCCATCCGAGAACCGCATCGCCCGTTCCAACCCGCGCGTCCAGTTGGAGCGAGAGGCCGCTCCGCCGAGCGCGTCAACGCGTCAGGGCAATCGCCAGAGGGCGACGGACGTGCGACGGACGTGCGACGGACGTGATGGGCTTCAGGGGGCGTGGCGGAAGGGAAGAGGGCTTCCGCAGTGTGGCGCATGAAGCAATACGCAGCGGCCAGGCTTTCATTAACAGAAGAAATAGCAAAAGAAGAAGCAAGGTAAGGAGTAGTAGACAAAGAACAAACACAACACGAAACTAAAGAATAAACAAGAAACAAAGAAAGGGACTTTTTTTTCTAAAGCGACCTTAAATAAATAACTAAAAAAATAAACGGGAGAAGAATGAAGAAAATAAAAATGCAGAAGAAAGCAAAGTAAGGAGAAAAATGATCGCAAACTTGAGAAGAAAGAGAAACAAAACCAGAAATACAAAAAGAATAAAAAATTAAGTAAAGACGAAACAAAGAAGAAGCATATGAATAACAAACAAAAAGAGACAGAAGCATGAGAGTAAAGAAAAGGAAAAAAAGAAGAGAGGTGGTTAAGTAGCAAAGTAGCAGAAGAAGAGGGAGAAACTGAAGAAACGAGACCAAAGAAGCAACAGAAGAAGCAGTAGAGGAGAAGGGAGTGAAGGAGAACAAGGAACAAGTTGAACGACTCCGCCTCCGCCCAGCCCCACACGAGAACCTCAGCGGCCGCTCTAAACCGCGCGTCGAATCGGAGCGAGAACCTGGCGCCCCACAAGGCCGCGCGGCCGGGCGCGTCAGCGCGTGGCGATCGCCGGAGGGCGACGGACGTGCGACGGACGTGATGGGCTTCAGGGGGCGTAGCGGAAGGGTAGGGGCTTTTACAGAGCGGCGGATGAGGCAATACACGGCTGCCATGCTCGCATTATCCGAAGAAGAGAAGGCAAAAGAACAAGCAGAAGGAGAAAGTGAACCAAAAGAAGAAACGGCACAAGAAGAACTAAAGAAAAATTAAAAAAGAATCAAAGAAGAAACAAAGACTTAGAAGAATGAACAAACTGAATCAGAAGAAAAAGAACCAAAGTACGAAAAAAGAACCAAAAGAAGAAATAATAAGAAACAAAAAATGAAAGAACCTTACATAGAAGAACCACATAAAAAACAAAAAGAGACAGAAGCATGACAATAAAGAAAAAAAGACAAAAAGAAGAGAAGCAGAAAGTACGAAGTAGCAAAGTAGCAACGGGGGGTCTCAATAGACGAAACGAGAAACAGGAAGCAACAGAAGAAGCAGTAGAGGAGAAGGGAGTGAAGGAGAACAAGGAGCAAGTTGAACGACTCCGCCTCCGCCCAGCCCCACACGAGAACCTCAGCGTGCGTTCTAAACCGCGCGTCGAATCGGAGCGAGAACCTGGCGCCCCACAAGGCCGCGCGGCCGGGCGCGTCAGCGCGTGGCGATCGCGGGCGGGCGACGGGGCCGCGCGGGGCGAAATGGGCGGAGGGGCGGAAGGGCGAAGGGGTGAGGGGAGGGGTGGGTTATTTCCAGGCGCCGGGCGGCGTCGCGCGAGGGGCGAGGGGCGGGGCGCGGGCCGGCCGCCCACGGGCGTGCATCATAGCCGATGTCGAGGGCCCGCGCTGGAAATAATACGCGGACTGTGTCACCGCCGCCGCCGCCGCCGCCGCCCAACGCACACTGGGTCGAAATGGGTCGCACACACGGATAGCTGAAAGTACTAGGGTTGCCAGATTGCAACTATTTGAGTGAACTGTTCACTATTTCAATTATTGATTCACTGGTTAGAAAATGAGAATAGTGAACGCGTACAAAAATGTTTCGATTAGAGCTGAATTTGCCCTTTTGGAAATCTTGGGTCGAAATGGGTCGCACACACGGATAGCAGAAAGTACTAGGGTTGCCAGATTGCCACTATTTGAGTGAACTGTTCACTATTTCAATTATTGATTCACTGATTACACAATGAGAATAGTGAAAGCGTAGAAAAATGTTTCGATTAGAGCTGAATTTGCCCTTTTGGAAATCTTGGGTCGAAATGGGTCGCACACACGGATAGCAGAAAGTACTAGGGTTACCAGATTGCCACTATTTGAGTGAGCTGTTCACTATTTCAATTATTGATTCACTGATTACACAATGAGAATAGTGAAAGCGTAGAAAAATGTTTCGATTAGAGCTGAATTTGCCCTTTTGGAAATCTTGGGTCGAAATGGGTCGCGCACACGGATAGCTGAAAGTACTAGGGTTACCAGATTGCCACTATTTGAGTGAACTGTTCACTATTTCAATTATTGATTCACTGATTAGAAAATGAGAATAGTGAACGCGTAGAAAAATGTTTCGATTAGAGCTGAATTTGCCCTTTTGGAAATCTTGGGTCGAAATGGGTCGCACACACGGATAGCAGAAAGTACTAGGGTTGCCAGATTGCCACTATTTGAGTGAACTGTTCACTATTTCAATTATTGATTCACTGATTACACAATGAGAATAGTGAAAGCGTAGAAAAATGTTTCGATTAGAGCTGAATTTGCCCTTTTGGAAATCTTGGGTCGAAATGGGTCGCACACACGGATAGCAGAAAGTACTAGGGTTACCAGATTGCCACTATTTGAGTGAGCTGTTCACTATTTCAATTATTGATTCACTGATTACACAATGAGAATAGTGAAAGCGTAGAAAAATGTTTCGATTAGAGCTGAATTTGCCCTTTTGGAAATCTTGGGTCGAAATGGGTCGCACACACGGATAGCTGAAAGTACTAGGGTTGCCAGATTGCCACTATTTGAGTGAACTGTTCACTATTTCAATTATTGATTCACTGATTAGAAAATGAGAATAGTGAACGCGTAGAAAAATGTTTCGATTAGAGCTGAATTTGCCCTTTTGGAAATCTTGGGTCGAAATGGGTTGCGCACACGGATAGCTGAAAGTACTAGGGTTACCAGATTGCCACTATTTGAGTGAACTGTTCACTATTTCAATTATTGATTCACTGATTAGAAAATGAGAAAAGTGAACGCGTAGAAAAATGTTTCGATTAGAGCTGAATTTGCCCTTTTGGAAATCTTGGGTCGAAATGGGTTGCGCACACGGATAGCTGAAAGTACTAGGGTTACCAGATTGCCACTATTTGAGTGAACTGTTCACTATTTCAATTATTGATTCACTGATTAGAAAATGAGAATAGTGAACGCGTAGAAAAATGTTTCGATTAGAGCTGAAATTGCCCTTTTGGAAATCTTGGGTCGAAATGGGTCGCGCACACGGATAGTTGAAGGTACTAGGGTTGCCAGATTGCCACTATTTGAGTGAACTGTTCACTATTTCAATTATTGATTCACTGATTACAAAATGAGAATAGTGAACGCGTAGAAAAATGTTTCGATTAGAGCTGAAATTGCCCTTTTGGAAATCTTGGGTCGAAATGGGTGCGCACACGGATAGCAGAAAGTACTAGGGTTGCCAGATTGCCACTATTTGAGTGAACTGTTCACTATTTCAATTATGGATTCACTGGTTAGAAAATGAGAATAGTGAACGCGTACAAAAATGTTTCGATTAGAGCTGAATTTGCCCTTTTGGAAATCTTGGGTCGAAATGGGTGCGCACACGGATAGCAGAAAGTACTAGGGTTGCCAGATTGCCACTATTTGAGTGAACTGTTCACTATTTCAATTATGGATTCACTGGTTAGAAAATGAGAATAGTGAACGCGTACAAAAATGTTTCGATTAGAGCTGAATTTGCCCTTTTGGAAATCTTGGGTCGAAATGGGTGCGCACACGGATAGCAGAAAGTACTACGGTTGCCAGATTGCCACTATTTGAGTGAACTGTTCACTATTTCAATTATTGATTCACTGATTACAAAATGAGAATAGTGAACGCGTAGAAAAATGTTTCGATTAGAGCTGAATTTGCCCTTTTGGAAATCTTGGGTCGAAATGGGTTGCGCACACGGATAGCAGAAAGTACTAGGGTTGCCAGATCGTCACTATTTGAGTGAGCTGTTAACTATGTCAATTATTGATTCACTAATTAGAAAATGAGAATAGTGAACATCTTTCTTTAAAACTCGATTACAGTTGACTTTGTCCTGTTGGGGATCCTGGGTCGAAATGGGTCGCACACTCGGATAGCAGAAAGAATTAAGGTTGCCAGATCGTCAATATTTGGGTGAACTGTTCACTATTTCAATTATTGATTCACTAATTAGAAAATGAGTATAGTGAACACGTAGAAAGAGTTTTTTTTTAAAATTCGATTAGAGCTGACTTTGTCCTTTTGGGAATCCTGGGTTGAAATGGGTCGCGCACACAGACAGAAAAAAGAACTAGGGTTGCCAAATCGTCACTATTTGATTGAACTTTTCACTATTTAAATTATTGATTCACTTATTATAAAATTGGAATAGTGAACATGTAAAGAGATCTTTTTTAAAACTCGATTAGAGCTGACGTTGCTCTGTTACGAATCCTGGCTATCGCGCAGGTCCGCACAGTTGTTGCCTTAGTTTTGGCCCCAAATCCACTGAAATTGTTTCAGTCTTTTGTATCAGTTCCAGACTCCCAATACTAGCTCCGAAAGAATTTTAAGTGTTATGAAAAATGTTGGATCGACGAACGCAGCAGAACGGAGGTTGAGTCTCTGGTATTTTTTTTCAATATTCCGCATAAGTCTACGAAAGTTAAAGAATTATTCAAGAAGATTTATAATGTGGTAAAAGCTATTCAATCAAGCAAAAGCTATTGTCGAAATTAGTTAATCGATTGAGTTATATTATAAATCAAATCCGAAGAATGTTATCCAAAGGTAATTGCAGTAAAGCAGACACTTGTGATGTTAAAATGTTTAATTATACATTATTGACTATTATATCATTATTCAAAGATCATATAATATTAATACAGATGATTGTTATATTAATATACAAAAATGTCATTGTTCAAAAATACATACATCTTATCATACTATTCATTCCTACCCCCCTCCGGTTGCCTATTTGCTGAAAACATGTCTGGCAACCCAAGAAAGAACTCACAATGAAAAATGTGTTGGCAGTCCTTTCAAAAATACGGGACAGGGATTGAAAAAACGGGACCATCCCGGCTGGTAAGGGACGTCTGGTCACCTTAAACTACAATTCATTTTGGGTTGAACCCTTTGCTAGCTTACCAAATGGCTTGCAAAGTCTCGTCCCCCAATATCGTGTTTCCCAAATTGCCAGACTGAAAAAGGAGGAAATTAGGGATTGAACACATTTACGGAAATAAAATGCTTTTTTTACTTAAGACAAACAATCATCCTTTGAAAAAGTTCAAGGAAGCCACGGATCTCCTAGTCCCCGCACTTCTCAAGCCTACGAAAAGTCGCTTGACATCGCACATGTCCTTAGCTAAGGGAAGGAAATGGGCGCGTTTATGTGTATCGAACAAGGCACACACAGGGGAAACAGCATTGGCAGATATCGGCAGAAGATTACCAAAACAAGATTACAGAATCAGAATAGACAATCCTTGGAAAATACGATGTAGAAAGCAAAGAACTGATAAAGACCAGTTTTCCTTTTTAAATCGTAGATAGGAACAAATTCCCCGCAAAAGCGCTAGTTGCTCTTCCTTCTAGAAGTCAAATGTAAAAATACGCTTGATTCCATTTGGATCATTATCATTAATATCTGAACTTTTATTATTATTATTATTATTATTATTATTATTATTATTATTATTATTATTATTATTATTATTATTATTATTATTGTTATTATTATTATATTATTTTATTTTATTATATTATTATTATTACTATTATATCACTGTCAATGCCTGTCGATATTTTTTAAAATTATTGCTCATAGTAGTACTATTAGAAAAGATTCTGTCCTATTGATACTGAAGTGAAGTGGAGATGAGCGCAATGATGTGTTAGATAAGGTGTAAGTGAAATGAAACTGAGGACACAATGTCAGTTTAGAGACAATTAGAAAGTAATTAGAACCAACTTCTCCACCTTTAATTGAATCATGTGAGCATTACCTTCAACGCGAACTTAAATAAACCGGCCTACCCACGTTACCAGGGCCCACTGTGAAGCGCGCCACCGCGGCGCGCTTCTGCCAATAACAGCAGACTGCTCGCGCCCAGTTCGAAAATATGAATACATTATAGCTCTCTTTCTAAAACGCGTCTTTTCGCCGCATTTTTGAGAATAAATAGCCGCGCGGCGGC
The DNA here is from genome assembly GCA_011170035.1 of Teleogryllus occipitalis. Lineage (NCBI taxonomy): Eukaryota > Metazoa > Arthropoda > Insecta > Orthoptera > Gryllidae > Teleogryllus > Teleogryllus occipitalis. The sequence continues at coordinate 124,701 of BLKR01000848.1, read as the reverse complement.
CGCCTCTACCTGACGCGCGCTGTCGGGCGCCGCGCGAAATCCCCCGACGGCGAAAGAGGCCTCGCCGTATTAGTATGGTAGGTACGCGGGGGGGGGGGGCTGGACGGGAGGGACGGGGCGAGGCGAGGCGGGGCAAGGTAGACGGCGGAGCGGCACTGGGCTGAGCGGGGAGGAACAGAGTGGAGCGGGGAAGCGGGAGAGGTGGGGAAGCGTGCGTGGCGGGGAGCGTGCGTGGCGGGGAGCGTGCGTGGCGGGGAGCGTGCGTGGCGGGGAGCGTGCGTGGCGGGGAGCGTGCGTGGCGGGGAGCGTGCGTGGCGGGGAGCGGGCGTGGCGGGGGGCGTGCGTGGCGGGGAGCGTGCGTGGCGGGGAGCGTGCGTGGCGGGGAGCGGAGGGGGCGGGAGTACGGGCACAGCGGGTGAGACGGGGCGGAGAGGGGCGGACGTGTGGCGAGGGCAGGGCGGGGCGGGGCGGGGCGGGGCGGGGCGGGGCGGGGCGGGGCGGGGCGGGCGGCTGGCAGCACAGCTGATTGCGGCCCATCGCCGCTGCCAACTCCGCGTTTCCACTCCTCACGCGGGCCATTCAGGTGTTTTCGGGGGCGGGGCTCTTGGCGGTGGGGCGACCGGTTTGAGTGGGTCGCGTATGTGGAGTGTTGGTTAGAGTGGTGGTTGTGGTTGTAATGTTGGTAATGCTGTTGTTGTTGGTGGTGGTGATGTGTGTGGAGAGGGGGTGGGTAGGTGAGTATTTGGGACGGGGTTGGTGGTTTGTTGTTTTCGATGGTAGTGGTGGGGTTAGGGTGGTGGTGGATATGTTGCTTAGTGATGATAGTAATGGTTAGAGTGGGGGCGGGATAGTGATTGTAAGCGGTGATGGTTGATGGTGATGGTTTTGATGACTGGATATGGTGGTGATAGTTACACGTGTTGGTGATAGTTTCACGTGTTGATGATTGGACGAACTGGTGGTGGTGATGATTGGTGGAGGTGGTGATGATTGGTTAAGTTGGCAGTGATGGTAGAACTCAATTGATTTAATGAGGAAACAAAATAACTAAATGAACGGTAGGTCAAGGGGTTCTGTCCTTCCTCACTTCGGGGTCTGGCAATAGTTGCAAATTCTATTATTTGATACATATTTATTGGATGAAATGTTTTAAATCATTTTTGCAAGCTTACCTAAAGAGTCGAATATTTCCCCCATCACTGGTTTCCTTGGTTTCCTATTGCACTACTGACTTAACACACGTGATATTACTGGGGCTAAGGGAACGAAACTGAAAGTGTTAAACATTGGTGGGAAGACGGTAATGTTAGGAAAATAGATAACCTGGAAATGGTCTTCTTCCAATATTTTTTTTGATAATTATTTATAAATCATGCCAGTTCCAGAAATAGAACTTAAAGGTTGATTTCTGTCCTTGCTAGTCTGTCCTCTTTAAACTGTGAAGATGTGTGTTCACGTTGGAAGTGAATGATTGTGGCAGGAATATCTCGGGAAACGGAGTTCTCCGGAGGACACATGGTTGTTATTACGACTATTTGTTTTTGATGAAATATGTTTCCCTATGAAAGTAAAGACAATGCGTTTTCAAACCTGCTCTATTCATTGTGCAAGGCAGGGGATAATCCAACTGGAAAATAATGTTATGAATAAGCCAAAGCAGTTAACACCAAATTTAGAATAATTTATTTTAGAATACACTCTTTCAGAATAAATAATAGAAGTAATTAGAAATGAAATTTATTTATTTTGTTCGTTTTTTAGAAAATCATTAGTAATCTTTTATTCGAGAAAAAATTGAGTTTTTGTTTTCGTTCCAAAATGTAGATTCGATGGATTGCATCCAGTAGCACAGCAATTCCGATATCGAATGCTGAACAGATAGTTTCCTTCTAAACACTAAATGTCTTTCTATTGCTATGAATTATCTCATTAACTCTTCATTCTCGTATGCGCAAACTTTTATGTTCTATTAAGATTAATACATAATAATAATAATAATAATAATAATAATAATAATAATAATATATTAATATAATAACAATAATAATATATTAATATAATAACAATAATAATAATATATTAATATAATAACAATAATAATATATTAATATAATAACAACAATAATTATTATTATTATATTACAAACATTACATTCAATAATTAGAGAATGGATATTTTTATTTATCCCTCTAACTCTACAGTAGATCGTAAGGCATTGCGACGCTGACTTAACATTGATTTCAAATTGAGCCATAAACTACCTCTGAAGGGGAAATGGGTATTATACAAACATTATGGAATGTTAGAATCTTGTGAATTTATTATTATTATTATTATTATTATTATTATTATTATTATTATTATTACTATTATTATTGCCATTTTTATCGGATTACTATTATTAACTACCTGATAACTTTGATATTTGGGACGTTTTCTCATTTCGGACTTCGTCGAATTGTGAGGAAAAGGAATTCGAATGTTAATGATCATCACTCCACGTTATTTTCATTAAAGTTATATCAAAACGATTGAAATCTATTTGTCCATCTGAACTGACAGCTCGGTTCCAGTTAACGATGGCATTAGTACTTTTCTGGATAGCATTCCGAAAGTAACCGTAATATTATTGTTAATATTTACATTTTAAAATACTATGAAAAAGCAAAATGGACTCGCACCCAATAAACTTCGGGAGTTGAAGCGGAAGTTTCGTTGAGTGGTCGGCCGTCTTCTTCCCCCCCCCCCCCAGCCGCGCGTAGTATTTCGAACAGCTGCAGCAGGTATTTTGGGTTTTCGTAACGTGGAGCATGAGGGACTTGTTTTCACGATGGAATATGACACGGCTTTTCGCATCTTTCTCAGCCGTGTCGCTAGATGTCGCTTGACCTGCTGCACTGCTTGATCACGCGACGTCTGGCGACATGACCGAGAAAGACGCAAAAAGCCGTGCCACATTTCATCGTGAAGACGAGTCCCTCACGTGCCACGTTAGGAAAACCCAAGTATATACTGCGGTTTTTTCAGATCTGCCTCTCAATTCCACTGAAGGCCCGTCACCACGGTGGCATTTAGGCGCGTTTTTTGCGTCTTTCTCGGCCGTGCCGCTAGATGTCGCTTAATCTGCGGCACTGCTGGATACGGTCGCGAGCATGCGACATCTAGCGGCACAACTGAGAAAGACGCAAAGAGCCGTGCCGTATGCCATCGTAAAGACAAGTCCCTCACACGCCACGTTATGAAAACCGAAGTGTAATGGTGGGAGCAGCGGCGGCGGCGGCGGTAGCGGAGTCATAAGACGCGAAAACGGAGCCGGCGGCGGAGAGGGGGTTGAGGGAGGGGGGCGGGAGGAAGGCGTCGGCATGCGGCGGTGGCGGCGGCGCCAACCTCCCACCCCCAACCGCCCTCGCTTCTGGGCCACGCCCCCGCCCCCGCCCGCGACCTGGGTATAAAGCGGCGCGCGTGGTCGAAGGCCCCTCCGTGCAGAAAGTCTCCGCCGCAGACGCGACCGCAGACGCCACTTCCTCGTCACCACCGCACCGCTCAACACCTCGCCGCCAGCCATGGTGAGTACCCCCACCCGACGCGCTCACTGAGGCTGTGTTCTGGACAGGTGCACTTCGCGTACTGGGCCAAGTGATTTTATTTCGTTCGTCATCTCGCCTGTAACCGTGGCGAGTAGTCTCCTGGTCTTCTACATCGGCCGTGATGTGCTCAGGTGTACTTCGAGTACCGGGTGACGGTAGAGAGTGATTCTGTTTAGAGAGAGTGATGGTAGAGGGACGTCTGAGTGATTTTTTCGTTCGTCATCTCGCTTGCAGCCGTGGCGAGTAGTCTCCTGGTCTTCTACTTCGGGCGTGCTGTGGTCAGGTGTACTTCGGGTACCGGGTGATGGTAGAGAGTGATTCTGTTTCTGAGTAGTCCCCCGATATCATCACTTCGGCCGTGCTGTGGTCAGGCGTACTTCGCGTACTGGGTCAAGTGATTTTATTCGTTCGTCATCTCGCCTGTAACAATGGCGAGTCTCCTGGTCTTCTACTTCGACCGTGATGTGGTCAGGCGTACTTCGAGTACCGGGTGATGGTAGAGAGTGATTCTCTTTCTGAGTAGTCCCCCGATATCATCACTTCGGCCGTGCTGTGGTCAGGCGTACTTCGCGAACTGGGCCAAGTGATTTTATTCGTTCGTCATCTCGCCTGCAACCATGGCGAGTAGTCTCCTGGTCTTCTACTTCGGCCGTGACGTGGTCAGGTGTACTTCGAGTACCGGGTGATAGTAGACAGTGATTCTGTTTCTGAGTAGTTCCCCGATATCATCACTTCGGCCGTGCTGTGGTCAAGCGTACTTCGCGTACTGGGCCAAGTGATTTTATTAGCTCGTCATCTCGTCTGTAACAATGGCGAGTAGTCTCCTGGTCTTCTACTTCGGGCGTGCTGTTGCCAGGTGTACTTTGCGTTCTAAGTGATAGAGAGAATGATGGTATAGGGACGTCTGAGTGATTTTTTTCGTTCGGCATCTCACTTGTAGCCGTGGCGAGTAACCTGCGGTGCGCTCACTTCGGCTGTGTCAGGCGTACTTCGACTACTGGGTGATAGTAGAGAGGGCGATTCTGCTTCTTCAATTTCTCGCCAGTAACCATGGTGAGTAGCTCCTCCCCCTCCCGACGCGCTCTCTGCAGCTGTGTTCTGGACAGGTGTACTTCGCGTACTGGGCAGAGAAACAGCCAAGTGATTTTATTCGTTCGCCTGTACCCATCGCGAGTAGTCTCCTGGTCTCACTTCTGCCGTGATGTGGTCAGATGTTCTTCGCGTACTGGGTGATAGTAGAAAGAGTGATTCTGTTTCTTCAACTTCTCGCCAGTAACTATGGTGAATATTCCCCCAGTATCACTTCGGCCGTGATATGGTCAAGTGTACTTCGCATACTGAGTAGGGAAAGAACTGAGTTATCTTATTCGTTCGTCATCTCCCCTGAAGCCATGGCGAGTAGTCCCCTGGCATTCTCACTTCGGCCGTGATGTGGTCAGATGTATTTTGCATACTATGCAAAGAAACAACTGAGTGATCTTATTTGTTCGTCATCTCCCCTGATGCCCTGGCATTTTCAATTCGGACGTGATGTAGGTGGCGTTTTGCACGTACGGGGCGATAGTCTTATTTTATTCGTTCGTCATCTCGCCTGCAGCCATAGTGAGTGGCCCTGGCTTGCTCACTTGAGCTGCGCTGCGATGGGCTATCGTGTTGTGGTCAGGTGCATTTCGCGTGCCGGTGATGATAGCGAGTGATCCTGATTCTCCAACATCCGGCCTGCGGCCATGGTGAGTAGCCCCCGGCGCACTCACTTCGGCTGTGATGTGATGAGGTGTATTTCCCGTACTGGGTGGTGGCAGAGAGCATGACTTGGGCATTCTCACTTCCGCTGCGCTGTGGTCAGATGTGTTTCGCGTAGATTGATTGATTGATTGATTTTTTTGTGTTTCCGGGCGCGTCAACTGCTTTGGTCATTAGTCCCGTTAGTCAGATGTAGTGCATGTTTCTTACGCGGGAGATGGCGGTGATCTTCCCCCGCTGGATGGCGAGATCCGGCGCCGACCTACCGTCGGCTAGTGGGGTTTCCCCTAACCAGGACTCTCCCACCAGCGGGGCACCGCCCCAGCCGGGACAAGATCTAAGTTCCCGACCGATCTCCCGGAATATGTGGTAGTGTAGTACATGTTAGTATGTGTGTGTGTGTAAGGGGAGAGGTTAGGACAAGGAAGAGGAAGGACAGATCGCGCGCGGTCCGTGTCCCGTTTGGTAGGGTACTGCTCCGGCATTCGCCTGGTGTTGATCGGAGAAACCACGGAAAACTACCGATCAGAGCAGCCGGCCGCTAGAATTCTCCTCCAGACAGCGACTGAATTCGACCTAGCCGAAAAGCTAGAGTCGATAATCCTGCCGCCGTCAGGACTCGAACCTAGGACCTCCCGGTCAGAGGCGCTGCAGTGACATCAGTTGATGCACTGAGCTACCGCTCCCGGTTTTCGCGTAGACGGGTGTCTGCAGACAGACAAGTGAGTGATCTTATTCATTCCTCCCGCCGGTAGCCATGGCGAGTAGTCCCCCTGGTATTCTCTCTTCAGTCGTGATGTTAGGTGTATTTCGCGTACCGATGATGCTAGTGTGATCGAGGTCGGGTGATCTTGTTCCTCCAACTTTTCACCTGGAACCACGGTGAATAGGTCCCCGGCATTCTCACTTCGGCTGTGCTATGGTCGTGTATTTCGCTTAGAACGGAGCGACTGTAGACAGATGAGTGAGTGTTATTTTTTCGTTCGTCATCTCACCTGCAACCATAGTGAGTAGTCCCCCGGACGCGCTCGCTTCAGCTGTGCTGTGGTCAGGTGATTTCGTTATTCGGGCTCTGGTAGAGAGATGGTGGAGTGATCTTGTTCTTTCAAACCTTTCCCGCAGCCATGGTGAGTAGCCCCGGGCATTGTCGTTTCGAGTGCATGCCAATAATTAATCGTATTGTGGTCGGATATTTTACAAATTTAACATACCAATTTAGTATATATTTCGCGTACCGAGTGATGGTAGAGAGACGATGGACTAACCTTGTTTGTTGTCATCTCGCCGCAGCCTTACTTAGAGTATTGGGTAATCGTGTAGTGTTCAGATGATTTTATGCGTAGTTTAACGAACTAGGTGATAGTTACCGATCGGATTATCGTAAACAATCATTCTGTTCATAATCGCAGAAGTAATCGGAGATGGTGATCATAATTAAGGGACTCGTGGATGCAGCAGCATTTATCAACTCACAAGTAGTAAAAGGATCTTAAGTAATACCTGTCTGTAAAGACACTCACTCCGGGTGAGCAGTGCTAATGTGGTGCTATGGATTGCTGACGATCACGTTGCGTTGTATGCGGGACCCCGATGATCCTTTTTATTTTCTCGCTACTGTGAAGAGAGAAAGTTATGTAATGTTGCGCGAAAAACTGTGAATTTTCGACAGAAAAACTCTTATTACAGAGCCCTGACCCTGGTAAGGAACAAGTGGATAAATCTAGACAGTAAAGTTAGAAAAAAATATCATCTAACACTTGGTGTACCCAGAATCAAAGTTTTGTGGGTCCTTGATTCCGAAAAATCGAATGAGGGCAAAACGTCTGTCTTTCCTCCTCTATGTCCGTCTGTGAATAATGCTAGCGAATAAACCGTTCTGTCGAGTTTCTCCAATTTTGGTATTCCCAAATCGATCTGGCTCATGTCGTGGCCCCATGTATCTGGAAACTATATTTCAATTTCGGGAGATAGCTTACGTAAAGCCCTGTGACATTTTCCATATTTTCAAAAAAAAAAAGTTCCATCGTTTTTTATTAAATTTCATCGTTGTATAATGTAAACACGTTTAAAGAATGGTGCAGGTCTCATGTTCGTTGAATACTCTGATTTTTCAAAAACTGAAAAGTTCAAAAATTTTTTCAGCGTCTTCGTTAAATTACAACTATGAAAATAGATATTTTTTCCCTTAATAAAATCTGTTCGTTAAAGGCAGATTTTGAAATAAGGTCACGTATAATATTTCGAAAATTTGAGTACTTTTCGCGTAATTTTGCGTAAAAATTCGAGCGAGAACGTACGTTCTGTTTTAACACCACTACTTTAAATACTTCACCTATTAGGCGATAGTGATGGGTGAGTGATTGTGAATGACCTGTTGATTCTGTACCTCTTTGACCCACGGTATGACGTGCAATCTATACATCAATATGAGGAAATCCTGGTCATCATGCAGTGGGGGGTGAAAGTAGCTGTACTGACCACCTCTTTACTACATATAGTACTACCTGTCTTCCACTTCACCTTTAGCGCTACTTGTGGGTACACTCACTTTTATTTTTTATTTTACGTCAAAAAACAGAAAAAACTGCGTATGACGTGCTATGGGGAAAAGTGAATGGTGTGCACATTTTCAAAATTTTGTGATCCCTACACTAAGTCATATACGACTAAAATTTTGAAGAAAACAACACCTTCCATGTAATAAAATCTATTTTCAAGGATAAATAAGCAATAAATTTTGGCTCTTATCCATGTTGTCCTTCGGAATAATACTTCCTGCCGCGACAACATGGAAACGATAATTTGAATAATTGTATTTCCCACTGAATTCTAGAAGACGTGCACAGAAAATGAAGTTACATTTATGTCCAGAAGCAAAACAAGGGGCCATCTCAGCATTTGCTCACTGGATCAGGGAAACGGGACGAAAACCCTGATCGAGATGGGGGTCATTGACCCGGAGGCTGTAGTACAATAGTTGTTACAGGTTGTTTATACACATTTATTCAGTCCAAATGGTAAATAATGCATTATGTATCATTGTTATGTATCACTTCGGCTGAATAAGGCCATCATGGAGCTGTCCTTCACTGGATGATCACGTTGCATTGCGCATGACGCACGGGTGATTTAACAAAAAATACATTTCGCCTACCAGATAATGGAGAAATGGCGGAATGATTGTGAACTTGGAGCCTTGGTTTAATACGGAATAGTCTTATCAAAGCAGCACCAATCGGGAAAAATGATCAGATATGAGTGAGAGTTGAACAAAGTACAGCTCATTATCTCACCAACAGATCGAAATACTCGGAATACTGTCCTGCTGGGACACTCTACGGAGACGAGGATGAATGAAGTGGTTGGTAATCACCTGTGTTTAGCGCTGGGGTGATTTTTTTTGCGCTACGCGAATCGGCATTTGGAGGGTGATTTTGATTGCTAATCACTTCTCCTATTACCTTGGTGACTATGTGTTCGCACGCCACCACCACTTCGGATATGCTGATACGATGTGTTTCGCTGGATGATCAGGCGACTTTTTAATGTAGTATTTTTCGTACCTGTTTACGGTGAAAAGACCATTGAGTGATAGTGTACAGTATTTCATGCAACTTATTCGACCATTACATACAGATAATGCTTTTTTATATGTTGCAATTCATCAATAAAACTTGTTTCACGTATCTTATATATCGCAATATACCACTGCATTACGCAAATGTACAACGATTGATTATATTCAGAATCATTTGTGTAAAAAATCGTGTGGCAAATGAATAAATGTGGAATAAAAGTAAAGGAAAATATTGTGAGGAAATCCCACTAGCCGGATTATCAATGAAAAATTACACGTCAAGTGTCTGGAACTTGAAATCGCGGCTTAAAAGTTTTCAAGATTCAATTAACGATTGTAAGAGTTGAATACCTCTCCTGCACCACAAAGAGCAGTCTAGAGGCTGCTGTATATTAAAAAACAACGGACTGAGGATAAATCAGAACACTTAAATAAATTATACAAAGTGGCGTGAAGTTCTTGTACGTGAATAAACCATAACAACCATACGATTAATTTTAATTTTCGAAGACTGCATTCGGATAAAACCTGAGCAAACACCTTTTCAAACAAGACTAGCACAATTTGGAAATTCGATCTCTCTCTGAGCAAATTTCTAGACATGTAAGTACCAAACTTTATTGAATACACAGTTACAACTCATATGAGAGAAACGATGAATTTTTTATGAAGACAATATTTCCTGACGTACCATCTCAAATTATCATATACATTTTCAGTCTTTTTCAGTGAGCGGGCATAAGGGTTATGAAATTCAAGTTGTAATTTAAGAGGGCACTATCGACACGCATATGAAGTGAGAAGGTTACTTGTGGGGTAATAACATTGCTAAAACTGATGCACGAGTTAATGCTTGATATAAAATGAATGCCAGATAATGGGCGTTTCCGGCATTCCAAACAGGCGTCAGAAGAAAGACATTGGATGTAGTAAATGTCTTTTGAAAGGATAAAATTAATAACTTCCCCCTTGAAAAGACTGATTTACTCCGTATCTTTTGAAAGTGGTTAAATCACAACGTTTAATAGTCCATTAAGAGCAGTGCGTATCAAGACGAACGGAGAAAATAGATAATCTTTATTTGAATGTTCGAGAACTTAATTTTAAGAAATACACTATTTGATTAATCCGAATTTCAGGTAGTTGGTTTTGTTTTCGAAAACTCCCTGAAGTTGGGATAAAGGTCACTCTGTACTTGGCGCGACAGTCCGCGTACGCGCCATGGGCTACCTGCAGCATCCCGGCCATGCGGCCATGGGTTAAGGGGGTACGTCTTGTTAGCACGAAGACGTACCCACTCCGTTTTCTGGTGTTCTCAACCTGAGAAGTGGGTTTTCTCATCGTCACACAGCAACATATACTGAGACATTGCAAAGAAAACGCACATTATAATCTTGCCTCGACCGGAAATCGAACCCGGGGTCGCGTCATGGAAAGCGAGAACGCTGAGCTAAACCGCGAGGGCACAAAATCAGTAAAAGAAAAAATTAACAATAGTAAACCTCTATGTATTTAACAAGTGTCATTTAGTACTAAAGTGATTATACGAGGAGCCGTACAAAAATGAACTTATCTTTGAAGGCAAATTATGTAATAAATTTAAGAAAATCAGTAAGTTTAACGCTAAGGACATTGATCAATGTGATTAATCGTCATGTTCCTCTAAGAAAACTATGCTCAAAGTTTTGTGTAGTTAAAAGGAGTTCATAGGGGGTCAGAATAATGATTCACATACATTTTTCTACAGAATCATTGAAAATTCCTAAGAAGTTTTTACATTCTCTTAAAAAATCAGATACATATATATGTTTTTTGTATGAACAATTGCGTTAAATTTCTTTCAATCAAATTTTGTGTCACAAATATAAACTATTTTTTTCTTTTAATTCCGTTTTTTGAAGTCTCTTGAAATTTTTGAAAATGCTCTTCGAAGAGAAGAGAGTAGATTACATTGAATAAATACGTATATTACATAACTGTGTTCCATTTGATAACATAACAACCAACATTGTTCTGATACTTGTTAAATACATAGAGGTTTACTATTGTTAATTTTTTCTTTTACTGATTTTGTGCTTGATTCAACTCATTATCGTGTGCATATTTTCATTAAATTCGGGATAACTAGAATTGTAACAGTTAAAAAATCCAATCATTTTCCTGAAATGTTCTTAAATAACACAAATATTAACGCCTTTACATTTTAAAAAAAATCAACACCTCTGGTTTGATAGAAATATAGTACGATTCAAAATAAAAATTCAGAGTTTATATTCAATGTTTCCAAGTTAAAAATTATTTTAGGAATAAATATGATGTTTATGAGTGACATATTCCACGCTTATTAAACTTTTCTCATGTCGTTTTATTTCCTGTTTCAGGAGGATGATGACCAGAAGATGCAGAGTGAGTATTTTCATTTTATTTTCATTTCCCCTTAGGCCTGTGTCACACGAGCGTTGCGAAGACGCGCGTCACCTAACTCTAATGACGTCAGCATTGTGGACGCTTATCGATGCCTCCACACACGAGTCGCATAACGCGCGTCGTACATTAACATTGTATCTTGTGCGAAACGACACACGAGCGCACTTGGGGACGTGGGTTGTTCCCACAGCTCAAGCAAGACGCTCAAGCTACAACGCAAGTCAAAACATCGCGCGTTTTCTACCTTCCAACGCGCGACGAGTGTTGGTGACAACGCACGTCGCCAAGAGCGTTCGTGTGCCGTTTCGTATAAGATGGTGTTAATCTATGACGAGCGTTATATGACTTGGGTGCGTAGGCATCGACGTGCGTCGACGCAGCCGACGTTATCAGCGTTAGATGTAGCGAGACAAGTGAGACAGTTACATAAAGGTAACACATTTATCTCCACGGTTAAATACTATTCAGAGAGAAACTTCTTTCCTGAAAATAATTTAAATTTAAGATATCCTGCAGAATGTAGTTAATTTTCAGGGGTTCAGAAACTATTTTTTATTTATTTTCTTTATATTTTCAGCACCTATATATTTCTCAACACATTCAATACATGTCTGTTTGATAACTTTTTCACATTTTAATGTCTATTTTGATGGCATACTATGTTACACGCAAAAGTGAGAAAGAATTATCCCAATTCTCAAAAATATTTTAGAAATTCGTATCACCTAGATAGTTATAATTATTACAATTTAATTTTATGTATTAGTTTTAATATTTAAAAATCTAAATACATTACTGTTCAAGAAAGAAATATGTTCATCTCATACCATTTGTATGCCACTAAACTCTAACCCAAATGCTAACATTTTGAATGAATGTGCTTCTGTGTGTGTGTGTGTGTGCGTGCGTGTGTGTGTGTGTGTGTGTGTGTGTGTGTGTGTGTGCGCGCGCGCGCGCACTCACACACACACACAGATAGAGAGAGAGGGAGAGAGAAGAGAGGGAGAGAGCGAAATAAAAAAAGCGCGCAATGAGAAAAGAGAGCGAAAGGAAAAAGAGAGCGAAAGGAAAAGAGAGCGAAAGGAAAAAAGAGGGCGAAAGGAAAAAAGAGAGTGAAAGGAAAAAGGGAGCGAAAGGAAAAAAGAGACCGAAGGGAAAAAGAGAGCGAAAGGAAAAAAGAGAGCGAAAGGAAAAAGAGAGCAAAAGGAAAAAGAGAGCAAAAGGAAAAAGAGAGCAAAAGGAAAAAGAGAGCAAAAGGAAAAAGAGAGCGAAAGGAAAAAGAGAGCGAAAGGAGAGAGAGAAAGAGTACGGACATTGTGTCTGCATGTTGGGTTGGGTTGTGTGTTATAGTGCTAGTATGTGTATGTGTGTATACGTGTGTGCATGTGTGTGAATGTTTTGTGAATGTGTGTATATGTGTGTGTTTAAACTGGTGTTAGAATACTGCTCACACATTTTTATGGGTATATACACGATGCTATGAAGCATTGTGTTAAGTGATTACTCGTTAGGAGTACACTAAATTGTATCCTTATGTACAAACTAATAAACTAGTTTAAAGTGTAGTCATTTTAAATAGCGTCAAAGCATTTAACTATCAAACTACATTAGCTCTTGTGCATACTAGTAGCGGGGGGGGGGGATGAAATTATGCTAGTATGCGCATGCGCGGGGGTGCGAGCTGACGGTGAGGGCTGTGTCTGTCGCCTGTTGCAGTCATGCGCAAGGCCTTCCAGATGTTCGACACGAGCAAGTCGGGCTTCATCGAGACGCTCAAGATCTCCACCATCCTCAACACCATGGGCCAGCTGTTCGACGACAGCGAGCTGCAGGCGCTCATCGACGAGACGGACCCCGAAGGTAACTCCTCCCCCCCTTGCCCCCCGCCCCTGCATCCCTCGATCCTCCCACGCCTGTTCGACGCGCACCGATTTAATCGGGCCTAAAATCCGTAAAAATGGGTATCAGTGGGTTTTTGACGCCGCTGAATTTCAATATTTCAATAAAATTTCAAAATTCAAAATAGTAGCTTCAAAATGGAGGATACACTCAATTAAAAGCAAATAAAAATGCATAAAAAATTACCATATGGGGTTCTGGATGTCACTGATTTTGAATATCATAAAGACATTTCAAAATTCAAAATGGCGGTTTCGAAAAGGCTAACTGACTCGACGGTAGGTCGGCGCCGGATCTCGCCATCCAGCGAGGCAAGTTCAGCACATCCCCCAACACACTAAAATGCACTACACTTCTGGGACAAATGATCTTAGCAGTTCACGCGCCCGGAATTACTAATAATCAATCAATCAATGCCAATGGCCGTCCTGCCCACACCTCCCACTGGGCCCATCTACCTCCTTCCACTCTATCTTATCCTCCCGTTCAACACGCTCCACCGGATTCTCCCGCTCTATCCTCTCCGCCCATTCTTTCCACTCGGTCTGATTTTTTTGCTCCGTCTCCTTCTTCCGCTCCTCTCGCTCGTTCTGCCCTGGCTGCCCTGCTCTCCTTCCGCCCCACTCCCTCCGCTCGCGTCCCGCTCTATCCGGTCCCGCTCTGCCCACTCCACGTCACCCGGCGACAACAACGCCCAGCTGGCATTGGCAATTGAATCGAACTAAATTTTGTAACAAACACATTTTGCATCGCAACTACCCAAGTTTTGTTCTTGCCACTCAAATTTATTCGTGCCAAATGGGGAAACAATCACTCGGGTGATTCTAAAGCTTTTGAGGTACATCCAAACATATTAAAGTGCGGCCGGAATCAGTATGTACTTGCCCGTCCGGGATACGCAGCTTCCTAGGCACGACCACGAAGTTTCGGCCTTCATGCCGCGGCCTTCACAGTATTTCGCCCTGAAGAAGGCCGTGTCATGGCGGCTGAAACGTTGCCGTTTGTGCATGAACGCGGCGTCTCCCAAGCAGTCAAGTAGACGTCATAGAAATATACGTACACTCACTTCATTCACGGTATTACGAGAATTGATTGATTGATTTTTTCGTGTTTCCGGGCGCGTCAACTACTTCGGTCATTAGTCCCGTTAGTGTAGTATATGTTTTTTTCTCGGGAGATGGCGGTGATCTTCCCCCGCTGGATGACGAGATCCAGCGCCGACCTACCGTCGGCAAGCGGGGTTTCCCCCTAACCAGGACTCTCCCAGCAGCGGGGCACCGCCCCAGTCGGGACAAGCTCTAAGCTCCCGACCGGTCACCCGGAATATGTGGCAGTGTAGTGCATGTTACTGTAAGTGTGTGTGTGTAAGGGGAGAGAATAGGACAAGGAAGAGGAAGGACAGATCGCGCGCGGTCCGTGGCTCGTTTGGTAGGGTACTGCTCCGGCATTCGCCTGGTGTTGATCGGAGAAACCACGGAAAACTACCGATCAGAGCAGACGGCCGCTAGAATTCTCCTCCAGATACCAGCTGAATTCGACCTAGCTGAACAGCTAGTGTCGAAAATCCTGCCGCCGTCAGGACTCGAACCTAGGACCTCCCGGTTAGAGGCGCTGCAGTGACATCAGTTGATGTACTGAGCTACCGCTACCGGTATATTACGAGAAGTATTGAAAGACACACGGCCGATAACACAAATAATGGACTCGGCTGGTTATTTTAAGTTTATCGACCTAATAATGACAATAACTATTGCAGATCAGATGTACGTATATCAGACGGGGAGCTTCTAGGGTTCGACTCTCGACGGTGGCAGGATTTTTGACACAATCTACAGAGCTGAGTCAAATTCAACCCCTTGCGTAGCGGTCGGCTGCTCTGATAGTTAGATTTCCGTGGTTTCTCCGATCAACACCATGCGAGTGCCAGACATTTCCCTAACAAACGGGCCATCTTTGCTTCCTCTTCCTTGTTCTATCCTCATCCCTTTCTTACACACACACACATACACTTACGTGCACTACATTACCACGCACCCTGGGAGACCAGTCATGAGCTTAGAGATTATATCGGATAGGGTGGCGCACCGCTGGCGGGAGATACCTGGTTGGGAAAACACCCAGCAAGCCGACGTGTAGGTCGGCGCCGCATCTCACCGGGATTGATGGCCTTACCAGTTAACGCCCCCGGAACCCCTAACCAATCAACGACCTAACAACCTGTACCTCTGTAGGAAACGTGTGGCCGAGCGCGCGTGTGAACGTGTGTTTGCGCATTCGCAGGGACGGGCAGGGTGAACTTTGACGGCTTCTGCCGCATCGCCGCGCACTTCCTGGAGGAGGACGACTCGGAGGCCATGCAGGAGGAGCTCAAGGAGGCCTTCCGCCTCTACGACCGCGAAGGTGAGTGCCGACGCACCAGGCGTCCCACAAGGGCCAACCACCCCACATTACGGGGTGCTTAAAGAGAACGATTTTTCTCGGATTATTAGTAACAGTTAAGCTTTTATATCTTCGATACCGGTGAATAAGCTGATAAGTTTTGAAAACGTAATTTTACAGGACAGCAAAAAACAACCTATTAATGACGTAAATCACGGATTAATGATGTTCAAATGAAGGTGATATTCAAACGAAATTATTTGTGTGTAGGTTTCGTGTGAATATCATTAATCCCTGATTTGCAGCGTCAGTTGCAAGTGATTTTTTGCTCTCCTGTAAAATTAAGTTCTCATGACTTATCAGCTTATTCATCGGGATCAAAGATATAATGTTTAAATAATTGTTCATATATCATAATTATACTTAGTTATATAATGTATTTGTAAATATTTATATAATGTAATTGTAAATATTTATATAATGTAATTGTAAATATTTATATAATGTAATTGTAAATATTTATATAATGGAATTGTAAGTATTTATATAATGGAATTATAAATATTTATATAATGGAATTATAATTATCCATAGAATGTAATTATAAGATTCATTTATTATTATGTAATATAATTATTCATATATTGCACATTTTAAATAAATACAGTGCGCCAGGAGAGTCTCTGCGCAGGGGCACCTTGCTGGTGAGAGTGCTAGCAACAGAAATTATGTTGGTAGCTCTATCTGCAGCTTGAAACAAAAGAAAACGTGCAATGCCTACTCATTACAGTCGTAATAGATGCTGATCTTGTCCCTTTCATTTATTTCTCAGTGATCTGGTAGCTACCAACGTAAATGCAATTCTTTATAGGAGGCTCGGATTTGGCTTAGTGCGGATAGTCCTTCCTGACGCACTGTGTTTATGCCGACCTGGATGGCCGAGGTGGCTAGAGTGTTCCGACTCACTGGCTCGGTCGAAAGGGTTGCAGGATTGAGTCCCGCCGTGGGTACGATTCTCGTATTATTAGGAATGATTATGCTATTTTAGAATAAAAAATTAAATTAAAAAACTTAAATAAACAGAATATTGTATATTGTGAATGAATATTTATAGTTCGAAACTAATGGTGCTGCCACAGCCCCTTTTTCTCGTATTTTTAATAAAGGTTATTCTATTTTATAATATTATCACAATTCGATATACGGGACTACTAGTTTTAGTCATCAATATTTTCTTAAGTAATTTAAATACAGTAAGTTGCTGTCCATTCTATCCATGTCATAATGATAAATGCTAAAATGTAATTAATTTAATCCAAAGAGAAAATATTAAAGTCGATAGTAAAAACAACACGCTATTACTTCACTGAGATTATATTGAATAGTGTGTACTTTCGTAACAGATATTAACGCAAATATTTTATTTATGAAAATAATAACAAAATTATTACAACAATGATTTTAATCCTATTCACCGCATCCAAATCTCAACTTATTAAATTAACAGTGACTGTGGATTCAGACGTTCTATAAAATTCTTATTTTTTTAAAATACAAACTGTGTATTGAAACGTCGACATTGAAAATGATCTCGAAATGAATCAATAAAATAGAAGGTTTGCGCCCAGTCGTAAGACAGCTCTGTCAAATGGGTGAAAACACTGACAAATTACTACCTTGTTATTGTGAGAGTCGGTGTCCTATGGTTCTTTAACTTTGTAGCATCTTCTTTCCAATAGAAACATTCTAGACATTTATTCACTGTTGTTGGCCCTAGAAACAAGCCTACAAACGTCACTAACAAGGAGCTTGCCAGAATTACGTAGCAGTTACGTTATAACGGTCAGATAAATCTCTGCTTCTTTGAAGTGAAAGAGGTTTAATTCCGTTGCTGGGAACATGCAGAGGCACTGTGCTGTGCCAACGCTGGCTCTATTTACGGCCTTGGATCATCTCATCGTTATTTACCCAAATATATTATGAACCAAAATTGCATAAATTGAACTAGTGATGTTAAAACAGCGCATACTTTCTCGCCGGTATTTTCACGCAAAATTACGCGAAATATACTCAATTTTTCGAAAAGTTTTATATGCTCGTATTTCAAAAGCTATCTTTAAGGAACGCATTTTATTATGGGACAACCTATCTTCATAATTGTAGCTGTTGGAAGACGTCGAATAAATTTTTAATTTTTGCACATTTGAAAATTGAGAGTTTTTAATGAAAATGAGACCTGTACCTCTTAAACGCTCTTCACATTAAAAAACAACAACATTTAATCAAAATCGATGGAGCCGTTGTTTTGAAGATTTTTAAAATGTCCCAGGGGCGTCATGAAAAGTACCCCCTAAATTAAAATATCGGTTTCAAATTCCAGGATCTGCGACATTAGCCAGATCAATTGGTGAATATCAATTTTGGAGAAAATCGGCTGAACAGTTTAGCTGCTAGGGTGTTCACAGACAGACGGACGGACAGACAGACGTTTTGCCGTCAATAGATTTTTCGGTATCAGGACCCACAAAACCTGGATTCTGGCTAAACTGTGATGAGCCAGAAATCCCCAGGTTTATTTTGAATAGAAAAAAACTCCATCAAGCATTAGAAATACAATGTAAATGTATGTAGATAAGACTCTCTGAACCAAGGAATATACGTTGTTAGGACAACCAATAAACAAGTTATAGAATGCTTTTTTTAAAAATTTATTTTTTCTTGTTAGACAACACAGTCGTTTCAAATATTTCACGACTATTATATGACAAATTTTATATTGGCAATCCATAAGATAAGTGAGGTTTGAGCTCTGACATAATTATTGATTTAATGTTATTGTTAATTAAGAAGAGGGAGGAATATGATTATGTTAAGTAGCTGAGAGTACAGTGGTTTACGGGGGTTTGAATCTGTCTTTCGGAAATCTTGACTTTGGGTGGACAGCATTTTGATTGACATCGAACATAGAATGCTTGATGTCAGAGCGCTATTCATTTGGGAAACACGGCCCCTAGGACATTGCCCGCAGGAGATGTGATTGGGAGCCGTGGCTCTGTAGAAATATTGAAGTGCTCACTCTCTTGCTAGACGCCGAACAGAGCGCATGTAAGCAAACGGAACGGTACGAATATTATTTCCGTTGAACCTCGGGTATCAGCTCAATGATAGGAAAGCGGAAAACTAATTTTGACAGCTTTGTATTATTTGAAGTAAGAAGGCAAAGGTATCATTCTAGTTTGATATAGAGTTTGTAATTTGTAATTTAAATTCAATAGACTCCATGTTCGAAGGGGATTTATATTAGAATAGATCCGTAGATGGGGAGGATTTTCAATAAGTTGAGCTGAATATAGACAGTCACGCATAGGTGTTTCATCCGAAGCACAGCCGGGGCAAGTCGCGCTCGCGAATGAACTTAGTCTCAATTTCTGAATTTATGAAAGTACTAACTAGTTTAAAATAATCCGGGAACATTCGTAAACCTATTCCAACATAAGGCAACATCACGATAATCCTATGGACGATTTGAAGCCAGAAGATTGGAAGACGTCTGTCAAGTCATCATAGCGCGCGGTCACAGTGAGCTCATGAACTTTAATCGGAACCGTTCGGAACTTTAATTATTGTTCATAAGAAAGTTTAATTACGTCAGTAATAAGCTCAATATTGATTGTACTATTATCGTAATAAATGTTAAATTCTTATTTTGAAAAATAATGATTTGTAGCTGGCTGCCATCAATCCAATAATTGGTTTTAATCTATAGAATCGGGATTCTGTACAGAATTGCACGTTCACGCACGACATAAGGGTTAATATGTTGTATGTCGAAACCTATAATCAAATTTAAAAGTATACTTGGGTATTTCTAACGAGGCTTCTGGGGGTAGTATCTCCAAGATGGAATATGGCACGGCTTTTCACGTCTTTCTCGGTCGTGCCGCTAGAGTCCTTCATCTGCAGCACTACTTGATATATTCGCGATCATGCGACATCTTGCGGCAGGACCGAGAAAGAAGCAAAAAGTTGTGGCATATTCCATCTTGGAGATACTACCCTCAGATGCCACGTTAGAAAAACCCAAATACAGAATCAAGATGATAACGTTTTAACGTTGAGAGAATTTATGAGCACAGCAGGACAAACAAAATAAATAATAACATTGATAAAAGCCGACAGGTTGGCAGTTTCTTAATAGTTATACAATTGTTTGGAAATATCAAGATTTTGTAATATTAATACCAATCATTGCGGAGGGGGGATTTTTCAACACTACATGTTAGAGTATTTTTTTTCTAAATTTAGCAACTGGATTTATCCACTTTTTCGTTATCAGGACCCGGCAGTAGGCAGTCAGAGTTTTTCTTTCCAAAATTCGCCGCTTTTCCCCGCAGCATTACATAACTTTCTCTCTACCACGTAAGCGGTAGAGAGAAATTAAAAAGGGTGAGGTAGAGATTCCGAAGTTCAAGGAAATGGGGGTCACATACACTTTTTTCCTATACGACACATACAGTTTTTCTATTGTTCTTTAGAGGAAATAAATCTAATCAAATTAATGAGATTTTACTTATTATAGGCAAATACAGTAAAACTAGCTCAATGCGGAATATGCTTACTGCGGAAATCTGTCTAATGTGAACATGAATCATGGTCCTGACGAACATACCTTGATCTACTGTATTGCATTGTATAATGCGGAAATTTGTCTAATACGGAAAAAATACTGGTCCATTGAGGTTTCGCATTGAGCAAGTTTTACTGCATTTTACATTATATAATATTAAAAAAATACATTATACATAATATTAATTTGAAAATATTTACTAGTCGAAAAATATTACAAGTCACTTTGATTCAGCATGACTGTATATTACCGTACATTCTTATTCAATCTAAAAAAAATTTCGTACACTTCAGAATTAAATTTAGTGTTCTAATGGTGAGATTTTAGATGGTGTATATAGTTTTTCAATATACAACAAAATATTTAATTTAATATTTAATATAAATATACATAGGTAGAATCTATTAGCGCATTACATAGGTATAATCTATTAGCCTAATAACACAATGTTGTCTATTGGTACATTTTAATAAAAAAATCAATTAAGTGCGTACTTATATTATTATAAACGTTAATTTAAAATGTTTACTATGTTGGGGTATCATCGGTGTTTATTTGCATTTCTAAGCAAGTATACCTACGAGCTATTTGATTATTAAGGTTTTAATTACTGCTCTTAAGCGTTCTTTAGGAAAACCTCCTTAGTTTGTTTATTGAATATTTTGATTAGGTTAATATTTTTAAATTGTGTAGGAAGTTATTACAGTGACGACCTATGTAGTATGTCAGAGTGTAGGTCTGCAGATTATTGTTGAAGGATAGGAGATATGTAAATGATAGTGTGATAGCTTAGTATTCAGGGGACACGGAATTCCCTATCCCTTCAAATGTTTAATCCTGAGACTAATTCTCAGAAGCTATTGAAGTTAGATTTATGAAATTTTTACAGGTTATAGATCTATTACTTATAATGACACTGAAATAACCGTTTTAAAAAATGTTTTTGGTTTTGTAGATCAAAATATTTTCTCATAGTGCAATTTTCGTTCTAGTAAAATTTTCGTACTAGCTTACTAGCATTCTAGTAAATAAAGTTTTGCAGAATGAATAATACTAAGGCAATCAGAAAAACATTGTTTCAGTAAATGAAAGCGTCTTTTATTAACAATTCTTAAAAATTTTAGTTTCCTATTACAAGTGTAGGTGGGAAAAAGATAATTTAGTAATATAAACTACTTTCCTTTGTTTCGAAAAAGTGGTATACGAAAACATGTTATTTTTACGTAATAAACTCTAATATTTCAAACACTTAGGATTTTCGTTTAGAAAGAAATTTGAGCTTTTACTGCACCAAATTTCGCTAATTGTAAAAAACGTGGAATATGGAAGGTAGTGGGCTCTAAACATGTTTTCATTTCCTCTTATAAACAGGTAAAAACACACACTTTTACTAATGTGTTAAAATTAATCGAATTAACACTTATCAGCCGTCATCTTTTCATTAGATTGTTTTGCGAGTTGCAATCGATCTATGGAAAGCAGTCGATACGTCGTCTTGCGCGAGCAAGTGTGTCAGTGTAAAGTTAAATTAGGCAAAGATCAGATGGACCATTTTTAGGTTCGAAGATTGACTGTTTTAAACCTAAAGAATAGTAAGGGTATATACGCAATGTGCATCGTCTGAAACATGTGTCTTCTTAAAAAAAAGTGATTATAATTACGTAAGCAGGCACAAAAAAAGGTGTCAGACCCAAAACCTTGACACTTGTTTCTCTATGTATTTTGACGCGTTGAATTCAAACCTAAAGTCAAAATCGCGCCATCACTCTTCAGTTATTTTTAAATACCCCCCCCTCAAATTTGCAATTACAATTTCAGGGGGATTTTTCGCGATTTACAAAAAAATGGAGGGTGGTGGCGCAATTCTGGATTCGGATTCAGCGCGCCAACATACATGGAGAAACTAGTATCAAGTCTTTGGGTCTGTTAACAATCTCCCAAAACAAATACAATTTCACGGTGGTTTTTCGCGATTAAAAAATATTGTACGGTGATGGTACAATACAGGCATCAAATTCTGATTCGCCGTGTCGACATACATAGAGAAACTTGTGACAAGTATTTGGGTCTGACAACTTCTTTTTTGAGTGTGCCTGTTTTATTTGTGAGACGTTACGTTTTTTAATGAAGGTGGATAACAGGATTTTCTAATGCAATCCACTTCAATATATAAGTAAAGATCTTGGTAAATACAAGATATATCCATTACCGAATTCCTTAACTGCATATCATTAGACATCGGATGTTTAGGCTCTCAAAAATCGTCTTTTAGACGCCTAAAAGGGCACTGAAAATGTCGAGAATAAGGAGGAAAAAGGCACTGTTAGAAGTTGCATACACAACAAAGTGAAAAATGTTAGTAAATTTTGTCCATATTATTGTGTAAACTTAAATGCACAAAACAAGTACGTGCATTTTAATGTAAAACAAGATTTACATATTTACAATTATTTTACATTTTATTCTTACAACAGTTTGCATTGCAATATAATACCAGTAAGTTTTCAAGGATGAGAATCTCAAATTTACGACGATTGGGAGACAAAATCAGTTTGAATGCGGAGAAAGATCTCTCAGCATGTACTGATGTGTCTGGCTTATATTTTAGAGCTCCAACATTAGCAACACCTGGAGATTTACATTTGTTTCCACTTAAAATTTCGGTGCCCTTGGTGTCAATTGACCATGTTTTCAGAACACGGTTGGCATTTATGAATGAGGAAAAATCTGTTGATATACTATTAGGAATTCTCTCGTATTTTAAAATACAAAGTCGTGAAATGAAGATTTCGTAATGAATGCTCACGGACTATGGACGGTTTTCTGATATCTTAGCATTGTATATAAAAATAATACATAAAATAGAAAAAGCCCAATCGTTCTAAAAAAAGGTATTTATGTTAAAATAAGCAAAAATAAGCATTATAAAACTTCGTCATACGTCATCATTTGTCATGATTTGTGCACATATATTAATAAATATTAATTTTAAATAAATACTAATAAATGTTAATTTTAAATAAATACGCTAGAATAAAATAGGCATTTCCCTAAACATCCTATCTCAGTTACGGCCCTAAGCCGCCATCCTGATTGAGGTTTTCCTGGGTTTACTCAATCGCTTAAGGCGTATGCCGGGATGGCCCCTAGTCTTGCATCCCAGAAATAAATGTAAAATCTGCCCTCCTTCTTTAAATTTGTTCACAGTTGAGGCATTCGGGATGTAGGAGAATTTCTGGCATTTTTCGAAGGTAACATTATTGATTTACCACGCTCTTGTAAATAGAATCATGGATTTTTTTCTATAATATCATGTTAGCTTTAGAATCATGAAAATCGACTATGAAAATACATTCACACCTTGTTTCATTAGTTATGCGAAGCACATCACCGTTAGCTACTACGATCATTGCAATTTCGTAAGTAACGTAAAATGTCAGTTATCACTATTTCCGCCCGAATGCCTCAATTGTAATGATGTAAATGTAAATATTTAACTGGTTAGGCGGAAGAGCAGGCCTTACGGCCTGAGCCTCGCCAGAAATAAAGACATTATTATTATTATTATTATTATTATTATTATTATTATTATTATTATTATTATTATTATTATTATTATTATTATTATCATTATTATTATTATTATCTCTACATATCATTAGTCTTAAAATACGTACGAATGGCATGAAGCAGTATTTTGGAGAAGTATCGATATTTGTGTAGTGCACATGCATTACTTTATTGTTGAACATTTTCTAACCCCTTTTCCTTTTTTGCGAAATACTTCTTAAGGGTTTAGCCAATTCATGAGCCCTATATATGTGCGCAGGCAACGGGTACATCACGACGGCGACACTGCGGGAGATCTTGGCTGCCCTGGACGACAAGCTGGGCCCCGACGACCTGGACGGCATCATCGCTGAGATCGACACGGACGGCTCGGGCACCGTGGACTTCGACGGTACGCCGCTCACACTCCACACCCCCCTCTACCACTGGCTTAGGCCATCACCTGACGTCACTGCAGTGCCGGGTGGTCCAAGGGTTCGAACCCGGACGGTGGCAGAATTGATCGATTTTTTCGTGTTTCCGGGCGCGTCAACTGCTTTGGTCATTAGTCCCGTTAGTGTAGTGCATGCTTTTTCTCGGGAGATGGCGATGATCTTCACCCGCCGGACGGCGAGATCCGGCGCCGACCTACCGTCGGCTAGTGGGGTTTCCCCCTAACCAGGACTCTCCCACCAGCGGGGCACCGCCCCAGTCGGGACAAGCTCTAAGTTCCCGACCGGTCTGCCGGAATATGTGGTAGTGTAGTGTATGTTAGTGTAAGGGGAGAGGATAGGACAAGGAAGAGGAAGGAAAGATCGCGCGCGGTCCGTAGCCCGTCTGGTAGGGTACTGCTCCGGCATTCGCCTGGTGTTGATCGGAGAAACCACGGAAAACTACCGATCAGAGCAGTCGGCCAATAGAATTCTCGTCCAGACAGCGACTGAATTCGACCTAGCTGAAAAGCTAGTGTCGAAAATCCTACCGCCGTCAGGACTCGAACCTAGGACCTCCCGGTCAGAGGCGCTGCAGTGACATCAGTTGATGCACTGAGTTACCGCTCCCGGTACGGTGGTGGCAAGATTTTTGACAATTGCAGGAGAACTAGGTCGAGTTCAGCCACTGCCTGGAAGAGAATTCTAGCGTCCGGCTGCACTGATCGGTAGTTAGATCTTGCTCCGGCTGGGGTGGTGCTTCGCTGGAGGGAGATACCTGTTTAGGGAAACCCCGTAAGCCGACGTCTAGGTCGAAGCCGATTCTCACCATCCAATGGGGAAGGAATATCGCTATTAACAAGCAAAAAACATTCACTGCCCTAACGGGAATAATAATCCTAGTTACATACCCGAATGCCTAAAAAAATCAATCAAATTTGGCATGAAGACGAAGCTGACATAAGCTAATCATGACCTCGCCTTCCTGACCAAAACTGGTAACATACAATGGCTTGCATGACTGGCCGCGCAAGGAATTTGACGGAAAAGGCACAGTGAAGTTATCTTATGGTACAATCAATGATAATGTCGATTCGAGGGATGATTTGTGTTATTTTATCCTTTTCATAATTATAATTGATAAAGTCAATTTACTAAATTTTTCACAACTTTGTACGTTTTCAATTTCTGTTATGCTTTTTAAGGTAGGACTCATTATGTTTTTTAAAAGCGCATTTCAAAATGAGTTTGTAGAATATTTCAAGATGTATATGAAAAAAACCAAAAACGTCAGCCGGAATTTGAACGAGAAACATTCTGCGCTCGAGTGGGGACCTCTTGGCAGTTGAAGATCAGTCAGAGAATTTAATCGGTCAGTGCTCCGCATGCAAATTTTTTATCCGTTTGCTTGAAACGCGTGGGACTTGTCACCCGGCTTGTACGTCAACAGTACCTAGAAGTGTTGTTACCTAAATAAATTTCAATTACTATAAACATTTCGTAATAAAAATGTACGCAAGAACACATTTTCCTGATGCGATATAGTTTACGTCGATAGTGCTGTTTTTTAAATATATTGACAAATATTTTGTTTATGATAATAGTAACACACTTTAACTCTGTGTTACTTGTGAATTGTTATTCTAAAATTTGTTAACTTCATTCACTTCATTAGTCTTAAAATAAGTACGAATGGCATGAAGCAATATTTTGGTGAAGTATCGAAATTTTGGGAAGTGCATATGCATTACTTTATTGTTGAAAATTTTCTACACCTTTTCTTTTTTTGCGAAATAATCGCAAGGGTTCAGCCAATTCATGAGTTCTGTGTGCGGAGTATTTGTTTATTAGTATTAGTTTATATAATATGAGTATTTGTTTCAAAAATATTTATATCATGATACGCAAATAATACATTTTCGAAATGAAAAATAAATGTAATTCAACCTCTGCTCCACAAAACATGCAGGTGGTGTCCATGATCACTACCAATCATAACATTGCCAGACATAAGTGCAATACCACTTACTACGACACACAACAACTGAAACCGGTAGATCGTTCTTTGCTGCAAATATTTTCTATTGTGTGGTTCCAACATTCTTTTTATCCAATGGCAGCAACGATTCTCTTCTACCTTTATTTATAATTCAACTAAGGCCTGTAGAAGCGAGGTTATGGATCCTTGAGCTCTATAAAAAGTGCATATACTTAACCCCCCTCATAAATCACAAACGTTTTACTGCTTCTTGGACGATAAAAAAATAAATGAATACCTGCACTACCACAGATACGTTGTTTTATGCCCAAATAAAAGCAGAAAGATTGCACTCACTTATTCTGTTCTCCTGCCTGCAGAGTTCATGGAGATGATGACCGGCGAGTAAGCTGTCCAGCGTCTGCAGCTTCTAGCACATCGGCAGTTTCCACCACGAGAAGCCAACTGGCTTCCGCTCGTTTGCCTCTCCGCCACCAGAGGCGCCACCGCCGCCTGCCCAGGGCACGCCTCCGCTTCGCCTCGCGCCAACTTCAAGCGGTTGCATTGTTGATTTAATGAATACACGGCTCTTTTTTGTTTCTCTTGTGTTTTCTTTTCCTCCTGTTGCTGTTTTTTACAATTATTATGTACAATGAAAGAATAAGCCGCTGAAACTCTTCTGTTGATGGGTAAGTAATTCTACAGGAAGAAGAAAAGGAGGGCGTAACATGCCGTTATCTTTCCCCTCAAAGTTACATTTACTTGATTGAAAATGTCATTAGTTTATTATTTTACATATATAGAAGGTTTGTCAGAGA
Source organism: Teleogryllus occipitalis (assembly GCA_011170035.1). Classification (NCBI taxonomy): domain Eukaryota; kingdom Metazoa; phylum Arthropoda; class Insecta; order Orthoptera; family Gryllidae; genus Teleogryllus; species Teleogryllus occipitalis. The sequence goes on along the minus strand of BLKR01000848.1, from coordinate 97,685 downwards.
TAATAATACTACAAAGATATTACTAGAAGACGACTGTTATAAAATGACAAGGTCGCCTTTCACACTACAGTTTTCGTACAGATTCTCATCTTCTTCTTCTCAAATATACAAAACAAGAGTTAAGGTTGATTTTAATATGAAAATTGTATCCGAAAACGTTGACGACAATCCTTGTCCTCAGCTCTGAAGGAAACAGAATCTTCTACTACGACTACATTGACGATGTGAAAAGGTGAGTAAAAAATCTTTCTTCCCCGTCAAGTGTAAATTTAGAAAGTATATCAAAAAGGGGTGTGGGCAATGTCATTATTTCAATATTTTCTAACGAAAAATAAAGAATAAAAACATAATATTCATAATGGGAATGCTGCTTTGAATATATTGACGTCTACACATGCTAATTATTTTAAATAAATTATAAATAATTGTTTCAAAAAATTGACTTTGAGGGAAGAACATGTTCTTGTGATACCCTATACACCAATTTACATCTTACTACTTTTTGTCGATCAATAAATTCCGATTTAAAGTACTTATTCTTTTATCAACATTGAATTGTACGTAATTATTTCAACGTACGTAATTATTTCAAGGTTTCTGTTCAATAACAGTGGATATTATATTTATTTACGTACGTATTTACATGAACGTAATTATTTCAAGGTTTCTGTTCAATAACAGTGGATATTATACTTATCTTTGATTTCAATAGAAATTTGTTAGATTCGTTTCTTGAGCTACAAACACTAATAAATATAATACTTCGTCTTTTTTACTTATATCGACTTAGCTATATACAATACATACTACTCGCACAACTTTTCTTGAACGATAGATTGAAGAAATGCGGGCGAAGTGGGGTATTAGTTACAAAATCGGCCACTAGAGTATATACAGTAATGACAACCTCTGGAAAATTAATGTCAAACCTGCTAGGTGTGCGACTAGGTTATCGCTCTGGGTAGGCAACAGCAGGGACAGTTGATAGGAGTTTTAAGTCTCCCTTGAAGGTCCTGGACCTGCCTCAGCCATTTCTTTAGATAACGGTAATAAAGCTGAACAGAAGTTCTCGACTACGAAAGCAACTACCTTTGACTAAAGAGCGATTTTTCTAAGGATGAGCCTAAGTGACAGCTAGTGCTGGCAACATAACTGAAGCTTATGTGGTAGTCGTGCCCTTGAGCCCATTAGAATCCCTTCCCGCATTCGTTCGTTTGCAGTTGGCTAACTTGTAAATGGCTTCGATGCTTCCTTTTGTGAAGTCCTCGTCCGACAAAAATATAGTGCGCAACGAGAAATAATTGAAATTAGAAAGTGCAGTGTTATGTGCTCTCTGTAAAAATTCTTTTTATCTATTAACATTACATTGAATTAACTTTTTGTGTGATAAATATTATGTTTATTTTAAAACCGAGACTTGAATGCGAGATACGTACCGATGCAGGTGGTTCTGGCCTTTGTGCTGTTGTGTGGCGAGCTCTGATTTCTTTTGCTGATTGTGAGAGCATGTTAAGAAATTTTCTACATACGTAATTAAATTTCAATATTTCCCGTACGTGCATATATTTAAGCGAAACTCTTAGACTTCTGCATAGGGATTTTTTCACAGAAGCCATTAGCACTTTACGAAGGGGCGTAGCTGAACAGCTGTCGCGGCGGAGGGATACTTCTCTGAAATACATGTGATGTTCACTTGTTTTCGTGAACTAACACCTTGGCTCATCCTGAGGAATATCGTTCTATAGCTTCTGTTTTGCACCAACCAAATTTTAATGTTTGGAATGTTATCCTCAGTGCTCGCTGTGAGCTTTTGCCTTCAACTGTTTATTGCTCAAGGGAGGGGGAAGCAAGTTCGTCGTTCAAGAAAAATTGCGCGAGTAGTACAATACATGCATAACAACCACCCATATGCATGCATAATTAAATTTTCAGTCATTTCCTTTTTACTTTTTCTTCCTACACTGTAATATAATATTGCGTATTTTTTTGAAGTGAGTGACGCGCGACATGCGACAGTTCCAGAAGTAGGGTAAGTCGAAAATTTCTAATTAACACAGTGCGAGAAAATTCAAGTAATGTATCGGAAATCCTATTTGAATAACATCTCAAACTTTTAATTAATAAATATTATTTTATTAAAACATCAATTTTCTCATGCATATGGCGCTGAAAGCGGTTCACAATATTTCTGAAGTACAGGAAGCAAAAGTATAGTAATCACTTCAACTAGAAGATCTAGAATTTTCCACCACAAAACTGGTAATTAACATTGTTTTGAGCGGTAACTTCTCTCGCACGGCAGGATTAAGAAAGATGAGTGCTATTTCAAGATGTTTAAGATTGATGGAAGTGATGAGGTGACACAAGCAATTTTGTATCCGGAAACCTGTCCCTCCGAAGGTATGGATGACTGTTTTTTTATTTTTTTAAAAATTTGTTGCGTTTACCATTTTGACGCAACGCGTCTCCAAGCCCGTTAAGGGGCGTTGAGTGCTTTGCGCTGGGGAGTAATCCTCCATTACATTGCGCAATTGCGGAGTAATCCTCCATTAACTTTCTGTCATGTCGCGTCGCAGTCAGTTGTCAAGAGGACCGCCAGGTAGCATCTCCGCGTACGCGCCTCCTGCTACGCGCTCCTGCGTCACTACCCAGCGGACAGAATTGGGAATGAATAAGGATAGGGGCAGGGTTTAGGACACTTCTCAAGGGTTGGACTAGTAAGGACTACTTCACAAGGGTGAAGCAGCCAAACTCGTTTGTTGGAACAAATTTTACATGAGATACGACGGGAATCGAACCCGGACCTCAGTGGTGAAAGGCTAGCGACTTCGCTATGTGCCACGAGCAAGGCTGTGGGAAAATGGAACGTGTGTTGCGCATAACTCTGGCACGAAGTTGAAATGTCGTATGCCAGGAGTAAGATCGAGTTGTGCTGGAGATCATTACTGTATTTTAAATTTTCCATTCCGCGAAGATTCGTGAGTTTTTCAAATATTCCGAAAAATGGATTTAACATTTTTTTCAATAATGTTTTACTCGATAAAACAAAGTGCATTAATAAATATGACACTGTCGTGATTTTCATTAAAATATCTGACACATTGAAACTTGCACAAATCTTTATATTTACAATACGAACGGCTTTTGTTTAGGCAGTATTTTGAACTGTCATCTAAACTGTCTGTTTTTTTCATTAATTGAAAGGTAAAGGGATCCAGACCTATAATCGTTACGTTAATTAAACAGTTTTATAGAATTTACACTGTTTAAAATATCTCAAAATTAAAATAGAATAGACACTTAGGTGTCATCATTTGTACATTACTCATTTGTGCACGTTACGGGTGCGATCAGTGCAAGATTTTTTATATTCGAGTTTGAGTGTTTTTAATGCTAAAATTAGTAAGTGAATATGAAGGAAAGGTCAGGCAATATTGTTTATAACAAGAGTCTATTGAAAAAAAGTAAAAAAACAACAACTTTTTATAATTACCCAAGTCAACATGTATTTTCATTTTTTGATATTGACTCTTGTATTATACGTAAGTTCGTCGCCTGAATCCAAAAAATGCCTTTACTTTTGTTCTATCACATCACAATGTTTAATTATTTCAGTAATTGTGATCAAGAAAATATTGAAAATATACACATTATCTTCAGTGAGTTAGAAACGCAAATATATATTATCCGTGATAATAATTTGATTATGTTTGTGCAATATGCGTGATTTTGTAACAGGACACGGCCAGATGGCAGCACGTTTCAATGTTATATTCATAGACTTTTGAATGCACGTATTCATAGCTCCGTGCTTTTAATAGACAATGGGCAGAAGTTAAATCAACCACTGTTGATTAAAATATTCGAATGCATCAAGAAAGTGTGTGAAAGACGCAAATACATTTTCGTTATAGTTGTAGACGTTTTGTGATTGCAAAACAGAAACAGAAGTTAACCTTATTTGTTAGAAGTGTTTATAACGCTTATTTTGCAATGAAACTAGGGGATCACCGGGAGCGGTGTTCAGCGCAGTGCATCAACTGATGTCACTGCAGCGCCTCTGACTGGGAGGTCCTAGGTTCGAGTCCTGACAGCGGCAGGATTTTCGACACTAGCTTTTCAACTAGGTCGAATTCACTCGCTGTCTGGAGGACAATTCTAGCGTCCGGCTGCTCTGATCAGTAGTTTTCCGTGGTTTATCCGATCAACACCAGGCGAATGCCGGAGCAGTACCCTACCAAACGGGCCACGGACCGCGCGCGATCTTTCCTTCCTCTCCCTTGTCCTATCCTCTCCTTACACACACACTTACACTAACATGCACTACACTACCACATATTCCGGGAGACTGGTCGGGAGCTTAGGGCTTGTCCCGGCAGCAGCCGGGACGGCTAAGGCGGTGCGCCGCTGGTGGGAGAGTCCTGGTTCGAGGAAACTCCACTAGCCGACGGTAGGTCGGCACCGGAGCTCACCATCCAGCGGGGGAAGATCACCGCCATCTCCCGAGGAAAAAACATGCATTACACTAACGGGACTAATGACCAAAGCAGTTGACGCGCCCGGAAACACGAAAAAAATCAATCAACTAGGAGATTAGGAGAAGTCATGTGCCCCTCGTAAAGTGTGCAGTGTGAGTGTTGCATAGTTAAGAAACTGGTCGAAGGAGAAGGGCTGACTTTTGGAGTTCCTATGGTGTGTCACGAGGCGAAGAAACATCTAGACGATTGTTATAGAGACATAGAGCGAAAGACTTAGAACAGTTTTTCGACCAGGAAAACTTTTTAGTATATTGCACTGACATTCCAATTCTCATAAACACGTTAGGAGGTGAGTATAAAATGTATGGAGGCTTTTCATTGATTCAAGCAAAAGAAGTGTAAAAAGGTCAGTTGCTGTACATTGGTACTTAAGCATATGAATTCGTTGGCTTCCGCGGCCAGAGTCATGAAAATGATCTTGGCTCTCCGGGTGACGCCGCATTGAAAGCTGTGTTGCCGACGTTTCGATCATCTTGTCGTGGTCTTCCTCAGGGCTGATCTGCCTTTACCCCAGATCTCCCTCAGGGCAGACCCAGGCTTTAACGCGGCTTTCAATGCAACATAGCCTTCATCTCGGCGTCAACCGGACAGCCAAGATCATTTTGTTTAGCATCTGTACCATCTCCACACACACACACACACACACACACACACACACACACACACACACACACACACACACACTGTTTCTGCAGAATAGGTGTTTCTAAGCAAATTGAGACAATACTGAGAAAAAATAGGAAAATAATATTTATTTTATTAATCACATACAATACATTAATAAACTATTGTCCTGTATTAATATCCAAATAATAAATATTCCTTTAACAAATAATGTATCTGACCTTGTTAGTAGAGGACCCCATCTCCATCAAGTTTTTTTTACAGTTTCCTTGATCCATTGAGAAAATGCAGAGCTGTTCGTTGTTTTCACCTGAATATTAATGTAGCTTAACTATGCGCACGTTTCATGACATCTGTTTTTGCTGGTTGTGTTGGAATAGAGGCCTCGAGTGTGGCTTGCTGTTTGGGAGGCAATACTATAAAAACAAATCTGGAGTTGAGTAACCAATGTAAATAGGTTTTCTATCACTCAAAAGCAAAAATTTCTGGTTTCCAAATGTGGCTAACATTGCTTTGTTGATTCTTTTATTTGTAATTTAACAATGTATAAGTTAAGAGGGTGGAAGACTTTCGTAAGCTCAAGGAAACGTGTGAATATCTGCCCCATACTTCACATAGTTTTTACTGTTTACTTGCGAAAATAAATCATAATTTACAACTTGTTTTGTAGGTCAAGAAATATTGATAGATATGTCTTTTCGCATCTTTGTTAGTTATTGCTTGAAGGCCATTATTTTTGAAATTCTAAAAACCAATTTTTTTATACTACGGTCCGTCTAACGAAAATTAAATAATAGACAACGTGACAGTAAATTCAAACGACAAACCTATTCTTTTGTAGCATTGTGTTTTCTATAGCAAAATCACCAAGAAAAAGCAGAGTTCGTGGTATTCACAGTGTCACTTTTACTCCGTGAATTCTAGACAAACATCCATTTTTGAGACATAGCACCAGATATAGAAAGATTTTCCTAGGGATGAGCCAAAGTGACAGCGAAAACAAGTGAACATCACATGTATTTCAGAGAAGTATTCCTCCGCCGCGACAGCTGTTCAGCCCCGCTTCTTCTAAAAGGGTTTGGTTAAGGCTCCTGAGAAGACTTCACTAACCAGAAGTCTAGAGTTTCGTTGATGTAAATGCATGTACGCGAGTCAGGGAAATAATTAAATTTAATTACAAATGTGGAAAATCTCTTTATATGCTCTTACATTCAGTAAAAGAAAACCGCCACGAATGTAAATAGAAAGAAAAATGACTTTAACCCGGAAACACGTGCACTGGTACGCATCTCGCATTCAAGTCTCGGTTTTAAAAGAAGCATAATATTTATCACACAAAAAGTAAATTCAATGTAATATATAAAGAAAAAAGAATTTTTACAGAAGTGCACATAACACTGCACTTCCTAATTTCAATTATTTCTCGCGGCGCACTATATTTTTGTCGGACGAAGACGTCACGAAAGGAAGCGTCGACGCCATTTACAAGTTAGCCAACTGCAAACGTACGAATACAGGGAGTCCATTGGGCTCAAGGGCACGACGACCACAGAACCTTCAGTGATGTTGCCAGCACTGGCTGTCACTTTGGCTCATCCTTAGGGAAATCGCTTTATACCAGTGATATTAATTGCAGTGATTGTGATGTGGCACCCATCCAGAGATCGCGATGGTCGAGCGTTATGACGTCAAAGGGCGTCTGGCCCTTCCAAACTCGTCTCCAGACCTTAAAGTCTTTCTCGGGATCGAAAGTACGGACCGGCAGACTCACTGTCTCCGAGGAACCGTATGCAGACCTTTGTCTCACTGTCTCTGAGGAACCGTATGCAGACCTTTGTCTCACTGTCTCTGAGGAACCGTATGCAGACCTTTGTCTCACTGTCTCTGAGGAACCGTATGCAGACCTTTGTCTCACTGTCTCTGAGGAACCGTATGCAGACCTTTGTCTCACTGTCTCTGAGGAACCGTATGCAGACCTTTGTCTCACTGTCTCTGAGGAACCGTATGCAGACCTTTGTATCAGAATCGAAGGATATCTAGTACCTCCGGAGACTTCGTGATATCAGTTGATTAATTGATTGATTTTTTCGTGTTTCCGGGCGCTTCAACTGCTTCGGTCATTAGTACTGTTAGTGTAGTGCATGTTTTTTCTCGGGAGATGGCGGTGATCTTCCCTCGCTAGATGGCGAGCCCCGGCACCGACCTACAGTCGGCTAGTGGGGTTTCCCCGAACCAGGACTCTCCCACCAGCGGGGCACCGCCCCAGCCGTCCCGGCTGCAGCCGGGACAAGCTCTATGCTCCCGACCGGTCTCCCGGAATATGTGGTAGTGTAGTGCATGTTAGTGTAAGTGTGTGTGTAAGGGGAGAGGACAGGAAAATGAAGATGAAGGACAGATCGTGTGCGGTCCGTGGCCCGTTTGGTAGGGTACTGCTCCGGCATTCGCCTGGTGTTGATCGGAGAAACCACGGAAAACTACCGATCAGAGCAGCCGGCCGCTAGAATTCCCCTCCAGACAGCGGCAGAATTCGACCTAGCTGAAAAGCTAGTGTCGAAAATCCTGCCGCCGTGGGGAGTGTAACCTAGGATCTCCCGGTTAGAAGCGCTGCAGTGACATCAGTTGATGCACTGAGCTACCGCTCCCGGTGTGATATCAACAGGCCTCTTGTTCTTCCTGTAACAATCCCAGGCCCTGAGGTCGCTTTTGTTGCCGGCCTCGAGGAGTGCATCTACGCTTCATCGGTGTCCGTGCTGAGGTGTCCTCCATCCTTATTCGCGGCGCTACCCTCTCAGGAGGTTCTGCACGACAGGGGACGTCGCGAGTCCTAACGGAGTCATGTTCTTGCAGTATCCTTTCCAGGCCCTGAGGTCGCTTTTGGCGCCGGCCGCGAGGAGCGCGCGCACCGCTTTCTCATTGTTGTCGATCGCCGCCCGGTGAAGAGGAGTCTCTCCATTCATATTCCTCGCGTTGACGTCGGCCCCCGCGCCCACCAGTAGCGCCAAGCACTGCCCGCTGTAGTCCTTCGACGCAGCCCAGTGCAACGCGGAAGAGCCAGTGCTGGTGACAGCGTTCGGGTCGGCGCCTCGTTGCAGAAGAAGTGACACCACGTCCTCACGCAGCATATAGGTTGCTCTCATTATAGGAGTGCCACCATGTCGACATGTATAATTGATATCGGCACCGGCGACTATAAGGCTTGTAATGTCACTTAGTCTTCCTTTTTCTGCCATCTGACACAACTGCTCTCCCAGAGGATAGGGAGCAATTCGTGCCCTCTCCATCTTCACCTCCACCTCCCGCACCCGGAGCGCCTCTAGCTGCCTGGCGCGTTCTTCATCGACTTTCTCCACGCATCCTTCCAGACGTTGAAACGCTCCTTCTCTTCCAGACCCCACCGGAAGCGTCGTCCTTTCCTCCATGGCGGTCGGTCTCTCCAGAGTCTCTTCATGTCGCTGCTGCATTGCGCTGAGAGCGTCGTCTTTCTCCAGCAGCTTTCGCTGCATCTCGCGCATTGCGGCAGCTGCCCTCTCCTCCTGCAGACGTAAGGCTTCCCGCATCTCGCGCTCCGCCTCCTGTTTCTGCAAGCGCAGAGCCTCCTGCACCATGCGCTCGGCCTGCTGTTTCTGCAGGTGCAGGGCCTCCTGTAGCTGCGCCAGCTCCTGCGCCACCAGCTGGAAGGTGTTGCTGGCTGCGTCCAACATATCTCCGGAACCAATCTCACCAGAGTTTCCATCGCTTCTCACCATTCTGGGAGTTGCCATCGCTTTCCTTCCACTTCTGGAAATCAAAAAATCAGAAATATAATCAAGGAGGATCAAGTAATTTACGTTTGTGTGATCTGGACAACTGAAAACTTGCTGGAAACAAATCTGTCTCATCCAAACTAATATTTAAAATGCATTCGTATTGTAGAAAATTAAAGAGAAATAGCACTATTTTACAAAAAAGATCGCGGAATTAACCAATGAATTTTGCAGTTTTTCTTGGTTTTGCAAAGTGCAATAGTATTTTTTATACGATATATTAACTACTAACAAAAAAACTTTGATTGGCGCGAGTTCTTATTGATCACAGTTGTCTATTAGAGTGGAAAACGAATTCAATATGTAATTTTTGAAATCATAGGGCCATACATAACATAAATTAAAATTAACTATCTATTTATTACGTTTCTTTATTACAAAACAAACATTCAAAATAACATTCATCCTACTTATGTTCAATCCTTTAATTACTTCAATAAAAAAGACACAAAAATCTGAAAATGCGAAAGGATGGAAAGCAGAGTTCAGGAAAAATTGCGACAGTTTAGTGAAGATTTTAAGTACGTTTCGTATCTTCAAATATTTTAATGAGCTTTTCATTTCTTGCCACTCTTGAGTAAATAAATGTACAATCTCATTTACCTTCCACAAAAAGGGATTATATATTAATTTACTTCAACATCTTCTCTTTCCCGGACGTGGAATAGGAGGGGACGCGCTGCGTAACGTTATGTAGTGGACTTACATTCAAAACATCCGTTTAACACGGGACCAAAAACCGGGAGAGAAGGCGAAGATGTGCATGACGCCATCTTCCCGTTTCCATTTTAGCTGCGGATTTTAAACAACGCAAATTTCGTAGCTTTTTATTAATTAAGGAAAGCTGCGATCTATTCAATACATAATTTCCTCCTCTCCTAATTTTCCCCTTTTTTTCGATACCTCATTTCTTTAAAACCGTTCACTGTGAGACTATTAGTAGTGACATTAAAATCGGTCTCTTTACAGCTTTAATATATCTTGTATTTCCGGGAGAGGAGGCTCCGGGCATCAACTGATGTCACTGCAGCCCTTCTGACCGGGAGGTCCTAGGTTCGAGTCCTGACGGCGGCAGGATTGTAGACACTTAGTAGACAAGTCGCTGTCTGGAGGAGAATGTAAGGAGGGAATTTGTGAGTGAAAGTACTTTAAATGAATTTAAACGAAGGTTTTAGAATACTCAATAGATTCTTGTGAAAAAGGTTTTCATTTTCTTAAAAACAACTTCAAAATGTTCAATGAAAGTTTTCTATTTAGGATGAGGTTTTACTCTTCTTTAATATTCTGGAAGTCATATTGCGGTCCTACTATTAAGAAACCGAAGTGTTGAAAAAATATCAAGAAGATGTACTTTAGGTGACGATAGATGGCAGCTGGCCAGTGAATGGAGCAAGACATTAAAGTTAGTCTACACCAAGAAAATTAGAAAAAATTTCTAGGAGAAAGTCTGTACGTAATATACGTAGTATAGAGAGTGTATTGCTGAGCGAAAAAATGGCGAATTTTAGCCAGAAAGGAAAACATTGCCGGGTGCTGATAACGAGAATATGGATAAATCCAGTTGCTAAATTAAGAGAAAAAATTCTCTAACACGTGGTGTAGCCGGCATCTCTGTTTAATGGACCCTTGATGCCGAAAAACCAATTGAAACAAAACGTCCATTCGTCCATCTGTCCGTCTGTCCGTCCGTCTGTGAACACTACTAGCGCCTAAACCATTCTTACAATCTTTTCCAAATCGAAGAATCTTCTGTCGATCTGGCTTTAGTTGAAGCTTTGAAATTTTAAAAAAAATCTTTACAATTTGAGGGTACTTTACATAAAGCCCCCCAAACATTTTCAAAATTTTCTCAAAAACAGCTCAAAATTTGTTCCAAATATTTCTTGGAAAAATAGCTGGAAATACACTTATGAAGGTGGCATAGGTCCGATTTTCATGGTTAGCTCTCAATTTTCGGAAACTGCACCATTTTTTTCGGCGTCTTCCTGCAACTATAAATTTGAAGACAGAAATTTTCCTTCAAATGAAATTTGTGGTTCAGAAATAGTTCTTTCATTAAGGTCATGTAGAGGTTTTGAACATTTTAATAGTTTTTGTTCAATAATGCGTGCAATATTTGCAATTAAAAAAACACAATATTTTCTTAAAAACGGCACCAAATTTTTTATTAAATTTTTGGTAGGGGTATTGCCTAATGTACCCTATATGATGACATAAACATCATCAAGGTCTATTCTTGTGTTCTTTCATAAATTACAAATATGTAATTTTTTGACATGTCTCTCACGTCGGTAATATTTACTTTAGAGGCAATTTCTTCACATAACTATATTTATGAGTAAATGTGCTTTAAATAATGTCGTATAAAGTTGCTCGAAAACTTAATTGTTTTCTTTTAAAATGGTCTGAAACTTCCGCACTTTCAGAAACGCTCAAACCGCATTTTCTAAAAAATGATAGAAAATATTTTCTTCCAACTTTTCAAACGGATACTAATAATTGCACTGTTTAATACGAAAGAAAGTTTATTTTAGTGTAGTAATTTAATTTTTCAAAAATTACATAAATGTAATATGTTAAAGATATCCCTCACATTGTTAATATACACTTTTCCAACGATTTGAATACAATATTTCATTTGTGAGTTGAAGTGCTTCAAAGGACTTTCAATGAAGAAAACTCTGTAGATTCCTGTGAAAAAGAGCTCCAAATTTCGCATTCACAGTAATGCTTAATCCTAATTTTTTTTAAAAAGACTTAAAATTTTTCAATGAAAATTGACATTTAAGAAGATGTTTAACTCTTTTTTAATATTCATAAAATAATATTTCGGTTCTACACTATTAGGAAACCGAAAAGTTGAGAAAATTTCTCAAAATTTACTTTGGGCGATGACAGATGGAAAATAGCAAGTGGATGGCACAAGCCCGTAAAGTCAGTCCACACCAAGAAATTTATAAACTTTTTCTATGAGAAAGTCTGTGCCTTTCTGTAGAACCTCCAGTTTATTAATTTTCCGCCTCTCCATATTTATACAGATTTGCTTCGTTGTTACGGCCGTCTACCATTCCTGACACGCACACACACACACACACACATACGCGTACATACACACTGCACACTGATGTATTCGTACATTATATATATATATATATATATATATATATATATATATATATATATATATATATATATATATATATATAATGTACATCAGTAACTGGAACGAATTTGATTTAGCATGACCCAATGATCGATTGCCGTGCGGGGGAAATCGTGATCCGCCTTCATTTGAGTTCGATTTCGGATTGCGCATTCGCAGAGACAACAATGCAGACCCTTGCTGCAACCTACCATGCTACGCCAAAACTTCCTTACGGCAAAGCGGAAACAAGCATCCTATCCAAAACTGGTCTGAGCCAGTGGTTTCAGCGGCAAAAGCAATCAAGACTGAATGTCTTTGAACCCGGCTCTAGAGCAGAGATTGAGAAATGAAGTAATTGAACTTATTGAAAATTCAAAAGGATTACTGATTAACTTACAGCATGCGTTTTACTCAACCGAATTATTATTTTCAAATATTATTCGTAAAATAAACTTATAAAACTTCAATCTGCTTTGGATTGATTGATTGATTTTTTCGTGTTTCCGGGCGCATCAACTGCTGTGGTCATTAGTCCAGTTAGTGTAGTGCATGTTCTTTTCTCGGGAGATGGCAGTGATCTTCCCCCGCTGAATGGCGAGATCCGGCGCCGAACTGCCGTCGGCTAGTGGGGTTTCCCCCTAACCAGGACTCTCCCACCAGCGGGGCACAGCCCAAGCCGGGACAAGCTCTAAGCTCCCGACCGGTCTCCCGGAATATGTTGTAGTGTAGTGCATGTTAGTGTGTGTGTGTGTAATGGGAGAGGATAGGACAAGGAAGTGGAAGGAGAGATCGCGCGCGGTCCGTGGGCCGTTTGTTAGGGTACTGCTCCGGCATTCGCCTGGTATTGTTTGGAGAAACCACGTAAAACTACCGATCAGAGCAGCTGGCCTCTAGAATTCTTGTCCAGACAGCGACTGAATTCGACCAAGCTGAAAAGCTAGTGTGGGAAATCCTGCCGCCGTCAGGACTCGAACCTAGGACCTCCCGGTCAGAGGCGCTGCAATGGCATCAGTTGATGCACTGAGCCACCTCTCCCGGTAATTCAAGATATATTAAAGCTGTAAAGAGACCGATTTTAATGTCACTACTATATGTCTCCCAGTGAACTGTTTTAAAGAAATGAGGTATCGAAAAAAAGGGGGAAAATTAGGAGAGGAGGAAATTATGTATTGAATAGATCGCAGCTTTCCTTTATTAATTATAAGCTCTGAAATTTTCGTTGTTTAAAATCCGCAGTTAAAATGGAAACGGGAAGATGACGTCATGCACATCTTCGCAAATTGGTGGGAAATGGAAGAGTGAAATGGCCGAGCAAGGTCTTGCTCAGAGAACGTGTTGCGTCGTTAACACGATTGTAAGCATAATTGTAAGCACGATTGTTTTAGCATAAATGTAGTCACTACCGACGATGTTACGATAAACGAGTATTACTAGACTTCGGATGTTTAGGGAAATACCTATTCTATTCTAGCGAATTATTTAAACGCTGATAATATGTGTGCACGATTCATGACAAATGATGACTTATGACGAAGTTTTATAAAGCTTATTTTTAAATTTTTTTAAATCATAAATGCATTTTTTGCTTATATATCTTTTTTAAAATTATTGGGTTTTTTTGCATTTTATGTATTATTTTTTTATACAATGCATATACATCAGAAAATAGGCAATGTTTAAACGTGACCATTCAAAACGTGACCATTACAAAACCTTCAATTCACGTCTTTATATTTTAAAATACAAGAGAAGTCCTATAAGCCTACCAACAGATTTTTCTCCATTTCCATATCTTATAAACACCCGTCATCTTCTGAAAACATGATCGATCGATAATACACCATGGGCACCGAAATTTTAAGTGGAAATAAATGTAAATTCACAGAAGGTTACAGTGTTGCAAATGTTGAAACATATCCGCCAGTCACATCAGTAGATGTTGTGAGATCCTTCTCTGCAGTCAAGCTGATTTTGTCTCCCAATCGTCGCAAATTTGAAATTGTGGTCTTTGAAAAGTTACTGGTAGTATATTGCGATGCAAACTATAGTAAGAATAAAATGTGAAAGTTGTAAAAATGGAAATCTTGTTTTTATATTAAACTGTACGTACTTGTTTTGTATATTTACGTTTACAAAAGAATTACAATTTTTCATTTTATTGTTTATGTAACTTATTACAGTTACTTTTTTCTCCTTATTATTGAAATTTGAAGTGCTCTTCTAGGCACCTAAAAGACGATTTTTTGTGCCATAAGATCCGATGTCTAATTATTACCAATTGTAAATATTGATTGAACTTTTGTATACACTCGCTGAACCCGTGTGACTACATCTCACAGAAGGTGAGCTGTAGAAAATTAGGAGAGAAAATACTGCATTTCCATGAATATTCATATGTAGTTCTTTACACGTATATAAATGGAAATTGTTTTGGCCTATAACAGCAAATACTGACTTTCCTTATTTTAATGTCTGAATTGTTTAATGTCATCACTGAAATTATTATGTGAAGGGACATACATTTTTTTTCAGATTACTAATAATAATTGGCTAAGGAACGTTTGTCAAATTTGTGTTATTTTGAACTGACAGATAACATTTTTTGATAGACATATTGGTTAATGATTTTGATTTAATAATAATATTAATGAAAGAGAGATGAGGTGTGTGTTATTTTATTTTGTTGTAAGTTGAATATTTGTAAGTGAGGTTAATGTTCTGTAAGTTGTTAGCTGATGGTACTTAATACTATTTTTACATTGTTGTTATATTATTACATTACTATTATTAATTTACTATCTACAGAATCTACAGAACGTTATGTAATTGATCCATGTAAGCATCACTGTAATTATCACATTCGGTGCATTTCCATGTACACTTCAAATAATTATTTAAAATATTAACAGGGAGGGAGTTATTCAAATTATCAATATATATTCATGACTTGCCCAGTGTCTGGCCTATACAGCAAATGACTGAGTATATTTTTAATCTGGGTAATTATTATTACTGTGATTGAGTGTATTGGTAATTATTATATTGGCATAAACGATTATTACCAATTGTAAGTATTCAATGAACTTTCTTATATAAAATTGTTGTGCTGAGGTGAGGGACTTCTGATTATTCATTATAAATCGTATTTCATACATTTGGTTGTTTTTTAGATTAATAATCATAATTGGACTTAAGAACTTTTGCCAATTTTTGTTATTTTGAACTGACAGGAAACATTTATTGAGAGACATGATGGTAGTTAAATTATATTGATTTGATGATGATAATAATAATATTTATGAAAGAGAGTTCGTGCATATTATTTAATTTTGTTGTAAGCTGAATTATTTGTAAGTATGGTTAATGTTTTGTAAGTTATTAGCTGATAATTCTTAAATAGTAAGTACTATTATCTACAGAACGTTATGTAGGAGATAAATGTATCTCATTCCGTCATTCTATGATAAAATGACAAAATGTTAAGTCACTTTTTAAAACTTTTCTATGACAGAAATTTTAATCATCATGATATCATGAAAAATAACTCTGTGGCTTTTGTCTTATTGCAATTTGCCACCATTGTTTTTTCATAAACTACAAGAGAAATGCACCTTTTTCCTCTTAAACATTAACAAACAAGAGTGACTTACATCATTTTGTCATCTAAGCACAGAATTATTATAAGTGGTGCTTTTCCATGCACACTTTAAATAATTATTTAAAATATTCAAGGGAGGGAGTCGTTCAAATTGCAGATATACATTCATCACTTGTGCTATATCTGTGACTGAGTATATTTGTTTAGTGTAAGTCACATTCCATTGGCAGGTAAGATTTATTGGTGGACATGATGCCTATTATTACTGAAATCCATGTAGTATCCATCTCTGTAACTATCACACACGGTGCATTTCCATGTACATTATAAATAATTATTTAAAAATTTCATAGTTCAAAATTCAAAAATATTCAGTTCAAAATAACAAAACTTGACAAACGTTCCGTACTCCAATTATCATTAGTAATCTGCAAAACAAAAAAATCAAAATCCCTTTACATAAAAATTTCAGTGACGACATTAAACAATTCAGTCATTACGATAAGGTAAGTATTTGCTGTTATAGGCCAAATCAATATCCATGTATATACGTCTAGAGTAACATAAAACAGTCTTGGTAATATAAAACGTGAAATTTCATAAAAATGACCGGGAGCGGTAGCTCAGTACATCAACTGATGTCACTGCAGCGCCTCTGACCGGGAGGACCTAGGTTCGAGCCCTGAGGTGGCAGGATTTTCGACACTAGCTTTTCAGCTAGGGAAGAGGCGTTGTCAGAAGGCCGGTTCTAGAGGCCGGCTGCTCTGAACGGTAGTTTTCCGTGGTTTCTCCGATCAACACCGGGCGAAGGCTGGAGCAGTGCCCTACCAAACGGGCCACGGACCGCTCGCGATCTTTCCTTCCTCTTCCTTGTCCTATCCTCTCCCCTTACACACACACTTACACTAACATGCACTACATTACTACATTTTCCGGGAGGCCGGTCGGGAGCTTAGAGCTTGTCCCGGCTGGGGCGGTGCCCCGCTGGTGGGAGAGTACTGGTTAGGGGGAAACCCCACTAGACGGTAGGTAGGCGCCGGATCTCGCCATCCAGCGGGGGAAGTTCACCGCCATCTTCCGAGAAAAAAGCATGCACTACACTAACGGGACTACTGACCAAAGCAGTTGACGCGCCCGGAAACACGAAAAAATCAATCAATCAATCATAGAAATGCAGTATTTTCTGTTGTACCTTTTTTACAGGTCACCTTCTGTTCGATGTAATTGCGTGGTTTCAACTAGTAATGAATAACACACTAATGAGATTTCACAATCTGATATCTCACCCCAACTTTGGTATTCAAGTAAAACGTGGACATGGAGGAAAATGATCAAAGAGGATTCCCAAATGAATTTCTTAAGACAACTACTGGGCGTAATCTCGAGGGACAGAGTGCCAACGAAGAACAACCTAGAATGAGGTGATCAGAGCCGTTCTGAATCTCGAAATCGGCCATTGGCTCCCAACTCTTGTCCTCAACATTTTCATAAACCTCTTTTAGTAAATAAAATTAAATTATCCTGGCAAAACTATGCCTGATATACACATTTATAATGGTAATATAAACCCTGCATTACTTCCTAATAAAACATTGAATTTATCATTTCCGAATTTTTTAAAAACTTTTCGAAAATTCTTAAGTCAATGAATCGTTTTCGGAGTTTTGAAAGAATTATGGCAATCTCACAAATGTATATCATTACTGGAATTATATACGGGGATTTACATTGAATGAATGGAGTGGTAGTGGCAGTTTACCTATTTTAGAGTGCAGAGAGAGCAGAGACCTAGATCTAGTCTTAGGCACAAACCGTGCTGTAGTAGCAATTTACCTGTCTGTGGGATGCGAAGCGTGAAGTCTCAACTTCTTCGGCTGTCGGTTGAGGGAGCAGACGAAGTCCTACGGCGTCACATACGGAACGACAGATTCATTGCAGATAGCAGTTGCTTTCGGGGTACGCGTAATCTCCAGGGTCAGTGGTCAAGTGGACACGAGCCGGGACCTGATTGGCACCTCAGGTGATTGACCTTGGCCACGACAAACAAGTGCACGTCTCCTGGTATCGATTAGGTAGATAATATTATCTACTACGCGCGCAACTTTTCTTGAACGATGACCTCTCTACCCCCTCCCTTTTTTTATTTAACAGAGTGAGCTGATTATACAACGCTCAGCCATATGGCTTTTCAGTTGTTAGGAGCGAGCATTTTCAGACGAAAATATGCGAAGGGGGTGGCTACGGCCACCTCCTATTAAACATAGATTGAAGTAGTGCGAATGATAAAGTGGAGGAATACATATTGTTGACTTTTTATGGGAGGACTATATCATTATCTTAAATCAGCCAGTTTCCGGAGGAAGATGTGGAAGGGGAGTCGGTTGCGGAGACGAGTTTCTACGGGATGCTCTTTACCTATGTTGTAGCACCAGTAACTGAGGGTAGATTTGGGAAGAATGATGAGGAAAGTTTAATGATGTATGTTAGGACGGGCTCTATGGCTAGGTCTTTGTGAAGGTTAGAGTTGCTTATAAACCAAGGTGCGTTAACTGCAGTTCTGAGGAACTTGTTTTGGAATATTTGGATTTTGTTGATGGTTGTAGGGGCGGCATTGCACCAGACTGGACAAGCGTACGTAAGTAATGGACGTAAAATGGCTTTATATATAAGGAGAGCAGAATGTAGCTTTAATGGTGAGTGTCGATTGATTACTGGTCGAAGAATACCTAGGCGTCTATTAGCTTCGTTCACCTTGGAGGTGATATGGTCTTTTCAAGTCAATCTGTTGTCCGTTAGGACAAAAAATGGAAGAGAGCGGAGTTAGTTTGTCTCCAGTCTGTGATTACGGGTTAAACTGTTTTATTCAATAGTTGCAGTTTCAAGCAAGGTCCTAAGAATCACGTTTTTATATACTTTTCCGTGAGAGGATGTCAAAGATGTTAGACAGAAAACGTAATACCCGTCAAAATGATGGGTCTTTGTCCTTTTAGTACTATTTGTAAATATCATAAATTATGTTCCATTTACATTTCTATTTTTTTTAAATGTGTAGAGTATGATTAAATATTAAAAATCATGAGGCACTGAATTTAGAAACCACCAGGGTTGGGTATTTACTTAAGTTAACATAAAATTATTTACGGACTACTTGCTGAAAGAATCATGGGAGGCAGTTTATAACGCTATTGACACAAATGAAAAATATAATTTATTTTTCTCAAAGCTTTCATTTCTCTTTAACGCGTGCTTTCCTATTAAAAAGAGAAAATTAAACATTTCACGAAAAAGTAATACTTGCACCACACAAGGAATTAGAACATCGAGTAAAAATAAACGTACGCTCTACTTTATTTCTAAACATCATAACGTATCACCCGGTTTCCACGTCTACTTCCGAGAATATAAAAGAATTTAAAGGAAAATAATAGTTCAGGCAAAAATAATGAAAAATAATGAGTATATTTTGAACGCTAGAAACAAAACTAAAACAATGTGGAACATCGTAAAAAATACGACCACGTCATCACGACATGTCGTAGATAATGTTGTTTTAAAGAATAATGAAAGAGAAACAAGTAATCCAGAAAAAGTTGCGAATCTCTTCAACCAACACTTTTCTAGACTTGCGGTTGATCTCACGAAGGGTAACCACAAAATTCAACATTATATGCTTGCCAAAAAAATTTCGGCACGATGTTTATTTACGAAACTTCTTCTAACGAAATCCTCAGAATAGTCAGTAAACTAAAAAAAAAATAAATATATATCTGGTTTAGATGAATTTCCGGATTGTTTATTAAAAACGTGTGCACCTGCCATTATACACCCATTAACTCACATTTTCAATGCTTCCTTGTGCACAGGAATATTTCCAGATATTTTCAAAACAGCAAAAATTAAGCCACTTTTAAAAAAAGGGAACAAAAATGAAATTCAAAATTACCGGCCAATTTCTCTTTTGTCAGTTTTCTCAAAAATATTAGAGAGGCTTTTCTATACGCGAATGGAAACTTTTCTCAGAAAAAACGAAGCGTTTTCAGACTCACAACACGGTTTCAGGAAATCAAAATCTACGGAAACTGCCATTTTTCTTTCCTTAAAGATGTTGCTTCATCAATGGACCAAAATGAAGAACCCATTGGGATATTTTTAGATCTTTCGAAAGCTTTTGACGTTATTAACCATAACATCTTGCTCTCAAAATTACCTTCTTATGGAATTCGTGGTATTGCCCTAGATTGGATAACCTCGAACCTTAAACATCGATCTCAAAGAATAGAAATACCGTACTAGCACGAAAGGACATTATTTTCTTATCTCTCCAATTCGTTGCCAATTGAACATGGGGTCCCACAAGGTTCGATCTTAGGTCCTATCCTCTTTCTGTTGTACGTAAACGATATGCCCTCATCTATTAAAAATGGATGAACAGTTTTGTTTGCCGATGACACGAATATTCTTTGCAAAAAAGGAACAATAAATAGTACAATTTCAGAAGTTTCAAATTGGTTTTGTAATAACAAATTAATAGTTAACGAAGGAAAAACTGTCTCAGTGCAATTTTGCGATTCAAATCGGCAATGATATGCTCCATTGAAAATGAATATGCAATTAGCTGATGTTAAGGTAACAAAATTTCTAGATCTCTCAATTCAATCAAACCTCAAATGGAATGTACATATAACAGAATTAAACACTAAATTAAGCTCATTATGCTATGCATTCAGAATTCTTTCTAATTCTGTCAGCCTTCATGCAGCTCGTTGCGTGCATTTTGCAAATGTACATTTCCGCTTGAGATATGGCATAATATTCTGGGGAAGCTCATCCTTTAGTGCCCAGACATTTAGATTCCAAAAGAAAATTATCCGAATAATGAAAAAATCCCATCCACGTGATCCGTGCAAGCCTCTTTTCATTGAGCTTGGAATCTTACCATTGCCCTGCCTACTTATTAATGAGTCTGTAGTATTTGTCAAAACTGACTTACTTAACGGTGGGAACATATTTTCATGTAATACTGATATTTATAGTTACAACACTCGACGTAGAAATCATGTCCATCAAGTGTCAGTATCAACAGCTCACTTCAAGAAATCCACATACAATACATGTACGTTACTTTACAACGCATTGCCAGATGAAATTAAACAATTAAAATTGGTACACAAATTTAAGTTAAAAGTAAAATCTTTTCTGCTGCAAAACTGTTTCAATACAATTAGAGACTATACTGATCGTCAAAAAGAAAAATAATGTTTACTTTAACAAAGCCAAGATATAGTATAATGAATTAGTTTGCATTTGCATTGTATAACTTAAAAAAAAGACTCAATATGCCTGTAACAAGTAATGTACTTCAGCTTCCGGGTCAATGACCCCCATCTCGATCGGGTTTTTGTCCAGTTCCCTGATCCATTGAGCAAATGCTGAGATGACTCCTTGATTTGCTTCTGGACGTAAATGTAGCTTCACTATACGCACGTTTTGTTGAACTTTCCTTTTGCTTGTAATGGTAGTTGAGCTTACGGTGAGTTTCTATTTTGTTAACAATACAGAAAAATCAAATCTGTTCGTTCCTTTACCGTTCAAATAAGTTTTCGTTAATTCGGCAACGAAAATATCTAGTTTTTGAAATGTTAATCTCTCGCTATTTTAAATTTATTATTATTATTATTACTAATATTTTTCATCTTTCAACTATTAATAGTTAAATTGTTGTGAAGGGATTCTGAAACTCAAGAAAGCGTGCGCAGATGATTTTCTCCCCCATACGTCACATACAGTTTTTGACTAAATGAATAAGTGAATAAAAATTTATAATTGCTATCAGTGGCTCGTATTTCATGTTACGCATCACCTTCTCTTAGATACATGTGCTTCTTGAGTAGCAGTACTTCTAGAAGTAATAAGGCATTTGTATGGCACAACAGCTAACATCCTCAAAATGTTATTTTTTTATGTTATGGGATATTCTAAATAACGTTTGGCAATGTAGACAAATAACATAAAAGTACCGTTTCATCAGCGCAATTCACACTTTTATCTAGCTCTCAAATACACCATAAACATTTTCAAACATTTTTCGAGGTTTTACTAGAAATCACTGTCCGAAGCCTTGTTAGCTTTTGCGAGAATTTCCACAGAAACTTCCCAATCTTCTTTCATTTTGTACGAACAAATCAGTCCAACAACGAATAGTAATTAGATGCACATTCTCCTTTGTTTGTCTGTCATCATATTGACAAATGACGATTACATCGCGCCTTTTCACTTTATAAAGAAAACGTTATAAAAAGTTTTGAATTCTCGCTTAATTCAGCAACGAGCTAGTAAACCATAAAGTGTTGTATGCACCACGGGCGTTATTAAATGTTTTTGCCCCTCAGGCAACTTCCAGTCCCTCGGGCCAGAGACCCTCGGGTTGGGAAGTCGCCCTCGGGACAAAAACATCTTCTTAAAGGCCTTGATACATAAATAACTATATTAAGAAAGATTTCTGAAGTGGCCACTAATCATCGGGACTCGTTGCAGCCAGCGCCGCACCAGAAGCTGCGCCACCCGCACCCAGCATTTGCAAGCCTTTTACTGGACCCCTTCGCTTTTATACTTTATTTGTGAACACCTGAAGCCTTTTTACTGGACACCTGCTTTATAACTGGTTTTTGAAGAATTTTATTGGACACCAGCTTTTCACCTGGTTTTTGAAATATTTTATTAGACACCAGCTTTATACCTGGTTTTTGAAGAATTTTATTGGACACCAGCTTTTTACCTGGTTTTTGAAATCTTTTATTGGACATCTGCTTTATAACTGGTTTTTGAAGAATTTTATTGGACACCAGCTTTTTGCCTGGTTTTTGAAATATTTTATTGGACACCTTCTTTATACTTCGTTTTTGAAGAATTTTATTGGAAACCAGCTTTTTGCCTGGTTTTTGAAATCTTTTATTGGACATCTGCTTTATAACTGGTTTTTGAAGAATTTTATTGGACACCAGCTTTTTACCTGGTTTTTGAAATATTTTATTGGACACCTGCTTTATACCTGGTTTTTGAAGAATTTTATTGGACACCAGCTTTTTATCTGATTTTTGAAGATTGTTATTTGACACCTGCTTTTAACTGATTTTTGAAGAATTTTATACTGGACACCAGCTTTTACCTGGTTTTTGAAATATTTTATTGGACACCAGCTTTTGCCTGGTTTTTGAAGAATTTTATTGACACCAGCTTTTTGCCTGGTTTTTGAAATATTTTATTGGACACCTGCTTTATACTTGGTTTTATTGAAGAACCTGCTTTATTTTTATTTTATTGGACACCAGCTTTTTGCCTGGTTTTTGAAATCTTTTATTGGACATCTGCTTTATAACTGGTTTTTGAATCTCAAGTGGTTAGGAAATTAATATGACCTTTAATCACACACGTGTCACACGCGGGCACTTTAACGGACGTTAAGTTGCATCCGTTGTAGAGTTATATATACGAATGGGACGTGCCACATGAGCGTGCCGAGCGACGTCCGTTGTGCTCTGCTTAAGTGCCCGATGTACTGATTCCGTGACGTTGTAACGTCCGTTACGTTACGTGACGCTCGTGTACCCGTAGCAAGATTTAGTTGGGCGCCATGTCACACGCAACTTGATTCAGTCAGAGCGATATAACGTCGAATTATAGGAAGACGAATTTCGTAGCAGGTGTAGTGTAATGTTTTAGTAGCAGGTGAAGAGTCCACTACAGATAAGTAGATGTAAGAAAGGTTGAATATCGACGGTCAGTTGGCGTCAGAATGCAAGGCCTTGGTGACCGACGTCTCTAATGCTCTCTTCGAGTTCTTCGTAGATAATATCACGAGTGCCTTGGAAATTGTCGATAAATTCCCGACTGGCGAAGCGAGGAGGGGATTTATCTGATAATTTCCAAAATACGACTGGCATTTAATAGGACTATTCTACGAATGAAATTACGTGAAAAGGGTTCCAAAATGCGCCGAAAATTGAAAATAACTAGAACCATGTTAAATCAAAGAGGTTATAGTACATACGAGGTTTATTGTACGACAACACAGCTATAGATACACACCGCCTACTGAGATAGATGAGTCGTAGCTTATTATTGGCCAGAAAGGAGGGGCGGTAAAAAAATCGGATAGAAAAAGCAATCAACTTTTTGACATAAATCGCCCTGATTGGGGCATTTTATATGTATAGTTGAGTACTATTGGTTTTACTTTCTCGAGTGGAATAGTCATAGAAAACAGCCGACGAAATGCACTAAACCTGCACACAATGTAAAGGGGGTCTATTGTGGATTCCGTTTTGAAAGTCTAATATGCATTTCCGGACGATTATTCGCAGTATTGGTTCGCACCTATCTTTATCACAAAGTTCTCGAAGTTTGTACTGACATTTTAGAATCATTCTGAACTTTAACATGATACAGTATTGTCAATTTGGTATTTCATTACAATAGAAAATAAGTGAATTTAAGTGCTTCGATGATTATTTATTAAACAAAATTGGTACGTGAAACACGATAAACGTCACAAATTCGAAGTATATATCACAGAGCACTTTTTCACTCGCATATACTTACGTACATACGGAGTAATATACGTAGTATAGAGAAAGTTTTGCAATGCTGCGCGAAAAAACAGCGGATTTTTGTCAGAAAAAAATTAATTACCGGGCCCCGATAACGAAAAAGTGGATAAATCCAGTTGCTAATTAAGATAAAAAAATCTTTAACATGTGGTGAAGCCAGAATCCCTGTTTTGGTGTCCTTGATACCGAAAAACTAATTGAAAGCAAAACGTCCGTCCGTCAGTCCGTCCATCAGTCGTCTGTCCGTCTGTGAACACTAATAGTGCCTAAACCATGCGTAGAATTTTTCGAAGTTTAAGAAACACCTGTCTATCTGACTCTAGTTGAAGCTTTAAAATTTTGAAAAACATTCTTTAAAATTTGGGGGTTCTTTACATGAAGCCTCCCAAACATTCAAAATTTTCTCAAAATCGAATCCAAATTTTTTCTTTAAATTTCTTGTAACAATAGAGTAAAATACACTTATAAAGGTGGCACTTAACTCTGAATTTTCGAAAATTCTAAACGTTTGATTTTTTATTGGCGTGTTCCTTCAACTCTAAAATTGAAGACAGATTTTTCCTTCAAATGGAATTTGTTGTCCATAAATATTTCTTTCATTAAGGTCATGTAGATTTTTAGAAACCTTTAGTAGTTTTCGTGCAATAGTGCATGCAATATTTGCAATTTTAATAAATAACAAAAAACAAGATTTTATCAAAAACGGCTCCAAATTGTTTCTTTTAACTTTTGGTAGGATTAGTGACAAACGTACCCTATACAGTGACATAAACGCCATATTGCTCTATTCTTTTGATTTTTCAAAAATTACGAAAATGTAATTTTTTTGACTTGTCTCGCACGTAGGTAATATTTATATTAGAGGCGATTTCTTCATGTTATTGTACTTATGAGTACATGTACTTTAAATAATTTAATGTAACGTTTCTCGAAAATTCAACAGTTTCCCGTTAAATTGAGCTCAAAATTCGGCATTTTCAGAAACGCTTAAACGCCACATACGTCTCAAAACGTCCACATAGCACTTTCGATACCTATGCTGTGGTGGACGAAGGTAACGTACAGTAGGTTTTCTCGGGGTACTTCCGTTTTCCCCGCATCTCATCTCACAATTGTACCACTTTCATTTAAATATCACTCATCCATCAAAAACTTTCATATCAGATAGTGCCGAAAAGGCTAGAACGTCAAAGATGTTTATAAAAAGTAGCTAATTTCTATAATTCCAATTTCAGGCAATTTACGGAAGTATCTTACGACGGGATGAGTCAAAAGATAATGTAAACTTTTCCACGGGAAGAAAGAAGATTCAAATGTGTGTTTGGATCAAATATACGAGTTAGCACTCTCAAGGACAAACTTACCTTCCTTTCCCATCACGATTGATGATTCCTGGCTCGTCAACTGCAATGGTAATTATGTCCGTAAATGTAGTGTATGTTACACCTCGAGAGGTGGCGGTGTTCCTCCCCACCTGGATCGTGACACCGGCGCCGATGTGGGATTGGATATGTTGGATGCTAAGGTTTGTCCCTCCAGGCATTTCCCCTAGCGCTGCATCGCCCAATATTGATTGATTGATTGATTGATTATTAGTTATTCCGGGCGCGTCCACTGCAGCGCCTCTAACCGGGAGGTCCTAGGTTCGAGTCCTGACGGCGGCAGGATTTTCGACACTAGCTTTTCAGCTAGGTCGAATTCAGGAGAATTCTAGCGGCCGGCTGCTCTGATCGGTAGTTTTCCGTGGTTTCTCCGATCAACGCCAGGCGAATGCCGGAGCAGTACCCTACCAAACAGGCCACGGACCGCGCGCGATCTGTCCTTCTCATTCCTTGTCCTATCCTCTCCCTTTACACACACAGACACGTACACTAACATGCACTACACGACCACATATTCCGGGAGACCGGGCGGAAGCTTAGAGCTTGTCCTGGATGGGGCGGTGCCCCGCTGGTGGGAGAGTCTTGGTTAGGGGGAAACCCCACTAGCCGACGGTAGGTCGGCGCCGGATCTCGCCATCCAGCGGGGGAAGATCACCGCCATCTCCCGAGAAAAAAACATGCACTACACTAACGGGACTAATGACCTGAGCAGTTGACGCGCCCGGAAACATGAAAAATCAATCAATCAATCAATCCGAGCGCGTCGACTAAGGTCATTAGTTCCGTAGGTGTAGTGCGATTTTTTGCTCGGGCGGAGATCCTGCACCACTGGATGGCGAGATCAGGCGTCGACATACTGTCATCTAGTGAGGTTTACCCCTACCAGGTATCTCCCATCAGCAGGGTACCGCCCCAGCCGGGACAAGCTCTAAGCTCCCGTTCAGTCTCCTGGCATGTGTGGTAGTGTAGTGCATGTAAGTGTAAGTGTGTAAGGGGAGAGGATAGGACAAGGAAGAGGAAGGACAGATCGGGCATGGTCCGTGTAGCGTAGGGTACTACTCCGACATTCACCTGGTGTTAATCGAAGACACCACGGAAAACTACCGATCAGAGCAGCCGGCCGCTAGAATTCTCCTCCAGACAGCGACTGAATTCGACCTAGCTGGAAAGCTATAGTAAAAAATCTTGCCACTGTCGGGAATCGATCCCCAGGACCTCTCTGTCAGAGGCATTGCAGTGTCATCAGTTGTTGCCCTGCGCTCCCAGTAGGGACAAGCTTTCAATGCTTGATTGGTCTCCCGACATGTGGAAATGTAATTTATGTGAGAGTGTGCATAAGTAACGTGTGGTGACAGAACAAGGAAAAGGAAGGAAATTTTGCGGACGCTCCGTGGTCCGTTTTTCTAGGGTGCCGCCGCAGCATTCGCCTGGTATTGATTGGAGGAAACCTGGTACACTATCGACCAGAGCAGCTGATCCCTAGAATTCTTCTCCAGAAAGTGGCTGAATTTGATCTAATTATCTAGGGTCGAAAAATCCACCACCAATTGGCCTGGAACCCTCCCTGGGATCTTATGGCCACAGCAGTTTTTATCACGAAGTATACAGGAAGGAGACAACTGCTGTGGCGGGGGTACGTACCAAAAACTTCGGCAGCTACTTAAAAAAAATGATGTGGACCCTGCTTGCTTCAGCGGCCTCACGCGGAGAATTAAAGAACCACGAAGGAACTTTTCAAAGCAGCCAATAGGAGCTAAGCAAAGCTTATCTGCGGGAAGCAATAATTAATTAATTAATTAATTAATTTTGCACGCTCTTGATAATAATTGATAAAAATTATACTTCGTGCCGCCTCCAAGTGTCCCAAACTGGACCCAACGAATTTTGTCGATATTGACAGAGAAAAGTCCAGATAAGTTCCCTCTTTCACCGCGTGATGTCGCTGAAGCACGACAAGCACGACAAGAACGACGGGTCTAGTTTTATTTCTCTTTTTCAAGTAGCTGCCGACTTTTTTCGTACATACCCCACCCTGCTTCTGACACGGGAGTTGAGTGTCCTTTCTGTATACTTCGTGGTTTTAACACTTATTGCCCAGAACTCACATAGCCGCCCTTTCCTTCCCCAGGTGGTGTGGAGGGAGGACGCATAGGCACCACAAAAGCAATGAAATACACCATAAATAATAACTCTCTATCCATCTTTATTGGACTTAATAATAAAACATATGCTTACAATATATATGTATATCTTCACGAAATTTACACAACATATGAAAATGTGATCCCTTAATTTCTATGTACATGAGTTGTTACTTCTTACAAGGGCTGTTGGAGTGCACAGGTGTCCTAGCTTGCACACGGTGTAGCTTGCGGCATGAGATCACTATTCAACTACGTTGTACAAATTGATTCATAACCAGGATATTTTGAAATGGCAATAATATTTGATCTTCTTGTTGGAATTTCTCATATTCCTTACGTTAAAATCGAATTCAATACCAGACTCTAATTATATCACTGAAACTGTCATATAAATATATTTACAAAATTTGTATGGCGCTTTATTGCTATAAGAGAAACAGAATGTAAACAAGACTCTCGGTGTAATACTAAAATTAAAGAATATCCGACTTGAGGGGATAGATAAAGCCCTATGTCTACCTTCCTAATTTATCTGTTCATTTCACCCGTTAACTCAGAAACTACCTAGTGCTTTTAACTTTGGGTAGGAGCTCGATGGAAATGGTTTAAGTAAACACAAGCATATTTACTTATTTCGAATATTTTTTTGTAATTTAAAGCATGTTTGAAGTAAAAACTTTTATTTTTACTTTTCTGTATTATATTTCTGTATTTTTATGCGGAAATCCTGAAGTATGTAACATACTGTACTTATTTTGTTTCCGAAAACTCATTATAACTTCATTGGCCTGCTACAAAAATTGAAAATTATTAGCACTTTAGTAGTTTCAAAGATAATGGGACAAATGTGTTCAAATATGTCTTTTTTCAGAAATCAGCGTCAGTGCGAATTCTTCTTCAAAACCAGTCACTTAGTAATGCTAACAGGCTTGCTGCAAAATGGTTACATCCGTTTTATAGTCATAAAGTTCTGCAGTGCAAGCAAAATTAAAGAGTGAACTTTTCTTTAGCATTTAGTGGACAGCAGATCCTTCTAAATGAATTCGTTCAAAAGATACAAGGTAAATGAGACTCGTAACCATAATGACTGTCATTTTGACATACACTGAAGAAAATACGAAAAAAAATAAAAAAGAGTATTTCACAATGAGGTGTATATCATTTTATTCAGTAATATCTAAATATTTAGAAAATGTCAAAATCCGAAATACGTCAAAAATTCAGATCATTGCTTTATGTATCCCATTAAAACGAGAAAGTTTTCATTACCACTGTATCACCACTTTTCACTTTACCACTGTATCACCATTGTATTACCACTTTTCATTACCACTGTAAGCTAGAAAGCTAACGCACAATGTGTCATGGTTTGACTTTTTCTTGGAGTTGCATTGAATATAGATTTTTCAAAAAAAGGTATTCTATTGACCATCCCTTGGATGAAATAACTTATCTAAATTCGATTCAAAATCCATTCAATAATCCACTTTCTTTCTCATTCGACCTTATTTTTCCATCTTCAGAGCACATAGTTCATCATCCCGTCAACAGATAGCAGTGCGTTCGCTCTACGTACGCTCGCTGCAGCAAGCTACTCCGGGTGACAAGGTGGCAATGCTCTACTGTGACACTGTATTGGGGCAGCTCTGATTCTACAGCTTGAGTTACACGAGCTTACGAAAAAGAAATCTTACATACGCTCGTACTTGTTAACTTTATTATTACGTGGTCCTTGTAGCATTGTACTGATATCTATTTGCAGGCAGGACAAATAAATACAATTGTATTTCGGGTTTACTGTGAATTCATTACTGTGCACGTGGAAAATGTTCGAAGGATTGAAAAGACCAGGTTTAAGAAACAAATTACGTGGGAAAATGTTTATTAACATGAAATTTCTGCAACGAAGCAGAAGAAGAGTTTATTGCATTCGTATCAGATTCAATTATCGTTGTAAACTGAAAGAATCAAATACCTGATCTCACGAGTTAGCCAGTAACAGCATTTGGGACAAATATTATCCACGTCATTATTCATAATCTATGGGTCTGTGTCAGTAATAATTATTTACGACCTAGGAGGTGGATATATTTTTTTAACGATAATACCTTTCAGTGATAAGTTTCTGATGACTAATAACAGTCTATCAGTGGCGGTCATTGGTTTTTATGTAATAGAGGATATAATAAGAGATGTACCTTATTTTCCAACATGAAACATTTTTTTAAAAGCAGATTATTTCCAAAGATGAACTCCAAGGTTGCAAATCTTTATCTCTAAACAATACTTATCATCTGTCCAACCTTTTAACTGTCACAGTAGTACAGCTGAGGGGCAACCAAAGGAAGGGGGAAACATATTTAAAATCAATGAATTATATTTGCGAATAATTATATTTGTTTTAATTAATATTCTGAAGTGACGAATGTCATTCAGTATCTCTTCTAAGGTCTATGTTTATGAAATTGAACGTGAAATGTAAAACATACAATGCGTTTTTTTCATATAACGTTATTATGTTTTGCTTAAATACAGAATGTATTGTGGCTGTCAGAAATACTGAAGGAAGATACAATCATAGTTTTGCAAGGTGTTGCTGACTTGAAAGTCAATATTCTTCAGAGAATCACGAAAAATGAAATGTTTGAACATAGGGAACGTGTTTTGATGCACGTATGAAGCAAAACACTGAAGGATGGCTTTAGTTAATGCATATTATTTTCTACTCAAATTTACGTCTTATAAACTTACGTCCCACGACCATACTTTAGCTACATCAGTCTTCTTTATCCCTCTTTCCGCGTCTACAATTACTTAAAATTTTTCTTCCGAAACTTCTCTCCACATACGACATGTGGCAGCAAAAATGACAAAGATTCTGTGATCAAAAACGTTTCTATAATTCTCTCTTGCTTCTTCACTGAATCATCTAGCTTTTATCTCAACAAATTTATTTTAGAATTTGTTATTTCAAAATGTTCATATCTTTATTACAATTTAGAACTTTCAATTCTACATTCGAATTATCCAAATATCTACGACAAGATATCAAATTATACATTAGTTTTAAAACTTGTTTTACTAAAAAATTTGAAGGGAATGAGTCATAATTTTGTAGTGTTAAAATATTCGCATTATTGGAGGTTGGTCTATATGGATATATGGAGGTTGGTCTTCATTAAAAAAAAGTGGAGTTCCTGAGGAAAGAAGTGGATAGACATGGCTCTTGTACATATTACAAAGAAATACAAAGTGTTTAGGGATGTCATCCGGATCACCTACGTAGAAAATGTAATGGAGTGAAAGGATGTAGGTCAAATGCTGAAGTTTGAAGGGAAAAGGAGATGCCTTAAGACCATAATTCCGAATTATTTTACGAATTGTTTTAAATCGACATGACATTTAATATAAATTAGTATGTACTAAATGTGAAAATGTAAAGAAAGTAGATTTGATTGAAATTCTTGAACTCGGCTTCTGAATGCCGAAACATAATTAAGAAATTAACACTGAGAAAAAACAAAAGAAAACAATCGGTTTGTTGTGAGATCTCCAAATGCAGTTGAATTTTCATGTAGCTTTATCTCTGGTTAACAATACCAAAGCTTTGTGTGCTTTATAATAAGACAAAGATGGGAGACTGTTTATTCCTTGACTTAGTACATAAACCATGTATATTTACTATTTGAATTTGTTCTATTTGAATTTTGACGTTTTCCCCTAATGCATTTAAGTCACAGGCACTGACAAGTCATAAAACGTGCCATTTTAAAACGGGAAATTTGACTGTTAGGGGCCATCTATAAATGACGCGTGGTCATTAGGGGGAGAGGGGATAAATCAAATCTCACCTTATTTTACATGGTGAAGAGGGTCTCGGCACATATCACGTAATTTTTTTAGGAAAAAGTGCTGAATTGCGAGAAAACTGAGACAATTGAAGTAAAACACGTTTCTGTACTAAAATATGACTAAATCTTGCATAATAATTTTTATCGTGGTATGCTACAACAAGTAGAATAGAATACTGAGAAAAAATATCTATCAAAAATTACCTAACTTTTTATCATTAAGGAGAAAAATCTCATTACCTGTATTTTGACATAAATTGTAAAGAAAAATTACCGAGTGAAGCAAATTATGTTTTTTAAATAAATCCCAATGCAATTAATCATAAATTAATGTATTTACATCAAAAGTACGAATTTTGAAAAATCTCACGTAAGATTAGAAGGAGGTGGAGGATGGGGGTGGGGCTCAAGCTAAATCTCACGTCTCACGAAGGGGGAGGGGGACTCGAAAAATCGCCAAAATCGCCTCACGTAATTTATGAACGTCCCCTTATTTGCATGATTTTTTTGTTTACTTTTTTAATTAAATTTTACTCTCTCGTAAAACAATCGATTGATGGAAAAACACCTGTCTATCTGTCCGACTGTACGTCCATCTGTCTATCTGTCTGTCTGTCCGTCCGTCCATCTGCCTGTTTGTGGTCATCGCTAACGCCTAAATCGTTTAGGCGATTTTCTCGAAAGCTGAACTTCCCAATCTATGTAAAAGAAATCGAGTCTACACGTTTAAAATGGATATTGTTATTTGGAGCGGGGATACATTACACGAAACCTCAAAAAGTTTCAAACTTTTCTCAAAAATAGCCCCAAATTTTTGTATTGATCTTTTTTCCATACACCAGTTTTTGTTGGAAGAACTTATACTACATATCCTCTCCATTTCCTTCATTCATAACACGAAGTCTAGAAACCGTCGAAGCAGTCCAAATTCTGAAAGAAATTTTCCATAGGTGTAGGACCCATAAAAAATAACATACATTTCAAGTTTGCAGAACCATTAGTGTTAAAGAATCATCTGTTTCAAACATTCTGTGCAACGTAAATATTATTTACCCATTAATTCTCGACATAATTTGATGCGCATAGTGCTCGTCCATTGTCAGAATATGACATCTAGTAACCGACGAAGCGGATCAAACTCTAAAAGAGGTTTTCCACTGACGTATGACCTGTCAAAATTGTTATTTTAAACTTCGTAACACCAGCAACGTTAAAAAATCCTCAGGTGAAACATTCTATACAATATGGAGATTCCACAGGCACACAAAATAAAAAACAATGTTGTCAGACCCAAAGACTTGACACGTTTCTCTATGTATGTCGACGCGCAGATTCCGAATTTGAAGCCAGGATTCAGCGCGTTGATATACATAGAGAAACATATGTCAATTATTTTGGGGCTGACAACCTTTTTGAAATTGTGTGCCTGTGTTATTTATGTGCACATGAGAAATTTAGGAAGAGGTTTGACAATCACCCTCCGCATTTGCAAGTCGAAGTCGTGCTTCGACCAACGACTGGCAGAGGGCGGCCTGTGGTGTATTACCTTACGTGAGCGCAAAGAGGCCACTGAACAGGGCGAGTGAGTTGGGCAGAAAAAAAATATTAACCGCATTTCCCGATGTATAAGACGTACATTTTTCCTTCAATAACTCGTAAAAAAAACGGATGATTGTTAGACAACGGATAGGAATTTTTGTAACTGAATGTTTACTAGATAGCATTACAAATATCAAATTTTTGTACATTGAAAAACAAGTATTTGTATTTCTTAAAAATTGATTACTACAGAAGATAAAAGTAGCGCAAGAAGAAAGAATGCTAAAAATTTCGTTGTGATACACCGGTGTGTCTTACACACCGGCAAATACGCTACTTTTTGTATTTGTGTTCAGCCATTAAATGTCCCATAAATGTCGGTTTTGCGGTCGTTAGGCTTTCAGTAAAATCATGGATGGCCGAGGGAAACCACAAAACCTCCGGTTAGGATGCCCGCCGACTGAATCCGGGTTTCCAGAATGTGAAGTCAGCGTGCTACGCCCTGACACACTTCGCTCCGTAGTTAATTACGATAGATAATTAACTACGGTAAATTCTGTCCGCCGACCTGGATGGCCGAGGTGGCTAAGAGCGAGTACCGACTCAGCGCTTCGGTCCGAAGGGTCGCGGGTTCGAGGGCATGGCTGTTTGTCCCTTGACTTTGTGTGTGTGTGTGTGTGTTGTCGCGGAGGGCCTCGCGTTCTGCTGACCCCAGATCAGAGGAGCCCGCAAGTGTTTGTCTAGTGTATGGTCGAATATGCGTCCCTTCGGGACGTAAAGGGCAACCGGTTGTCGACTGGATACAAGCCTTAGGAAAAAAAAATTCTGTCCAAGCCGGAATCGATAGGTACACAAAAAAATCCGGTTTAGGGAGGTTTCCGCTTTATGCAAGGTTGACAATTTTATGACCTGATGTTGACGTTTCTGCCCTGTAAGCAGTAAATTACCTGACTTTATTATAATTACCAAAATACATTAACGTATAACGCATTTATGGAAGAAATCATCAATAAATGAATATTAAATACTCTTCATTGACACCTTATTTTGGTTAAAAAAACACACCTTCGTTTTCGGACTGTTTACTGACTCTTTCAACGCACAATGCGTCACAACCCAGCGCCTAATACACTCGCATGGCCTTGAGCGTATCTGGTCGAGGGATTACGCTTTTCAACGCGGAGCATGGAGATGTGCGAATGGAAGCCATGCCCAACACATTCCCACGCTCAGAGTCGGGACGGAGGGAATTCCCTGAGGTCTACGTCTTGTGACACAAGCGACCCCAAGGTCTAATTCTACGCTGACAGCTGAAGCCCGTCTCCTTCAATGGCCTTCTTTCTGACTAAATCGCGTGTCGCAGGGATAAGATAATTTAAAATAAGTTTGCAGATGCGTTCATTTCAGTAAGAATATCTCGCTTCTCTCTGCCAATTGCATTAAATTTACAGGAATTTCGTTCTATAATTGAACTTGCAATATACTCTTGCCAGACTTTTCTAATAGATACGAAATATTACTTTAAGAATATTAAAGAAGAGTACAACCTCGTCCTAAATGACAAATTTCATTAAAAAATTTGGAGCCATTTTGAAGAAAATATCGTTTACGCGTAGTAACGCGTAAGGTAAATTGTGCTCCTTTTCACAAAAAAAATTTGAGTTTTCGAAAAACTTCATGTGAAGTCATTTAGAGCACTTTATCTCACAAATGCTTTAGAGTTTACATATCGATACATATCGAAAAAATATTAGTGTATTTTTTATTATTTTTATTATTATTATTATTATTATTATTATTATTAATAATAGACAGTTACAATTAAAAAATCAATCAAAAGAAACCAAATTGTCTTGTAAAGTGGTGTACCGTTTATTTACTTTACATCCTCAAGAATTATTTAATTGAGACTTTCTAGGTAAGTTACAGAATTTTGAAAAACTTAAGTACCTAGAAAATTATAATGATACACATAAATGTTTACAAAAATATTTTTCAGTACTTGAAAATGTGGAATAAATTCGTCGAAACGAACTGAGAAATTGAGCAATTGAAAATTAAAAACAAGATTGTTATAATTTACTGTCTGAAAATTTATAGGGATAATTTAATAGTAATGCGATTTCTAGTCGGGCGAGGGATAGTCTAATCGATGAAGATCGATTAGACTATCCCTCGCCCGAGAAGTTTCTGAAGTTCTCTATGTGTTTCCTCGAATTTTGCACTAGAAGAAACATTGTTTTAAATTGTTTACATTGAAATTGTAATTATAATAATATAAATAGAATAAAAATGATAAAATAAATATTATATAAAAATAAAAATAAATAAAAATAAAAAAATCAAATATTACTTATAATAATATTGATATATACATGTTTAAAACATCGATTTATTTTGGTCGATGTATTAACAATGGTATGTTAATTTTGACCATCGATTTTCGGCGCCATCAACGCTTTTTGTCTCTCACTACTCTTCGCGGGTTTGGTGGTGTAACGTACTAAACCTGAACCCTGGTTATTGAATTTGTATTTTGATATAATTTTATTTAATTAAAAGATATGTAATGCCGGGTGCTTGCGTCAACTGCTAAGATAATTATTTGTCCCGTGTATATTTTATTGCGAGATGTGACCGTAATGTTACCAGCTGGATGGCGAGATCCGGCACCGATATACAAGTCGACTTGTGGGGTTTTCCCCAACCACGTATCTCCGGCCAGCGGGGACGCAACCGGGACAAGCTCTATCCCCCCGACCGGTCTCCAGCCACGTGCGATAGTGTAGTGCATGTTTGTGTAAGTGCGTGTGTAAGGGGTGAGGATAAGGCAAGGAAGAGGAAAGAAAGATTACGCGCGGTCCGTGGCCCGTTTGTTAGGGAACTGCTCCGGCATTCGCCTGGTGTTGATCAGAGAAACCACAGAAATAATACCCGTCAGAGCAGACGGCCACTAGAATTCCCCTCCAGATAACGACTGAATTCCACCCAGCTGTCTAGCTAGTATTGTGGGAATTCTGATTCGGTGTTGTTGACGTTCATATATGAAGAAATAAAAGGGGTCATCTTCGTCAACATAGTATTTTTATTGAGATAGCCGGCTTTCGACGGCTTTGCCGTCATCATCAGTCTACAATGTACAGAAAAGAAAATATAACTAAGTTACAAATCAAATACAAAATAAGATAGAAAATTAAATTACATAAAATTGTGAAAATTGAAATGCAACGGGAGGATTAATAAAGATAATAAATAGCAGTTCAAATAAAACATTATAATATACAAATAAAGACACATTATGAGATTGCAAAAGATATGGAACAAATAGCAAATAAAATACCAAAAAATGAAATGCGACGGGGGGATAAATATAAATAATAGGTAGCAGTTCAAATTATAAATTATAAATATAAATATTAAAAAAACACATTTCTTCATGTCTAGCGAGTGTCGAAAATCCGTGGGGTCTTGCACCTAGGGCCTCCTGGTTGAGCTACCTCGGAGCTCGTTACCTCCCGCCCAGTGGGCGAGAACGAGGAGGTGGGTTGTAATATTCGCTTCGTTAGAAGCGCCGGCGACGCCAACACCGCTTTGGGGGTGGGGAGGAGTGGAGGGGGCAATGAGGGGAAAAACAATCAACGAGCGCCCAGGGGGCTCCAGAGAACGCCCATCGTCGCTTCACTTCGAGAGAATTTAGAGCATTGGACCGAGAGCGGAGATTACTCCTTGGAGGTTGCTGGGAAGGGCTTGAACCCGAAGAATGCGTTTCGACACTACTTACGTCTGCTTCTTTGGTCCCGTTCTTCCATAGACGGAAGTTAGGTGACCCAATTGGATTTACTTGGGAGGATTTAATCAGGGTAGTTTACCGTTGCTCTTCCTGAGGGGGGCGAATTATTATTATTATTATTATTATTATTATTATTATTATTATTATTATTATTATTATGGCCTCTGGGATTACTCATGGGCAGCGTACTAGCTTCCCATGCTGTGGTCCCGGGTTCGATTTCCGGTCGAGGTAAAAATATAGTTGTAGCGTTCCTTTAAAACCGTCCCAGTTTCTGCAGCTGTGGGACGAAGAAAAGCTCAAGCTGGCCCTACTTCGAAGTCAGCGCGCTATTCACTAAGCCACTTCGCTCGTTACTATTTTTTTTCTAACCTTGTATCTGAGGGTAGTTCTCCAAGATGACGGAATTTGGCACGACTCTTTGCGTCTTTATCGGTCCTGCCGAAAGATATCGCATGATCGCGACCGTTTCAAGCAGTGCTGCAGATCAAGCGACTCTAGAGGCACGAGCAAGAAAGACGCGAAAAGCCTTGCCGTATTCGACCTTGGAGATACTATCCTCAGATGCCTAGTTAAAAAAAACAAAGTATAGCTACAGGCTAAGTGGAATTCGGCCGCTGTCAGGAGGGGAATCCTAGTATCACGTCCTACCACCCTTCAGTAGGGGGAGGGTCCTATAGCGAAATGTAGTGATAAGATGTTTATTCGAAGATAATGGGACGTGATTTATGAGATGGCGGGATAAACGAAAAGGGTACCGGAAGCGGTAGCTCAGTGCATCAACTGATGTCACTGCAGCGCCTCCGACCGGAAGGTCCTAGGTTCCAGTCCTGACGGCGGCAGGATTTTCGAAACTCGCTCTTCAGTCACTGTCTGGAGGAGAATTTTAGCGGCCGGCTGATATGTACGGTATTTTTCCCGATAGTTTCTCCTATCAACACCAGGCGAATGACGGAGCAGAACCCCAACAAACGGGCCACGGACCGCGAGCGATCTTTCTTTCCTCTTCCCTGTTCTATCCTCTCCTCTTACACTCACACACACTCTAACATGCACTACACATATTCCAAGAGACCGGTCGGGAGCTTAGAGCTTGTCCCGAATGGGGCGGTACCCCGCTGGTGGGAGAGTCCTGGTTAAGGGGAAACCCCACTAGCTGACGGTAGGTCGGCGCCGGATCTCGCCATCAGGCGGGGGAAGATCACCGCCACCTCCCGAAGAAAAATCATGCACGACGCTTACGGGACTAATGACCTAAGCTGTTGACGCGCCCAGAATCACTAACCAACCAATCAACGAAAGGGCTGAAAAGGAACTATGTCTAGCAAGGTAACATCGATAAAAATGTCTACTATTAAGATATCATATGCACATGTACCAAAAAACCGTTTGAATCACCATTGATTTTCCCCAAATTTGACACGACAGTTTTTGTGCAACCGACAATAAAAACAGGTGTTGCGATTTAAACTGTTATCCCCAAATATGACATTATTACGAACATTTAAGGCAACCCGCAATGCATTTAAGTATTAAGGGATTTGCCGTCACCTTTTAGAAGTTTGTTCACGAAATTATTTTTAAAGATAAACTCTGATATAAGCACTTAATTACATTTTTATCCAGTATTTCAATTTTAAAACAGAAATGGTGCAACCTGCATTTTTCTAGAGTATAGATGTAGTTTTCAGCAAACTTGATGATTTCTTGTAAGTAATTTTTCAATAATGATGAATTAACATATTTTTTATTTATACTGATTTATAACATTTTTGAAATAGAAATATTGAATGACTTCCTTTATTACAGAAAACTACTCAAAACTATATTTCTGAATTTGCGTCGTTGGGTTCTGAAAGGGACTGAAGTTTCATGGAAACCTCACCCGTTGGTGAGGTAATGAAGAGGAACCGAAAATGCATTAAGATTGAAAACCAATCCAATGTGTCTGTAATAAAATTATACTTTTAACATGGGATTTCTTTGAGACTAACTTCCATTCAAAAATTGCCAAAGCAGTCCATCATTTTACTTCATGCTGTTGTTTACTAGCTTTCGCGTAAAGGGTCTTTCTTCACTTTTCTCTTACACATTTTTTTCGGCCACGCCAACTTCTTATAGTCCATTTAGCGTCTTGAACGTGAATTTTCACACTGAAATATTTCCATCGTTCACGTCAAATTGAAAATATTTCTAATTTTATGCTTGCTGCTTTAGAGTGATTTTTCTCGAATTGTATACATTTTTCGTGCTATTATTTTGCATTTTATCCTGGATCTGCCGTGGACCCTACATGCATGATGTATAGACATAGCTCACCTATTTTCGCTCGTCCTGCGCTGCACTGATACACATGAACCAGTTGACCACATAATGGGCACTTAATGTGAAAAGCCAGGCCGATTGCTAACCTCCATGCTGCATGGAAAGGGCGAAATGTTGCGAAACATTTAGAAAGGAACAATTTTCAATGGTCACCTAACAGGTATAACATAAGGTCGGTGTACTTGAAATAAAAGATGCAACAGTTTAAAAAAATGCTTCATATATCTGTTTCAATGACTTGTTACAAGATGATAATTTCAGTATCTGTCTGCATTTAAAATTTTAATTTGGTGCCGCACACTAGTGTCTGCAGCTCACTGGCTGGATTCCGCTAGGCAGCACGATAACTCACCCATACCTTTTCATCATGCCCTACATAAGTGTTCTTTGTTTGCAGGAATAGGATCGGTATGCCACTGATAAATATATTACTTTTATTTTAAAATGTTTCAAAATGGAGAAACAAACGTATTTTGTGGAAAAATACGGGT
Organism: Teleogryllus occipitalis; assembly: GCA_011170035.1. Taxonomy (NCBI): domain Eukaryota; kingdom Metazoa; phylum Arthropoda; class Insecta; order Orthoptera; family Gryllidae; genus Teleogryllus; species Teleogryllus occipitalis. The sequence goes on along the minus strand of BLKR01000848.1, from coordinate 57,849 downwards.
AACCACTCTCAAGTCAGGTCTACAGGTCACAAGAAGAGATTTCAAAGGGAATATTTTTGCAAATTAATATCCACAATTTTATTTCCAGTTGTTTTCTGTCTCTTTTTGGGAGTACATATTCACATGATCTCATGCTTAACTCAAATAGTACATCCAATTTGATGAAATTTCTCCGCTGAAAACTTTCGCTTTTCTATAATGAAAATAGAAAATAAATATAAAGAAGAAATCTATAATGAATAATTATACAATGAAGAAAATGGTAGAAGTTTAAAAATTGGTTTGTATGAAGCTAATTGCAAACTATCAAATATAGTTCAGTATGCATCAAATATTAACAGTACCTCAAAAGTAATTATTAAGATATCTTTAGGAACCATACTTATTTACAAAAACCACATACAATCTTTTGAATATTAGGAATTGGTTCTGCCATGAAAATAGTGGTTTGACATAAAAATGCTATTTTAAAAGTACATCTTAAAGGAAATTGGCTCAATTCAATGTATTCGTAATCGAATGCGTTCATAAAGTAATATTTTGAATATTGTGGGTTAGCTCCCTCTCTCACTGGACGCCGCATGTCACCATGAAATGAAGTGAGTTGAATTTTACTCATTTGGTCACAAAAAAACAAAACAGTAGCAAACAAATTGCCTAAAGAGAGAAGACGAAATCCCATTCATAATCACATTTGAAAATGGGGCTGTTAAGACATTGATGTCCTCTACCTAAAACACGAGGGAAGGCCTTTCCTGGCCCCCGTTTTCATTGAACTTTTTTATTTACATTGTCGAATTTTACTTGTAAATAAATGAAACATACTACATGGATAATCAAATTGTAACTTTAACGACTTATTTGACACAATTATGTGTGACTTTTATGTGAAAACATTTGCACGGTTGCGAGATGGCTTGAATAGTCTCCATTTCAAATGTCATAAAACATTGTTTCTAAATACTGCCCGGTTAAAAAAGGGGAAAATGAGGGATTGAACATATTTACGATAGTAAAACCCTTTACTATGTATAGATATGTAGACACTCTCAAAATTTGCAGGGAGGTCACTAACTAATTTAACGACGGCATTTAAGCTTTCGCACATTGCAGTAGTCTATTTTTGTTAAAACGCCCTAGAGACATTCGAAATGAATACCTTTCTTTCAAACATTTGGCCTCTTCGAATTTCACTCAGGGTCTATGGGCTAATAAATACCAATCTCCAGATTTTCGTTAAAATTAAAAATCTGTGGGCCCACGATAAATTTTATGCCAACATTTATTTGCAATATAATATTTTTCAACTTCAAAATTGTATTAATATATTATTGAATTTGATGTCATAAAGGGCAAACAACTTGAGGATGATATTTGTTCTACAATAAGGAATTATTTAATAATCATAGCAATTATAAAATAATATTAAAATAATGATAATAAAACACCGAAAATATACACACTAACGTCATTAAAATTTTTATTTTTTTCTAATTATATTTAGTAAGTTTATACTTAGTTGATCATTCACTGCATTGTCGGACATTACGATTAATTATAATAATAAACTTTTAACTCTTTTTGCTCTAAAACCAAATGTTCATTTTGATTTGAAATTCGAAGTTTTCCTTGCGCTCTCGAAAATCGAATTTCTCGAGCTTTCTCGAAAGTCACAAGCTTTAAAAAGTTTATAGGATATCAAATGGTGGCAACCCTGCTTTCAGATCGTCCCAGTGCAAGCCTCAGACGCCATTGCACACACGAGGAACCTTAGCCTTAGCGCAACGACCGGAAGTTAACGTGGCTGCTTCGGAGAGATAAAGCGGTGTAGGGTGAAACGAACTTCAAGAGCAGCAGGACTGCCAACACCGTCAAGATAGTAAAAAAAACTGCTTCTGTTTTGAAAATATGATTTTTGGTACCATGGAATATTAACGATAGATCGAATATCACGTTGCACCGAGAATTACTGAAAACGAAATATCTGACAAACAGGATTGGGCAGCATTTAATTACTCGTATTTGAAATACACTATTGTCTAAAATCGTTGACAACACTTTGTTTTGATTAAAATCTGTGAAAGTACGATTTTACGCATAATGTACTGTCATATGCCTACGGTCCTTTCAAAAGAACACCAAATATTTGGAAATAATTTCATTCACATTTATTACAATATTTTACTTACTCAAAATTAAATACAAGAGGTTTTATACATGCGCCAACTACAGCTTTTATACTATTCGTCAGCTATTAATGTCTGATCATTTGTATGAAAAACTAGTCGTTTTAAAAGGAAATTTCGTTTATTTGAGTTACACTTATTTTTGATACTGTTTTATATTTGACTGTCAATTACTAATTTGTTGTAATTGACGATTACAATATATTGTTGCAAAAAAAAGATGCAATACAATTGTATTTCTGAATTTTGAGTATTTCAAATATTTTAAATATGTATGTATTTAACAAATGAAAACCCAATATATTTTGAATATGTAAATACTTATTTACAAAGTATTTTGACGAACTATTTATATACTAAATTTGACAAAGTTTGTTCAAGCCTGCTTACGAATATACTCGATAAGAAATGAGTATTTAGTTAATCACAACTTTTTATTTACTATAGAGTTGAAATTTGAAAAATTACAACAAAACATCATATTGCGATACTTTATTATATTTATTGAGTTCTGTAATCGCACAGGATATGAGAGCTTATTACATGTGTTTCCTTCAATCATGGAGTGCAATAGATATTTTATATAAAATAATAATGTACTACAACAGCATACAATTATCTTCAGTTGCTTCTCTTGTTATAACTGGCGCCTCAAAACACTACACTTTTTATGAAAAAGACGCACTTCAATTTCCCAACAAATAAAATAATTTCTTTGTCAGCGTCGACATAATAGCTTCTGTATGCATCGGTGAAAACAACAGCACAGCATTCATATAGTAAATAAAATACGGAGTCTTCAAAATTTGATCTTAACTTTTTTATCCGAACTGTATAAAACGCCAATGCATTCATCAGAAGTTGAATTCAAATTATTCATAAAAGTGGACAATATATTATCAAGGAATGTTTTAAATGAATTCAGTTTCCTGAAAGTCTTCCATTGTCACGCAACAGCATTTTCAATAACTCAAATTCTTCGAAGCAATCATTTCGACTGTAAATTGAACCCGGGTCTCATGGTTTACATCACGTTTCGTCCGAGATGACCAATGATTCGAATGGTTTCATAGCTGTATTGCTCGTTGCTTTATATTCAATTGTCACCCGGTTGGATAAGCATCAATGTAAGAAATGTCTTCCATTGTGTGACCTTAACTATGTAATAAATATATTTAATAATTTAAATTATTCATGGTATTAGCGGAAAATTTGCAATTTACATACGTAAAAAGTGATGCTGATACATTTTGACTCTTGATAAAATTTTGGATTTGTTGCATGTTCAAGGTTGACTGAAACAATGTACAGTTTTACTCAATTCAAACCCATATAATTAATACTTTTATTATATGATTGTAAGAAAACCTATCCCCTAATTGCGTATATTTTTTCCGATGACGTTTTTTCAATGGCCTCATTATGTATTGTATTAAACTCTTGAAAGCGGTCAGGCGGAAGAGCAGACCCCATAGGCTCCCCACCAATAAAAACATTAATTTTAATCATTAATTCATAATAGTCTTTCTTCGTGTATTATTTTGCGTTTTATCATTAATTCTAAGTAGTCTGTAGGCATATTTCTCATGTCTTAATTTTAAGCCAAAATTCATTCAAATTACATTAAGATTTTTCTGATAAACGGCCTACCATTCCCATACAAATAAAATACCGAAATTAACAAATTGTTAATTATCGTTGTTAAAAGTTCAGTACAACTGTCACATTATATATTTCGTTTTCAACTATATTAAAAATATATATTTTTCGGTGACGAGTTAAATTTTGTCGAGTTACATATTTTAATGCCATTGCATCCAGATCTAAAAAAAATAGACAGACTATGACGATTCAGGGTGATCTTTTGTAAGCATTTTTATCTTTATCTTATAATATTTATTAAATTTATTTTACTAAAAGAATATAATTTTGATTTCACAGATGAAGCATACATGATCTCGCGTTGGTACTAAAATAATTAATAAATACCGATTAATATCTCTATCGCTTTTGTGCTATATTAGGTTAGATCTGATTAAACAGAAAATATTCTCGTTGTTATCAGTTAACCTTATCATATTTCATAGTCAATAAGTAATTAATTTTCTCATTGACAGAGTGGAGATAAATAAAAAAGAATAAAGAACATAATAATAAGTTTCTAATTTTTAATAAAGTAAGTTTTATTATTATTAATACACTTCATATCCAAACAAGTACATTATTTGTTTTGTAAAGACCGATTTGATTTTGAAAACATAATGCATTTTTTAACACTTTTCAAACAAATAATACAAACATACGAATCTCTATCATTATAATTCCTTTCCTTCTGTCGGTATCACACCGTCAAGATAGGAAATACAATAACTATTTTGTTGTATATAATACTATCATTATCAAAGCGTCTAATTCCATAAGCCTCGTATCTACTGCACAAGACAGTTAGATGAAAGACTTTATTACAACTCAAACACATGAAGAGATTGTATTCACTCTTATTCTGAGGATATCTATATATTTCGATGTACATAATTGTGTTACACACTATTACGAATCGCTTTTCCTTTTACTAAAATATGCGAATGTTTTATAATTGTTGTACACACTGCTTTGTGAGACTACTATATATTACAATGAATACTTAAAATTATTATTAGTATTTTGGTTTGGGAGAGAGCATTTAGCAGCACTAATAACAATGTTTAAAATATTGCTATAAATCCATCAACAATTGACAGTCTACGTATTGAAGTGAAGTAGTGCAGCGATCGCCAATTTATCAATGATAAAGAATCCTTGGCTGTGATTTGCATTGTAAAAATATATGCAAGAGAACTATCCACAAAGTGCTCAATAATTATACATATAGACCTGCTAAGAATAGAAACTCATCACGAAAACATGAGGCAAGAAGATTTGTTGGTATTGAAAACAACACTTCACAATAATTTTATAGAAAAGCTTTCAGTGATGTGGATTATTAGTGCTGTCAAACGAATTTATTTTTGACTGATGAACTCTTACCATGCCATTACAGTCTTTGGAATAATAATTTGAGAGAAATCGGGTGAGAGATTGGAGGCAGAGAGCTGGTACGAAAAAGGAGGAGGGAGAGAGGGAGAAGAAAGGTAGTGGGCGTTACAGTGGAATATAGAGAGCGCGGGTGTTCACGAAAAACAGAACATTGTGGGAAGTAGAATGAGAAGGCGAGAGAGCGAGAAGGCGAGAGAGCGAGAAGGCGAGAGAGCGAGAAGGCGAGAGAGCGAGAAGGCGAGAGAGCGAGAAGGCGAGAGAGCGAGAAGGCGAGAGAGCGAGAAGGCGAGAGAGCGAGAGAGCGAGAAAGCGAAAAAGTGAGAAAGCGAGAGGCGAGAAGAGCGAGAAGGCGAAGAGCGAGAAGGGGAGAGAGGGAGAAGGCGAGAGAGCGAGAAGGCGAGAGAGCGAGAAGGCGAGAGAGCGAGAAGGCGAGAGAGCGAGAAGGCGAGAGAGCGAGAAGGCGAGAGAGCGAGAAGGCGAGAGAGCGAGAAGGCGAGAGAGCGAGAAGGCGAGAGAGCGAGAAGGCGAGAGAGCGAGAGAGCGAGAAAGCGAAAAAGTGAGAAAGCGAGAATGTGAAAACTCGAGAAACAAAGAGCTACCAGAAACCAATGGAGAGGATTCTTGTGTGTGTGTGTGTGTGTGTGTATGTGAGAGAGAGAGAGAGAGGATGCGGTAAGAAGCGTCTCCAGCGTACAGCGGGTTGCGCAACACCGTAAAGAGCTTCCTCGGAAGGGGGGGGTCGTCCGTTCCTGCTGACAGTTCTCGAGCGTCAGCTCCCCCTCCCACGCCGCTCCTGTCACCGCCAGGGCCTCCCCCCACCTACTCGCCCACAAGACCAACCGCTTCCCCAAGCCACTGACGCACAACGCTGTCCCCAATACAACAACAAAATCACTACGCAAAATTATAACAGTCAACGGAAATCAATTGAAAAACAACTATATATTCACGAAAATAACCATATAAAAACATAAGATAACCATATATTTGCTCCTCATGGGCAGCTTACTAGCTTCCCGCGCTGTGGTCCCCGGGCTCGATTCCCGGTCGAGGCAAAAATAGAGTTGTAGCTTTCCTTTAAATATCGTCCCAATTTCTGTAGCTGTGTGACGAAGGAAAGCTCAAGCAGGTGGATCTTGCTAGTTACGGTGAAGAGAATACGTCGTGTTCGCTTCGTGTCGTTCTTACCCCCAAGCATGGGAATTTAACTAAGCCAGGCAAGGACACCGATAGCTGGCCGGCGAAGTCGGACTACCGAACCAAAAACGCCGTGTATATATATATATATATATATATATATATATATATATATATATATATATATATTTGTCGGGTGATATAGAGTGAGGTTAATCCAACTTTCGCCTGTTAGCGGTGTTCCCAGAACTGGGCCCTAATTTTATTTATTATCCACGCCGGGTATAAGTGAAAACATGTGGCAAGCAAGACGTATTCCTATTGCCGTACCTAGCGCAATACAAGGCCTGCCTGAGCTTTTCTTTTGTCACACAGCTATAGAAACTGAGACGATTTAAATAGAAACGTAAAGCTTTATTTTTGCCTCGGCCTGGAATCAAACCCGGGATCGGCTCTTAAATAAATAAAGTTCATATTTTTTTATAAATAGTTTGACACAATTTGAACAATTGTGTCACGACACATGATATATTTATACAAGAAATTATGCCCGAAGAGTTAATTTTTTTGTCAAAATTATTTTGCTCAGTTAAAGAATAGGTAAAGATTGGTACCAAATGGTTGGATGGCTATGTTTGTAAAATGTGACTGTTTGTGTGATTCGCGATTCTCGTATCTTCTCATATTCTTTCACTTTGATCATATATTTTCGTAATTTTTTGTTGGCACTTCATTTGTCAAATTAAACAAATGAGTGATGTGAGTTATAAAACCAACATGGACTTGTGGTGTTGAGTTATGGAGTTCCAGCAGCAAATCAAATTTGAAAATTCTTCGAAGATTCGAAACTAAAACTACAAGAAGTCTTTGCAACGTCCCATGGTTCGACAAACAAGACTCTCTACAGAGACCTCGACATAATTCCATTGAATGACCACATCACCAAGAGAAGCCAAATATATCAGAAGATATTAAGAGCGAGCGAATCACCTTTCAATTAACCTACTAGATAACAGTCAACATGTATACAGACTGAAACAAAACAAAAATATAAACTTATAAAACATAAAAATGTGTCATAGTAGTAATTTAGTTGTCACATTCTGTTCAACTGTTATATCGTACACCATTTGCTCAATGTTATATGAACAGATTGTACATTTGCAGAAGATAATTTTTTTTTAAAAGTTACACAAGGTGAAACATAAAGAGATAGCAAAACAATAAATTGTTAAGAAAGTCAAACAACTAAAAAATATGCTTTTTTGGTTGTTAACTAAACAATTCTGGGCAAACAATGTTACTGTAAATTTAAAATGTATTTAAATGACCAACATTCTATTAATTACTTCCCAGTTTACACATACTACACAACCATAATTTATAACACAGGTGCAAGAATACGTTCAGGCAATGGGAAAATACCAGACTGTTTTGTTTTACATTTATAAATATCATAAAATTGTATCACTACAACCTCAAAAAGTCTCACATGTTCCCAAAAGAAAGTCAACGATCGCAAATTAATATTTTATCAAGTTGAAATATATTTTAATTATTCTTTATTAATCAAGAAAGAAGGCATTAGCCGCATGTACTAATTTAATTATTTGAAGCTGGAATTCTTTTGACACACGCTGCCGACTGCCAACTCAGCACAGCCAAGGACGGCTTCTCGAGGTATCGCAAATTAAATCTGCCTTGAGGGACCAAAGAGAATTGCTTTTTCAGCTTGCTTGCCTTCTCTTTGCATATTCATCTACCTACAAAAGCGTCCTTTTAATGAAAATGAAATATCTTTTCGGTATGTGCACTGAGGTTTGTAAAAAACATGTCTAAAATACTTCTATTCTAAAATTCTCTTTCTCAGGAATAATTGCTAATTTTGGGCTCTACAAGTTCTATACTATAGTATTAATTTTATATAGTATTTACATTAAGACATGAAGTATATTTTCACATATAAATGTTATCACATAGATTACATAGTTTAGGTTGACACAAAATGTTTACCATATAATCTGTCAATTGTTGACTGGATTAAGTTTATTACATGTCTCAGGCTTATGCTTCTCTGTCTGTTTGGTCCTTCTGTTTCGTAAACATTCTTTATGTGGCCACGTAAAGAAACATACAATAATATTTTTTCAGTAGTGCACAATTAAACCCGCCACCGCCTAAGGGAAACTATTTGATTGGTTGACAAGAGTGAAAATACTTGGTGTTTCGTAAGTAGTAGGACAAACGTTTTCGAGTATTCACTTGTGGAAAATAGGTAGGAGAGACTGATTAAACAATCATAATAAGGTTAATCACAGCTGATTAAACAATCACAACAAGGTGAAATGCGATAGAGTAATGATGGAATGCACTCAATGTAGTTTGAATCCCTACAGCGATTGTGGGACAAAATGCGCTTCAGCTAATGGACCAGAATTCGCGGTAAATGAATTCGTTCTCGTGCTCTAAGATATCATACATATCAAATAAGTTGATAAAAAAACGTACTTGAGAAGATTATTCAAACGATAACATAAAATTAATCAATACATATCGTATAGAAAATATTTATTAATACAAATATGATTAAAAGGAACATGTTATTGGTTTCGTCATCTCCAGTAACGTTATCAAGCATGTAAGTAAACAGGCATGATGATTTATGATTTTGAAAAGATAGATTAAATTTATTTCATCATTATTGTGTAGAAATTTTTAAATATGTGATTCCCAAAATTTGTTCGAGAAACATGAGTGTTTTGTAAGGCATAAGGGTTTGTATGTTTCGAATCATTCTCAGTTGTCTTGGTGGCATGGTCACGGCATGGGACATTAAGTCCCACCTAACAAGATGATGCAGTTGTCATAAATACTCTCTGCTTCAAGAATATAAACAAAAGGATATCAGTTATCATGAATTTCCATATTCATATTTTATCTTCGAAATAAGAGTAAAATTTATTTCATAACAGATTTCATGAAAAATTAACATGTATCCAGTCTTTTTTAAATCAATGATCTTGGTAATCGTGTCCTAAATCTAAATGAAAATATAAATAAAAATCTAAACTTCACGTAGTTGCATTGTAATTTGAATCGTTAGTAGTCGCACTGGCCTGTGAATTTGCGTGTAGTGCAAAGCAAAGCAAAGCACAGTATATAAATTTAGCAACATAAAAATGAACCAAGATATAAGTGAACCAAAGCATTTGTAAACTGATGTATATCACACTTGAAGGGTTCGGGGTGAATAATTGCTAATCAACATGTCTGAATTTTTTCAGCGTGCGGAAAAACAAAGTTTATATAAGACACACTTTTTTATGCTTTTAACATTAATGCTGTTGTTCTGTGAACAGGTTTGTACAGCATCGTGATCACAATACGTATTAACCATAATTGTGAGGGTAAGAATAAGGGTAAGGGTAATAGGTAAGTATTATAATTGATATTAGGAGACATTCTAATATCTTCATTTTACATTTATGTATATACATCCACCGGTAGAAGATACAGGGATGGAGGAAACCCGCACAAACCGAAATGTAGGTCGGCGTCGAATCTCACAATATAGGAGAAGTTCATCACCAACTCTAGCGATAAAAAATGTACACTTCACTTACGGGAATAATGCCCTTAACAGTTGATGCTCCAGGAAACAAAATCAATCAAATCTAACGAAATAAAGAGTTTTCATGTTCAATTGGACAATGATATGTAAATGATTATGTGAAGTACGAACTCCCGTGTGATCTCTCACTCCAGAGGTCGCCAACGAGAATTCTCAGCCAATCGGCGAGGGGTCGATTTATTGATTATTTCATGTTTCCGGGCATATCAACTGCTATTGTTATTAGTCCAGTAAGTGTAAAGTATATCTTTATCACGGGAGGTGGCGGCGGTAATCTTCCCCAATGGTGTGATCCGACACCGACCTACACATCGGCTTACACGGTTTCCCACATCCAGGTATCTCCCAACAGCGGGGCACCGCTCCATCCGGGGCAAGCTCTAACCTTCCGATGGGTCTACAAGCAAGTGGGTAGAATGTAGTGAATGTAGTGCATGTAAATGTAAATGTGTGTGTAAGTAAAGGGTGAACATAGAACACGGACTAGGAAGGAAAGATTGCGCGCGGTCCGTGGCCCGTTTGTTACGGTACTGCTCCGGCATTCGCCTGATGTTGATCGGAGAAACCACGGAAATCCACTGAACATATCAGCCGACCGGTAGAATTCTCCTCCAGACAGCGGGTAAACTCGACGTAGCTACGTAGCTATTGTCAAAAATGCTGCCAGCGTCGGGACTCGAACGCTAGGGCGTGCCGGTCAGAGGCAGCGAGTGGTCGCCAACGCGCGTTCTCTGCCTGTCGGCGCGAGGCCGTGACCTCGCTCGCGAGAGTGAGAGTGAGAGCGGCATCCCCCAGGGGCCAACACGCGGCCCATCACGCGCGCGTTCACTCGATTCGCCGAGGGGCGAGCGCGCGAACGCGGGTGGTGCAACGCGGGGAATTGCGCTCGAAGCCGCGTTCACTACGGGCGTGTTGATGTGGACGTGAGGAGGTAAATGCCAGAGTATCAAACACACACAGGCAGACACACACTTTTTATCTCTTTATTTCTCTCTCTATCTCTCTCTCCCTCCCACTCTTTCTCTCTCCCTCCCACTCTTTCTCTCTCCCTCCCACTCTTTCTCTCTCCCTCCCACTCTTTCTCTCTCCCTCCCACTCTCTCTCTCCCTCCCACTCTCTCTCTCCCATTCTTCCTGTTTCTCCCTCTCTCTTTCTCCTTCTCTCCCTTTCTTTCTCTTTCTCTCTCCCCCTTTTTCTTGTCTCTCTCTCTCTCTCTCTTTCTCTCTCGGGTGGCGTGTGGTCCGTGACCCGTTGTTTTATTGATTTCATTGATTGATTAATGATTCCGGGCTAGTCAACTGCTAAGATCATTAGTCTCGTTAGGGTATGGCATGTATTTTTTTCCTCGTCAGCTGGCGGTGATCTACCCCTGTTAATGAGATTCGGCACCAAACTACCGTCGGCTAGTGGAGTATCCTCAACCAGGTATCTCCCACCAGCGGGTCACCATCCAAGCCGGGACAAGCTATAAGCACCTGACCGGTCTCCCGGTATGGGTAGCAGTGTAGTGCATATTAGTGTGTAAGTAAGGGGTGAGAATAGGACAAGGAAGAAGAAGGAAAGATAGCGCGCGGCCCGTGGCCCGATTGATAGGGTACTGCTCCGGCATTCAGTTGGAATGTAGAGCAGGAAACCCGACATTATGGAGCTGAGCGGCAGCTCTCTAGAATCCTCAATGTGGTAGTGGTCGTCTTCAAGTCAGCTATTTATACTTCTTTTTTTTTAACGTGGCGCGTCAAGGCGTCTTCACAATGGAATATGGCACGACTTTTCGCGTCTTTCTCTGTCCTGTCGCTAGATGTCACTTGATTTGCAGCACTTCTTGATACGGTCGCAATCATGCGAAGTCTAGAAGCACGACTGAGAAAGACACGAAACGCCCTGCCATATTCCATCGTGAAGACAGGCATTAACGCGCCACAAACCGAAGTAGTTGATGGCGCAAATTAGCCATCTGCCGACTCAAATCTAAAACTTTTCTATAAAAAATTAATAAATGAATAGCTAGCATCTCTGATATGATTAACATGACAAACATGATTATCGAATAACAAAACGAATCTTCGAAAAGTTGACTAAAATTTCACAGAAAACAAGTTGCAAACTCTTGATGACGAAACAAAAATTTCATGCGATCTATTAAAACCCTTTAGAAAAAATGAAACGCTTTAGACGAAACCAAAATTTCATGCAGTCAACCAAAACACTTTAGAGAAAAGCTATATGTCACTCCCGGTATAGGTAGTAGTGTAGTGCATATTAGAGTGTAAGTAAGGGGTGAGAATAAGACAAGGAAGAAGAACGAAAGATCGCACGCGGCCCGTGGCCCGATTGATAGGGTACTGCTCCGGCATTCGGCTGGAATGTAGAGCAGGAAACCCGACAATTATGGGGCAGAGCGGCAGCTCTCTAGAATCCTCAATGTGGTAGTGGTCGGCTTCAAGTCAGCTATTTATACTTCGTTTTTTTTAAGTGGCGCCTACAAGGCCTGTCTTCACAATGGAATATGCACGACTTTTCGCGTCTTTCTCTATCGTGTCGCTAGATGTCACTCCCGGTATGGGTAGTAGTGTAGTGCATATTAGTGTGTAAGGAGTGAGAACGGGACAAGCAAGAAGAAGGAAAGATCGCGCGCGGCCCATGGCCCGATTGATAGGGTACTGCTCCGGCATTCGGCTGGAATGTAGAGCAATAAACCCGACATTGTGGAGATGAGCGGCAGCTCTCTAGAATCCTCAATGTGGTAGTGGTCGTCTTCAAGTCAGCTATTTATACTTCGTTTTTTTTAACGTGGCGCGTCAAGGCGTCTTCACAATGCAATATGGCACGACTTTTCGCGTCTTTCTCTGTCGTGTCGCTAGATGTCACTCCCGGTATAGGTAGTAGTGTAGTGCATATTAGTGTGTAAGTAAGGGGTGAGAATAGGACAAGGAAGAAGAAGGAAAGATCGCACGCGGCCCGTGGCCCGATTGATAGGGTGCTGCTCCGGCATTCAGTTGGAATGTAGAGCAGGAAACCCGACAATTATGGGGCAGAGCGGCCACTCTCTAGAATCCTCAATGTGGTAGTGGTCGTCTTCAAGTCAGCTATTTATACTTCGTTTTTTTTTAACGTAGCGCGTCAAGGCGTCTTCACAATGGAATATGGCACGACTTTTCGCGTCTTTCTCTGTCGTGTCGCTAGATGTCACTCCCGGTATAGGTAGTAGTGTAGTGCATATTAGTGTGTAAGTAAGGGGTGAGAATAGGACAAGGAAGAAGAAGGAAAGATCGCACGCGGCCCGTGGCCCGATTGATAGGGTGCTGCTCCGGCATTCAGTTGGAATGTAGAGCAGGAAACCCGACAATTATGGGACAGAGCGGCCGCTCTCTAGAATCCTCAATGTGGTAGTGGTCGTCTTCAAGTCAGCTATTTATACTTCTTTTTTTTAACGTTCCGCGTCAAGGCCTCTTCACAATGGAATATGGCACGACTTTTCGCGTCTTTCTCTGTCGTGTCGCTAGATGTCACTCCCGGTATAGGTAGTAGTGTAGTGCATATTAGTGTGTAAGTAAGGGGTGAGAATAGGACAAGGAAGAAGAAGGAAAGATCGCACGAGGCCCGTGGCCCGATTGATAGGGTACTGCTCCGGCATTCGGCTGGAATGTAGAGCAGGAAACCCGACAATTATGGAGCAGAGCGGCAGCTCTCTAGAATCCTCAATGTGGTAGTGGTCGCCTTCAAGTCAGCTATTTATACTTCTTTTTTTTTTTAACGTGGCGCCTACAAGGCCTGTCTTCACAATGGAATATGCACGACTTTTCGCGTCTTTCTCTGTCGTGTCGCTGTATGAACTTGATTTGCATCACTTCTTAATACGGTCGCAATCATGCGAAATCTTGAAGCACGATCGAGAAAGACACGAAACGCCCTGCTATATTCCATCGTGAAGACAGGCATTAACGCGCCACAAACCGAAGTATAGTTGATGGCGCAAATCAGCCACCTGCCGACTCAAATATAAAACTTTTCTATAAAAAATGAATAGCTAGCATCTCTGATATGATTAACATGACAAACATGATTATCGAATAACAAAGGAATCTTCGAAAAGTTGACTAAAAATTTACAGAAAGCAAGTTACAAACTTTTGATGACGAAACAAAAATTTCATGCGATCTATTAAAACTCTTTAGAGAAAATGAAACGCTTTAGACGAAACCAAAATGTCATGCAGTCTACCAAAACACTTTAGAGAAAAGCTATATGTTATAAAGAGGTTTAGGTTTTTATTTATTTATTTTATTTATTTAGTCAAAAACAGTCAAAAACTGTATGTGACGTATGGGGGAGAAAATCATCTGCGCACGCTTTCTTGAGTTTCAGAATCACTTCCCAATAACTTAACTATTAATAGTTGAATAATAATAATAATAATAATAATAATAATAATAATAATAATAAAAACAAATTTCAAAAAGTGAGAGATTAACATTTCAAAAACTAGATATTTTCGTTGTCAAATTATAGAAAACTTATTTTTATCGGTAAACGAACGAACAGATTTGATTATTCTGTATTGTTAACAAAATAGAAACTCACCCTAAGCTCGAATGTTGCAAAATAATGTAATGAAAGGGAGATTATAATGGATATATCCAAAGTGTGCTTGATGTGTTGGTGAGTTGCCTCAAGGCAATGTTTGTCGAGTATTTCATGCGCGAAAGAATCTTACTGAAATGGTGTGTTTAATGCAGATGAGTTTCGACCGAATAAACCCTTCAGCACGAATACTCTTGTGTGTTCATTGAAGAAAATAGATATGTAGGGTGAGTTTGCCAGAGTTACTCGCTTGGATATTTCATTTGATCCTTGTATGTTACATTTGATTGCTTCTCGTGCCAAGATCAGTGGTAGAAATTTGCGCAAAAAGAAAGTCCTGACATATATAAGGAACGTGCAGTAACATAGTTTTGTAAGTAAAACAATGAACGGCAGCTTCTGTTCATTCCTGAAAACTAATGCACGCCAGGTGAAATTTTGACGTATAAGTTGATTTCATGACAACGGTTATATTCATACTGCACTGAAAATACATGCACTGACTACCTATTACAACAGTTAAATGTGATTTGACATTTCCTTCAGCGCTCATCTGGTTGTTTGAAAGCTCAGGGTTTTCCCAAACATTAAGAGATGACTTCAGTCGACCGATTATAAGATTAAGAGGGAGTCTTTAGATAGAACAATAACAGACAATAAGGTTTTATGAAGAGAAAATTTCGAGTTTTATAAAGCCAAACGATAAATTTCGGATTGAAAATGAGTGAGGATTGAGTCTGTGCAACGCAACCTTTTCAACTCCGAAAATTGAATTAAAAATGCATTACGATGAAGAATCGAACCCGCGAAGATGTAAATATCAGGATGGGAAACTATCACTTGTACCACCTTTTGCCTTCACAGTAACTACCCTAAGACAATTCTAATTGTAATTCTCCTGCGATTGTGCCGTAAGAAGTGGTAGATGGTGGGAGACTGGTCATTGACGGGACGTAAGTTTCTTCAGGTTTCCAATGAAGGTAAAAACTGTCAAGTCGCGAAAACCTTTGTAACCGTGTAAATAAGTTGATGTCGAGGGGTTGATGGTTAATAAAGCAACTTAATAGTTTCATAATAGCACATAATATACAAATTTCAATTATGATGGAATTTATTAAATTGATCAAGGCTTCGTTTTATGATTTTTTTAGATTTGCTTATTTGCACGGGAAAGAATGCATATTCCTTTACCCTTCGGTTAGTTAGAGTCTGTTGCGTTTTCCTTTCAGACTTGTAAGGAAATACAAGTATTTTTTGGTCCCAGTTGTAGGAACGGATATCTTATTTGCTGTTAAAAATCCAGTAATATGCGACGTATTTTGATACTCCGATAACATTTGCTTCATCAGTCTCGATAAAACAAAAGATATGTGTAATGGTGCCATATTTGCAGTAGAATACTTGTGACACTCAAAAAGTACCTTCGTAAGGGCGAGAAAGTAAAAAATGTGTATGTGCAAGAGGGAGTTGTAAATGGATATGTACGGCAATCCAACACTGGAACAGGCTACCTGAATTTCCATTAAAATGCTCGTGACCGCATCTTTTAATCGATTCTATGACATAAACGGATAACATGCACGTGTAATTTACATTTCATTACATTTTCTCTCCAGCAACCATTTGAAATAGAATACGCTCTCGTGGACCTTTTAACACGCTTATTTATTACATCTGTATTATATCTTTCAATGAAAAAGTTCTATTTAATAACAAAAATATATTTGTAAAATTAATACTAGTACATAAATTGTCTTATAAAAAATCGAACTTCTTAATCTAATGTGAACTGATATTATAATATGCGTTATCATTATTATTTGAAGTTATTAAATTTAATAGATTTTTTAAGGTGCAATTAATTAATATTATTCCTTACAATTATTCCAGTCATTTTTATTTATGAAGTGTAAATTTGGAAGAAAAATTATTAACTCATTTTCCTTGAAAACTTATGCCTGGTAGAATGATTCAGATTTTTGTACCTTTAATCTAAATCTAAATGCCCAATCTGTGAAGAACACTTTTCAGACTGTGGGTTTAGAATAACTGGTATATTGCATGTGGTACGTATGCTACGAGAAGCCCATGAAATAGAAGACTACACTTAGTGTGTACCTAGTAGCAACAGGTACTGCCTGTTTTATATACCTATTCACATGCGCATCTTTATATAGTTATCTTGGAAATAAAAGAACGAATGTCCAAAACTGAGATGTCAAGAAAATCACAAGATAAGAATGAGGATATATTTCATCCAAACTTTTTCTCAATCGAATGTTTTCAGATATACGGTTTAAGAAAATAATGTTTTTGGACATAGGTCAATTTATTTCCGTAGAGAAGCCACTACATGGGTATAGAGAAACTTAACACAGCCTTCAAACTTTCAGAATCGCTGAAGCAATGGAACTAGAAAGAGGATGGTTAATTTGCTGCATGTAGTATCAATTTTTGCAACTAATATTCTATAAACCTGGTTATGTTGTGAGTTGTTACTATACATACATTGCTATAGACTTGTTTAATTGATCAAAGATCAATATTAGTATCCCAAAGCACGAGTATTTTAAAGGCGTATATTGATTACATCTAAAATCAATTTTTATGTGGGGTGGGCTTCGAAGTTGTAGCCTAGAGCATTTTGTAATTAAATTAGTATTATAATTTATTAATGATTTAAGTACATGTGAATACTTATTAAAAAAGAACACAATGTGATAAATTGAAACAATACTGAATATGGCAGTACAAACTGTACTATGTATGGAAACAAACATGGAGAACGAAAATGATGAAACCTCAAATGTAATAAACGTTCTATGAATTGTTTAGTCCCATGTCTTCTTCATCAAAACAATGTGCGTATTTCAAAACAAGTACAATATGCGTAATAATAACATATTAATAGACAATTTCGATGATGGGCCTAAAAAGCGTTTTATGTCTAAGAATAATTAATAATAACAGCACATTAAAGTGTACGTGATTAAATAGTATAACACAATTGTGATTACGCAACAACCTTTCTCAAAACAGTATCATCTCAGTCAAAAATATCATTTGAATGTCTAGTTTTGTAAAAAAAATTAATTTTCTTTAACAATACTAATAATAAATCAATAAAATCACGCTCAGTCGTTAAAGGCAACTTTACTCACTATTTACATCAATACCTACCACCATATTACGAAATTCTCTTTAATTACGTAGGTAATACAATTACTTCATCAAATACTAATTTAGGGACGTCAATAATTCTACAGCCTTCAGAGTAGACTTCCCCTCGTTTGTCTCCACCACAAGCTAGTCCAAGAGGGTGAAGAAACGCTATTGCCAACCTTTACGATAATACAGTAAATGTGTTAAAACTAATAATTTTTAATAATAAAACGAAATCTATCAATAAAATCTAACAGATTCCATAATCATAATGTTTTTTTATAAAAAAATTTAATGAGAATACAAAGAAAAGTTTGGCAACAGCAAGAAGTCTCTCCTCTTTACACGAGTCAACCATACTACCTGGCCATTGCGTTTGTGTTCCAATAGCGTAAGTTGAAGCTGGCGGTCGCCGGAGAGGCAGGCGGGCGGGGGGCGGCGGGCGGCGGGCGGCGGGCGGCGGGCGGCGGGCGGCGGGCGGCGGGCGGCGGGCGGCGGGCAGTGGGTCGTGGGCGATTACTCGGAGAGCACGTGCCACTGCTGCACCTGCTCCATGGGCGAGGCGATGGCCTGGTTCCAGTGCGCCAGCGCCTTGCCTCGCGCGAACATGTACGAGCCCAGCACGCACTTGCCCAGCAGCTTGTCTGCGAACATGTGCACCGCGCCAGGGTTAGAAATAGCGCTCAAAGCGTGACGAACAAGTGACACGTGTTCACCACTCAGCGCGCTATTGCCACCCCAATGTTCGTCGTCCAACGTGTTCGTCATCCAACGTGTTCGTCATCCAACGTGTTCGTCGTCCCACGCGTTCGTCACCCATCATGTTCGTCGCCCAACATGTTCGTCGCCCAACATGTTCGTCGCCCAACATGTTCGTCGCCCAACATGTTCGTCGCCCAACATGTTCGTCGCCCAACATGTTCGTCGCCCAACATGTTCGTCGCCCAACATGTTCGTCGCCCAACATGTTCGTCAACCAACATGTTCGTCAACCAACATGTTCGTCGCCCAACATGTTCGTCGCCCAACATGTTCGTCAACCAACATGTTCGTCAACCAACATGTTCGTCAACCAACATGTTCGTCAACCAACATGTTCGTCAACCAACATGTTCATCAACCAACATGTTCATCAACCAACATGTTCATCAACCAACATGTTCGTCAACCAACATATTTGTCTCTTAACATGTTCGTCTCTAAACATTCTAGTCACTTAGCATGTTCCTCACACCATGTTCGCCTCTCACCATGTTTGTCACCTACCATGTTCATCTATTACGTTCCTTCCCTTCCATATTCGTCTCCTACCTTGGCTGTCCCCTACCATGATCGTTCCATACCATATTCGTCCCCTATAATGTTCGTCACATACCATTTTCGTTTCCTACCATGTTCGTTCCCTAACATGTTCGTTAAACATGTTCATCTCCCAGTACATTTACCAACCAAATATTCATCACTACAAACTCACCGTGCTGCGGCACACCATTCAGCTGCCAAACCTCTCAGCACACACTCAAATTGCACACCACTCATGCTTGGCCAATAGGACATTTCTCTACATTCGGCATTGCTATCGCTGCTATCTCGCACTCATTGCTTGCTACAAAGCATGTCCGCACCGCTCTGGATTCGTCTAAGTGCATTCCCCATATCGCGAACACGACCGTCATTTTGTTCCAGACGAGAGTTGTTTACAGGACGCATTACAGGACGACGTCATTAAAGGACGCTTTCTTCACACTCGTCCTGAAGTGAACACGTTTATTGCTCTAAAACAGTACAACAATGAGCCATATTCCAGACAATCTCTAATAAATGTTTGTTTGCATACTAGCATTATAAACGACCTTTTCTAATGCAAGAAATCTTTCATAATCGGGCCTTTCACGGCACAAATGATGACATATTCGACTTAACGGCACGAATGATTGCATCTTTACACATTCAGGCACTTGCAGCGAGATAATGTTGGGGAGGTAAAGGTACACGAAACAGACGACCACCGTTTTCTCGCACAGATGTCAAATACCCGAGACGCCACAAGAAAGTTGTTTCGCGAAATTGCTTGATTGTCTTTTAAAGTTCGAATGCTGTTATGCAAAAAATAGCGTATCCAACTCATTTATAATGTTGCTTTATTGCATTCGTACAAACTTGAAAACTCGCTCCTAACGTCGCTCGTTTTCAAAACATGTAATTGTGCAATAAAGTTTAACATTATAAACTAATTGTATAAACTATTATTTTTAAACTAGTGTGTAGCACACGGACGAAGGTTTCGTTTAATTGTTTGGCGCCCCGTCTGCGGATAATACTGTGGACTACGATGAGAACCAATCTACTTACATGTTGGTACGCCCGGATTTCTAAAAGAAAACTTCAGACGTTTTTAAACAAAGTGCAGTTTGTCGCCGATTCAGTTTCGCTGTTTTCTCATCAGTTGCGTTGCTCTCGTCGTCTTTTGCGAATGCTGATTGGTTCCTGGTTGATTAGTGTTTCCCGGCGCGTCAAGTGCTAAGGTCATTAGTCCCGTAAGTGTTGTGCATTTTTTATCGCGGGAGGTCGTTATCTTCACCCACAGGATGGTGAGATCCGGTCTACACATCACCGTTAAGTGATGGTGACAGTCGATCTAATCATCGGCTAGTGGGTTTTCCCCACCCAGGTATTTCCCATCTGCAGGGCACCGCCCCAACCAGGACAAATTCTGCTCCCAACTGGCCCTCCGACATGCTTGGTAGTGCAGTGCATGTAGTGTAAGCGTATGTAAGTAAGGGATGATGATAGGACAAAAAAGGGGAAAGAAAGATCTAGCGAATCGTGACCCTGCACAGCATTTACCCCGCTACAGCATTTACCTGGCTTTGTTCGAAGAAACAAGAAAACTACCGATGAGAGTAGCCGGCCGTTAGAATTCTCCTCCAGAATCAGCTAAATTCGACCTAGCTATCTAGCTAATGTCGAAAATCCTGCCACCGTTGGGGCGCGAGCTCCTGAACCTGGGGGTGATAGGTACTGCAGTGACATCAGTTGACGTTCTGAGCCACATAAGCTGTTCAGATTTGTTCGTGCGTACGATTATTTGATGGAAGTAGGACATGTTAGATTTTATGTTTCTCATAGTCAGAATGTTATCATGTACAAGCTAGATTTTATATATTTTACGTGATTTGTTTTTATCAAAAATATAGAAAAAACATCGCGTGCAAGACACAAAGAATTTCCGGAAAGAAGAATACCACGCCGTCCTATTTAAAGTATTGGTCAATTTCCGCTGGTCAACCGTTGGTTCGCCGTTTAAAGAACTGGTCTGAATCTATCGCACAAACTCGTGTGGAAACAATCGGTCAGAGCAGTCCACCTCTAGAATTATTGATATTCTGGCAATAGCGTTCTGCAAAGAAATTATTCAGTTTACGTCATTCGTCAGTTCGTCATGCGGGACTCGAACTCAGGACCTCACAGTCTAGAAAGGTTCGGTTGGTGATTCGCAACATGTGCTGTTCTCAAATAAAATTCGCATTATAGGTGAAGAAAACTTCAAAATTTTCTCAGTTGTCAGTGAGAGATAAATATTAATCACGTATTTTTTTCATATTTAATGCACGTTTAATGCTTCGCAAACTCATGCAAATCAACGGAGAGAAAATCAATCAGGTGTTTTCATGGTTACAGCTAGAAAACGAAAACCTCAAATATAGGTTGGGGACAAGATTGCTCTGATATAATAGTGGTATCTTCAACTTGAAAAGATAGAAATTATGGCTTATGATTACTTTTCACTGACCCATTCATATATTGAAATAATCTTAAGAAAAAAAAACACACACAGATCAGTGTAAGCAGAAATTAACATCTTTTTAATGAAATTCGGTGGGAGGTTCTTGTAAATATGTCAATTTTTAAGGAGGTTGTACGCAATGTCTGAGGAGATTACTCCCTCGAGAAAAATCACTCAGATCAGGGTATGAAGAATTTAAAATGTTTTAAAAGAAATTCGTTGGGAGTTTGTTGTAAAAACGTCAATTGTTAAGGAGGTTGTACGTAATGTCTGAGGAGATTACTCCCTCGAGAAAAATCACTCAGATCAGGGTAAGAAGAATTTAAAATCTTTTTAAAGAAATTCGTTGGTAGTTTGTTGTAAAAACGTCAATTTTTAAGGAGGTTGTACGTAATGTCTGAGGAGATTACTCCCTCGAGAAAAATCACTCAGATCAGGGTAAGAAGAATTTAAAATCTTTTTAAAGAAATTCGTTGGTAGTTTGTTGTAAAAACGTCAATTTTTAAGGAGGTTGTACGTAATGTCTGAGGAGATTACTCCCTCGAGAAAAATCACTCAGATCAGGGTAAGAAGAATTTAAAATCTTTTTAAAGAAATTCGTTGGTAGTTTGTTGTAAAAACGTCAATTTTTAAGGAGGTTGTACGTAATGTCTGAGGAGATTACTCCCTCGAGAAAAATCACTCAGATCAGGGTAAGAAGAATTTAAAATCTTTTTAAAGAAATTCGTTGGTAGTTTGTTGTAAAAACGTCAATTTTTAAGGAGGTTGTACGTAATGTCTGAGGAGATTACTCCCTCGAGAAAAATCACTCAGATCAGGGTAAGAAGAATTTAAAATCTTTTTAAAGAAATTCGTTGGTAGTTTGTTGTAAAAACGTCAATTTTTAAGGAGGTTGTACGTAATGTCTGAGGAGATTACTCCCTCGACATCCGGCAACATTGCTCGCCAACACCCTGCGGCCGCTGGCGTCTTTGCAGAAGCTCATTTGAATATAGAATGGAATTCCCAACTTCACGGCGTCACGCCGCTTCGTAGCAAGGCGAGAGAAGATGCAAACAACGCGACATCAGGAATGGATGAGAGGAGGAGGAGTAGAAAGAGATGAATGGGTAGGAGAGGCGTTGAAAGGCTAATATACGACAGGCAAATATCCGATATTCAAATCTGCTTTCCCTCTTTTTTTTCTTAGTTTCACGTACGCGCTGCAGACAAAGTAGCACACAATTTTGACTCCAAGTTCAATTGGAATTTTTAACACGAGTCGGATGTGACATAACATGAGGAAACGCACAACTCTTTTGTGTTGGTAAAATTATGTAACCGTGCATTAAAACCGTAAAAAAATAGGCTCAGAAATCGATTGATGTTGCATCTTTATATATTGTTCTGTGGATGTACAATTCTCGCCTTTTTTCGAGAAAGTAACTATCGATCTTTTTGATGAGATGAGTATTACTCCAGAATTTTGAAATAATACGATGTTATTTACATGCAGTCTGATATTTTCAAGCCAACAAGAGTGCGTTTCTATTGGCAACTCATGTCTGCACCTATCGGGGAACTTCTGATATTATATATCGCCTTTCTCTCTTATTCCTCATGAAAAAACTTACGCCGTACGGTTAACCCTTCCGCATTACCACGCATATAATTTATATTATTGAGTCTGTACAAATAACGAGAGGGTCAACATTTACATTTATACTTCGGAGTGCAAAACAAAGGACCATCTCGGCATACATATTAAGTGAAATTGCAAACCCAGAATAAATCTAATCAGGTTAGTGGCTTAAGGCCAAATCCATTTAGTCACTCAGAAAAATTATGGAATGATAGCTTCCATTATTTCATGTTAGCTCATTTTACGCCAAGTAAATTTCACCTAGTATTCTTTTCTTGTAATTGTTTCCTACTGTAATCACTCCCTATCCGTCGTATCTAATGTAAAAGTCGGTTTTTCCATTTCTGTGGTTTGGCTGTTGCTTCAGCGTCGATTTCCACGAGGGCACAATGAATCTATTTACTTTTAGAGACATAACATCACAACTGCAAAGTATGGAATAGAGTACTCCAAACTCTGATTATTGACATGTTAATAATGAATGTTACTAGATGAGCTCTGTAATATTGGAATATAGAAATAAAATAAATAATAATATATTTTTATTATTTTATTAAAATTTAATTATTAGGAGTATTTTGATGTCAGTTGTTGTCTCCTTATAGTTGTAAAACTATTTCGACCTTTTATTGAAAAACAGACACTTCAATACTATTTTATTTAAAACAACGTATTTGCTTTTAATACATCGACCGTAATTGGAATCTTTAAAAACAATTCTTAGGTCATATTTGTGAAAAAGGCTGTGTAGACAACAATGTAAAACTGGTGGGTAGCATATTCTATAAAAAATTGTCAATATTGAAAGTCAATGGTATAAAAACTAGGTGACTGTAGATGAGAAAGTGTTAAACCCTCTGGAAATTTTACTTATTGCATTTTTGACCTGAAACACCTATATTTGTGTGAAATTGTTTAATGGCGCATGTAACGAAGAATAAAGAGTAGACACCCGCTTCTTCATTTTAATGATATTCTCAAGTGAAGTTTAGACAGTAGCATTTGGCAACGCTGCCGTGCCTTCGCCTTTCCCTTCTCCCCAGCTTTGTGCGAGGGGAGGGGGTTCCCAGGAGACCTCCCGCTCACCCGGGAGTGCCCTCTAGGGAGATAAGTAGCCGCGGTCACAGAGCCATGCACATCTAAACCCCTCCCAGTGTCCGGATGGGAGCCAGCATAAATATCACGAAATGTAAACCCCACGACTGCAATATTCGTCCTGATACCGGAGTCAGCTAAAACACAGAAACGCAACCACCGCAGCTGGTTGTAGGAGTCGATTTGACCAACGTGGGTTTAAAACTTGTGCTTTTAGTTAATGAATACAAATCTGATGATCCTGATCTCAATCTTATATCTCCTGGTACATGGGTAAAGGAAAAAGGTTTAGTACACCGTAATGTTACATACATGGCTGAACGTAACTACATCGCATTTTATGTGATCCATTTAGATATATTTAGATATGGCTATAATATATTTATTTCAAATACCGTTATAAATGGACCGTCTTGCCATTTAAAAAGAAGTTTTAAATTCTTTAGTTTTTGTTTTTAATTGAGAAGGTACAGGAATAATCACAATTCTATTGCGACATTAACTACTGTATTTCGATTTCTTTATCAAAAGTATTGTTTGTCAACCCATTGCTTGGCACCGCTTATTTGGAAGGAGAAGTGTAGTGGAAGTATTGTGCCATGAAATGCAATAAAATAGAACTAGATTCATTTTTACTATTTCAAGAACTCTACCACATCCACCTCCTGTTTGGGGATCTAGCAGCTAGTAGCGACGTCTCCGGAAATTCTACATTTGTCAGTGTTTGTCTTAAAGTTTTGGCAAGGTAGTCCATTTATAATGGCATTTGAAATAAATATATTAGAGTCAATTCCAAATGCACCACTTAAAATCGGTGTAGTTACATTAAGACATACGTGTGTAACATTACGATGTACAAAACCTTTTTCCTTTTACCCGTGTACAAGCTGATAGAATTACAAGACATTTTAACAATCATTATGCGCCGAAGGGAATCACATTAACAGAATTGCAAGAAATTGAAAGGTAAAAAAGGAAAGCAAAAATTTGCAGCCATCGTAGACACCATTCTACTATTTTAACACGTTTTCTTATTGCTCAGGTAAAGTGACTTGTACCCATGGAGTAACGGTATCGAACTAGTATACCCAAGTTCGCGGGTTCAAACCCGATCGAAGCTGTAGACTTTTAAGGGCGAAAAAATTCTTCATACTTTTCCCTTCGGAGAGGAAGTAAAGCCGGTTGTCCCGTGTAGAAGATTTGCTGCACGTAAAGGGTCCTCAAGCCTAAAAGAAGCTTCTGAGCAAACTTCAAATTGCCTTTATCGTCGCCCAAGTGATACCTTCTTTCTCCTCTAGATGGTGAAAGGAGCGTTCCGTAATTTGAATGGTCAGGCGGAAGAGCGGGCCTGATGGCCCGAGCCTTGCCTCGTCTGTAAGTGTGAATAAAATAGGGCAAGAAAGAGGAAGAAAAGATCAGTAGCGGTGCTTGGACCGTGTTTTAGGATACTGCGCCGTATTCGCCCAGTGTTGATCGAAAAAAAGCATGAAAAACTAGCGAACAGTGCAGACGGTCTCTAGAACTCCAAACGGAGCTGAATTTGACCTAGCTAAGTGGCTAGTGTAAGAAAACCTGCCATCAAGGACTCGCACCCGAGATCCTCCCGGTCAGAGGTGGTCACTGACATCAATGAATGCCCCAAGCCCCCTAAGCCGATTTTATGATTTAAGAAGAAGAGAGCAATATTGCGAATCGATCTATGATCAGCGAGAGAAAACTTTGAAACTGGCGAATGCATTTCGATTATTCTTCAGAGTGATTCATAATTAACTTTGCACTCGCAAGGTAGAGCTTCCGAGATGCCAAATGCTCTTGTCTCTGCGAAACAATAAGATATATTCACTGAATGAGAGAGTTTCTGAGTGTGTCAATTGACAAGGACATACGTCCCGTAAGTGTCCCGTAAGTTTTTATCGAAGGAGGTGGTGTTATTCCCAGCTCGATGGTAAAATCTTTCGCTGACCTATACGTTGGCTTCCAGAGTTTCCTCAACCAGGTACTGGTTAGCCAAACGGACATGGCCCCAGGCGGAATAACCCCTAAGCTCCCAACTGTTCTCCCAACATGGGTGGTGGAGTAGTGCATATAAGTGTGTGTGTAAGGGAAAGATCGCGTGAGGTCCGTGGCCCGTTTGTTAGGGTACTTCTCCGGAATTTGCTTGGTGCCCATTTGGAAAAAAACACGGGAAACTCCCGATCAGAGCAGCCGACCGCTAGAATTCTCCTTCTGACAGGGGTTGAATTCGACTTATCTGTATACCTAGTGTTGAAATCTGCCTCTACCAGGAGTCCCCTCAATCAGATATTGGATTCGTATTAAAGGAAAACTACCTTTCACTTTTTCCTTAGTGAAATTATTAAGCTATCGTTTAAGCCCCAAACTTATTTAAATAGTACGCAGAAAAGCAAGCATTAATTAATAGATTATTATAAAGTACGTATTTTTATAAAGTACGTATTTTTTACCACGTACGTTAAATTAAGTTAAATTGCCCACATAAATAAAACACAATATGAATGCTTTATCGTTTTTAATCAATTGTAACAGTAATTGGTGTGTTTCATCTGATTCACCATTTTATTTTCGTATCCCAAAAAACATTAAATAATTGAACATCACTTGAGATATTTTCTTTTCCATGTCTATGCTCTTTAAAACACTAAAAATATCAGTAAAAACATGATTCAATGTATATTAAGCAATTGAGTTATACATTAACATGTACCAGGGCCCACGGAAAGTGTTTCAAGAATTCCTTTTTCGATTTAAGATATAAATGCATTTGATTTTTTTAAATAACAAAATTCATATTGTTGTCATTTGTTAGTATTCCGTATATACGCTTGGGAAGAAGATCAATGGCTAAAATGATTGAAAACAACGATATAAGATAAAGAACAAATCAATGTTAGAAAGATTGGAAAAAGACAAAGAAAAGGAGAATAAGAAACGACAGAGCGCGAGAAAGCGAGAGAGAGAAAGCGAGAGAGAGAAAGCGAGAGAGAGAAAGCGAGAGAGAGAAAGCGAGAGAGAGAAAGCGAGAGAGAGAAAGCGAGAGAGAGAAAGCGAGAGAGAGAAAGCGAGAGAGAGAAAGCAAGAGAGAGAAAGCAAGAGAGAGAAAGCAAGAGAGAGAAAGCAAGAGAGAGAAAGCAAGAGAGAGAAAGCAAGAGAGAGAAAGCGAGAGAGAGAAAGCGAGAGCGAGAAAGAGCGCGCGCGAGAGAAAGAGAGCGAGAGAGAGAGAGAGAGAGAGAGAGAGAGAGAGAGAGAGAGAGAGAGAGAGAGAGAGAGAGAGCTGAGAAGAAACAGTGTCAGGGAGATAGTGTGAGAAACACACAAGAAGAAACAAATGGAAGCCACACGTAATACAAAAGAAACAAACAACAACATCAATTTTTTGACTGACACTGACGACGGTAGAAGGTAAATCCAATGTAATAGTTCTCAAAAGAAAGTGGCACAATAACAAGATGGAATTTTTTGTGGTGCGCCACATACATTTAATGGACGAAGGGGGGCAAAAAGAAAATTACTTTCGCACTCGAAGGCGTGTCTTACATTGATAAGTGAACTAATTTTCAAGGAAGAAACGAAAACATTATTCACCCCTTCCCCTGCCCCAGCCATCTGTTCAACGCGACGTCCATTTATACTCCAAAGCAATAATTGGATTCACCTCACAGATCGCAGTTCTCAATAGGAAACAAGACGATGTATTAAACATTAAGTAAAAAATTCTCGGAGTAGTACCCTAACAAATGGGTCACAGGCCGCGGACAATCTTCCTCCCCCTCCCCCTTCCCCTCACACTCACATCTCTCTTTCTTGCTCTTTCTTTCTCTGTCTTTTTCTTTCCCTCTCTTTCTTTCTCTTTCCCTCTCTTTCACTCTTGCTTTCCATCTTTCTCTCCCTCTTTTATTCTTTCTCCTCCTTTCATTCTTTCTCTTCCTTTCTTTCTTTCTCTTCCTCTCTCTCTCTCTTTCTCTTTCTTCCCATCTCTTTCCTTCTCTCTCTTTCTTTCTCTCTTCCTTTCTATCTTTCTCTTTTTCTCTTTTTGTCTTTCTCTCTCTCTCTCTCTCTCTCTCTCTCTCTCTCACACACACACACACACACACACACACACACACACACACAATTGCATGCTCTACACTCGTCGAGAGAACAATAGTTTTGAGCTTAGCTCGACTGGGGCGGTGCCCTACTGACGGGGATGAATGCAGGACGAAACCCCAGAAGCCGATTTGTAAGGATTTTTAAAATTGTATGCAATGTAGGGCAGAAAACTACAATCTGCGCATCAATTTACGTTAAACTAAAACCATAAATCTTATAAACCTGATCTAGACAGATACGTTGATAAAACAAGTGACATAAAGTAAACCTTTTGAATTATAATTCTGTACCAAATTATTTTTTCTACTTTCACCACACACCGAAAAATAATGATTTTTACATCAGACTTTTTTCGAATTTCTTCTCGAAGTACTCTGACTAGCGAGCTCAAGCGCGCGTAATTGATTGATTGATTGATTGATGTTTCCATTAACTGCTGTGGTCATTAATCCCGCAAGTGCATTTTTCTCGCGGAAGGTGGCGGTGGTCTTCCTCAGCTGGCCGGCGAGATCCGGTGCAAACCTATACGTCGACTTGCAATTTTTATTCTGAATCATATATCACCCACCAGCGGATCATCCCCGCAGGGGGGATCACGATGACGTAGGTCGTCGTGGTCTCTGGTGGAGTGTCCTAGACCGCCACCCGAAACCTGAGATTCGCGGCGCCGCTCATGTCGTTATCTTGAGGCCGTGAGAAGGCGATGCCAAGTTCCTGGTAGACAGGTTCACCCGGCTACCCACCAGTTGGGCCTATGGCGCGTCCACCTTTGGGCAGGATTGGGCGAAGGATGCTTTTCGAAGTACGTGGGATCCTACTTTAAAGTCCGGCGGGAAACTAGATACCACCCGTCAGGTTGCCCAGGTTCCGGCGTTACCCACGTCGATAGCTGGCGGTGAGCAATGGGAAGACGGGATGGGAACGTTACACAACGTTATTCCACCAATGTGGAATTTTCAAGTGGACTCCCCATCGTTCAACTTAATTTTCAAGTTATGAACACAACAATACTGATCATCCAAATGATCGGGGTTCATCCCAGTGATGCCAACTTAAAGTCCTAAAATTTCCAAATTTGTACCTTTCACTGGTTTTCCTCTAGACCAATTTGTCTCTTTAATCATTGAATGACCTACGTAGCTAGTGTAGAAAATCCCGCCCCCGCTGGGACTCGACTCTTAGGACCTTCCGCTCAAAGGCATTGCAGTGACATATCATTTGGTGCCCTGAGCCACCTCAAGTGGCACGGGTCCTTCGCTAGTATGTTCTCTGTTGGTAAACCCTGAGATAAAGTAGTTAAATCATTAAATATTCATCAATGGACGGCAAACATATTCCTAGAAATATGAAAAGAAGTTACGAATATTCATATCAGAAGGTTGTTTGAATAGCAAAGTCTCAGATATTTTTAATACTTTTAAAAATTTACCCCTTCTGAAGTTTTTCTGCATCCTCATTTTATATAGTGCTTTGAAATATGTGTCTCTAATATGCAGATGAAATAAAAACTAGAGCAAGAACAGATATGTAAAGATAGAGCAGCACCGTGTAAATTGTTGATAACTCATTATTTTGACGTATTAGTCAGCAAATGGAAGTGAATATTTGAGAAGGAAGATACACCTTAATACCTTAAAAATTGCCATTTTTGAAAACATTTGTTTCCTATGCATTAATTATTCAGGAATATTTTGGTGAAAAAAATTCGACTTCTGCGATAGTTTTCGAGCTATGATTTAAAAGGTACGTCGCTGCATCATGCATCTAGTGGAGTAATAAGGTAGCAAAATTCATGAATCTAACTTCCTTCCTTGTTTACCCGGATCGGTTTCCCTTATAACTCAGAAACTAATCATTTTAAAGCTAAAAATTTCATAGGATGCATTTAACCAAGTATTACCCACAAAACCACGCTAAATCAGTTTAGCTCAATCGTTTTTGTGATAAAAAATTATAAAACTGAAAAAGCTATTAATAATTATACATTAATTTTGGTTTCGAATTAAAATATTATTTATCCAGAAATCTAAATGAAAGAGCATGATTTTCTACCTAAGAGTACTACCAACAAATTAAAAGAACCAATTTGTAAACATCTTCAAAATTATTTGAGTTATCAGGGAAAAACTAAGTCAGTGCATGAAAAACAGGTTGAAAGTTGATTTAAAAAAAATTAAGTTAAAAGCAAATTTTTCCTTGCAGAAGAAAGATCTGTATCTTTCCCCTTAAAGGGGAATGAAAGAAAACTATACGAACATACTCCACCTTCTCACATTTTATAAATCAGTGAAGTTTTAGAGAATGACAAATATTCAATTTTTATTTAGACAGTACTCTAAAAATATTGAGGAAAAGGTAGTGATGGATGAAAAACCTTCAAAATGAAAAAAACTTCAACTCAAAACACACCAAGAAAAACCCTTAATTACATTCTAAATTACTTATGCACTGCCGATTCAAAAATAAGGGTTCTTAGGTATATCATTCGATTTCGCATTTTAACCACGAGTATGCAATTGTTTGTAAGTAACCGTCAATAATATTTTTGTAGTGCAGATGGAGGTTTTTCACTCAACTTAACAAAAGATGTGTCAAAAGTAAAAGATAAATCTAGGAAGAGATTACGAAAAGACGACGAAAAACATGTTGGAAAAAAAAGTCTAAATTTGGCAGGGGCGAATGCAACCATCACAACACCCGGTCAGCTTCACGGGGTGTCATGAAATCGGTCTGGCACTGGCACGGTTCGAGTCCCATCGGCGACAGGATTAGGGACACTTGGTGCATAGGTAGAATTCAGCCGCATAGGTAGAATTCTAGCGACCGACTTCACTGATCGGTAGTATCACGCTATTTCTCCCATCAATACCGGGCGAATGCCACAACAATACTGAGGTGGGGCCAGCCGGAGTAAGGACGTGGGCGGGGCTCAAAAAGGAAGCTCCGACGCGAGGCGGGGCGTGGGGAGCGGATGTGACGGACGTGACATGAATGACGGTGATGGGCGTCACAGGAACAACGGGGTTACGAGAGAGACGGACATGACGGGTACGGAGGGTGTGACTGGCGGGGAAGGCGGGGAAGGAGACGGTCGTGAGGGGCGTTAGGTGCGTGACGGTCTGCCGGACTTGACAGCAGTGGAAGCGACGAGTGTGAGAAGTGTTAGGAGAGTAGCAAGCGGCAAAGGCTTGGCGGACGTGATGGACTTGACAGACGTGATGGACTTGACACGCGTAATGAACGTGACAGATGCGAGGGGCGTGGCAGACGTGAAAGGCGTGACTCACGTGAGGGGCGTGACTGACATGATGGAATTCAGAGGCGTGATGGGCGTGACATACGTGAGGGGCGTGACAGATGGAATGGACGTGACAGACGTGATTTGGCGTAACAGACTTGAGGGGCGTGGTAGGCGTGATAGACTTGAGGGGCGTGACATAGGTGAGGGGCGTGATATACGTGAGGGGCGTGACGGACGTGAGAGGCGTGACAGACGTGATGAACTTCACAAAGTGAGGGGCGTGACAGGCGTGATGGACTTCACAACGTGAGGAGCGTGACAGACGTGAGGGGCGTGGTAGACGTGAGTGGCGTTACAAACGTGATTGACTCTACAGACGTGATGGGTTTCGCAGACGTGATGGACGTGACAGACGTGAGGGGCGTGAGGGACGTGATTGGCGTGACAGCCCTGATGTGCGTGACAGACGTGATGTGCGTGACAGACGTGATGAGCGTGATAGTCTTGACGTGCGTAACAGATGTAAGAGTCGTGACAGACGTGAGGAGCATGGCGAACGTGAGGAGCGTGACGTGAGATGAGTTAGCAGCTTCCGCGTGGTAGAGGCGTGGCCGCCGTAACGGGCGTTGGTGGCGACAGTTGGCGAGGTGGACAGTGCTGCTTAACGGATCTCGACAAACAGCCTGGCAACGCCGGACAATCAGGTACTTTCTTTTTAAAATTACCTCTCGCTAGCCTTGAAGGCGAGTGCGGGCGCAACGCCATTGGCCCGCGCGGGTCATGAGGGCGTGGGAGGGTGCGAGGCCGCGAGGGGGAGGGCGACGCGAACTCAGCTCGATATCTCTGCCCCGCCCCCTTCGCCCCCCCCCCCCGCATTCTCGAACATGAGGGTGTCGCTAGCGGCTCGGGAGTCGGCGGCGGAAATGATATAGAGGTGAGAGAATTAGTAGACTAAGGAATATGTTTGGTACAAATGTATGTATTTTTGGATTTGAATGTGTGAGTGTGTTTTTGTTATCTCGATAAAAATGTGGGAAAATTATTAGCCTAGTGAATATGTCTGGTACAAGTGTACGTATTTTGGGATATGAATAGGTGTGTGTGTGTCTCTATGTTATCTTTGAGCGTAATAATACAAATTATTATTTTATGTACATGGACTTTCTACTGTTACCTGTTCTAAACATTTTGTCATGCTTTCTACAAGAGCAACTAACTCTGTAGTATCTACAAATCCTACACCATCGTGACTCGAATCCTAGGATCATCAATGACACCAATGACTCACTACAATGACATCAATTGATGCCCTGAGCCATCAGGTTTAGAGGGTCGCTTTATGCGTAAATACGAATCAAAGTAATGAAAAATGAGCCGCGGGACAGCTAAAACTTTCACGAGTTTTAGCTTACGCCGCTCTTTGCAAACCCCACGTGTCAATTTACACTCACATACACTACACTACTATATATGCTGGGAGTCCCGTGGGTAGCTTAGAGATGGCTGAGGCGGTGTCCCGCCGGTGGGAGATACCTGGTTGCGAAATAGGTCGGAGCCGGATCTCTCTAATCAGAGGGGATGATCACCGCCACCTCCCGATCAAAATATTCACACTGTACTTATGGGACTGATGATCAAGCAGATGACGCGCCCGGAATCACTAATCAATCAATATCTCTGTTTCCTCCTCTCCTTTCCTTTCAGCACTCCCACATTCTCTCGTTTCTTTTACCACTCTTACCCGAACTTTCACCCTTCCTTCTTTCCTCTTCGCCTTACCCTACCACTTTTCCCGACATATTTTTCTTTCCACTTGTACTGATCCTTCTCTCTCTTCCTCTTCTCTCCTCTCCTTTTCTCTTATCTTTTCCGCGTTTGCACTTTTTCCTCTTCCTTCCTCGTCTCTAGTTCTCTTTTCCTCTCCTCTCCCTTCCTCTATTTCTCCTTCTTCCCGTTTTTTATGCCATCCTTTTCCCCCTTCCTTTTTCCTTTTCCTCTTCCTGCCTGTTTCACCCTATTTTTTCCCCACATTTTCTTCTCTCTATTGGTTGAACATACCCCGGATACGGATTTTTTTCTTTATTCTCTACGTATTTTATCTTAAAGTAATTGCCTTGAATACATGTTTTGGGCTTCAGACAGGGCCACTGTATGTTATGTGAAATAATGTTACTTCATTATTACTCGTACCACGAGTATGATTTTGATTGGAACAATGAGCTGTTAGTAGGAATGATGGAACTGGAGGTAGGCTACAAGGAAAGAAGAAGAATATTGATTATTTCCTGTTTCAATCAATCCACGTGTAGGGCCGCGGAAGTTGGAAGGAGGCCACGCACGTGGAATCGACTCGAGCTCCCAAAACATGTAAATTGCTTTCATTAATTTAAGGTGTTCGTTCGTGCCAGTCGCTAGTTAAACACTCAACCATTTATTACATCTACAGCTTCATAATAGCTGCTGGTAAAGGTGAAAGAAGCATTTAAATAATTATTTGTAAATAGTTGAAAGAGAAGTATTGAATAGTTGCTGTAGAAAAATAATGTTTAATGTCTAATAAATGCTAATGAACATTGGCTAATAAATTTAGTCTCTTACGTGATTTTTCGTTTTCATAGGTTGGCTATACCTAATAGAGATTAGATATAGCCAACCCCATACTTTTCGTTTCTTCTGCATTGGATGTTTGTTCACGTTGTTTGCATTGAAAGTTAAATCTCGTCGAATAGTGAGTGATTTTCTCTCGTACCCCAAAAGAAACGCAGGTGATACTAGCATGATTTGTGCAACAAAACTTCTAGACCAAGATCCAGTACTTCCGGTTGCGTTGAATTTCGCAGCAGCTTTTTAATGATTACTCCTTAGAATGCCCGGTAAGGTATGTTACATTAAGGAATGTTACATAATCTGAATTGTCAAAATATTTATTATGTATTGAATAAAAGAAAAAGATACTTTCACAGTATAACTTCTTCAATCACTTAAACTTTTATCTCCTACGGACCGACCGACTGAGTCACGCGTCTTGCGTCATGCTTCTCGTTGCGGGCCCGCTGTGAGCTGCAGAAGTACCCAAATACTGCACAACACGAAACCAGTAAGTCCTAGTGACAGCCGAAAGCCCGACTGCGGGAGCAAGGTCACCCTCAGGCTCCCAGCGACAACATGACAGCACAAGCCCACTTCCAGAGACTACCACGCTCGGAAATATTTTGCGTATCAACTCGTAGAGAGCAACCAAAGGGTTAATTGATTGATTGATTGATTTTTTCGTGTTTCCGGGTGCGTCAACTGCTTTGGTCATTAGTCCCGTTCGTGTAGTGCATGTTTTTTCTCGGAAATGGCTGTGATCTTCTCCCGCTGGATGGCGAGATCCGGCGACGACCTACCGTCAGCTAGCGGGGTTTCCCCCTAACCAGGACTCTCCCACCAGCGGGGCACTGCCCCAGTCGGGACAAAGTCTAAGCTCCCGACCGGTCACCCGGAATATGTGCTAGTGTAGTGCATGTTAGTGTGTGTGTGTGTGTGTGTGTGTGTGTAAAGGGAGAGGATAGGACAAGGAAGAGGAAGGAAAGATCGCGCGCGGTGCGTTGCCCCTTTGCCCGAATGCTCTGGAATTCGCCTGGTGTTGATCAGAGAAACCCTCCTCCTTCAGACTGCGACTGAATTCGACCGAGCTGGAAAGCTAGTGTCGAAAATTCTACCGCCATCAGGACTCGAACCTAGGACCTCCCGGTCAGAGGCGCTGCAGTGACAGCAGTTGATGCACTGAGCTACCGCTCCCGATCCACAGGGTTAAATAAACCTATGCCCGCGAAATTTTTTTCCATAAGAGCACGTGGCAATTTAAACTTATTGTAATGTCATATGACATATGACAGATTTATGTCATATGACAGAATTGTGAACAAGATCTTTAGCTGGAATCCCGTGAATACCAGGAGAAGAGGGCGGACGAGATGGAAAGACGATGCTGTCAAAGACAAATGAAGATTGAAAATTGGATCGAGGACTGGAAGAATAGAGAAAAATAGAACAAGATAGTTGCCCAAGCCGAGACGTTAACTTGAAGGTCGTAAAGCCTTAGAAAAAGAAGTATTATAACATTACGCCGGTAAGGGGCAAGTTTTTTCTTACCATCTTGAAGAACAAAGATTTTACATTCATTTAAAGTACTTTTCGGGGGTACGGGGGTATCTAACGAACATACTGCGTTAAGGGGAGCCAGAATGGGCAAAAATGAAAAAAATATAATTTTTTACTTTTTCGAATCATTAATTACTTTAGAGTTTTATGTGTTAAATAACCCATGTTTCATCTTAATATGAAATTGTTTCTTCAAATTTTGAAGTTATGTAGAGTGAAAGTGGGCGTGGCCATTTCGCCACATTGTGGGCGTTGCTTGAACGTCGTGGGTTCTTTTCTGTTTTCGTGATAAAAAGTAAATAGTTTGCTTTCTAGTGTTGGACACACTGTTTCTGGTAATAATTGTGGGTTGAAT
Source organism: Teleogryllus occipitalis (assembly GCA_011170035.1). Taxonomy (NCBI): domain Eukaryota; kingdom Metazoa; phylum Arthropoda; class Insecta; order Orthoptera; family Gryllidae; genus Teleogryllus; species Teleogryllus occipitalis. Next base: position 21,761 of record BLKR01000848.1, on the reverse strand, counting down.
AGAGTCAAAATATCGGGATTCGTGTTTGTCCATCATATATACCAGGAATGCACTGAACACTTTAGGAGCCATTTCCCGTAAATTTTCATATTTAGGGAGCATTTTCTCAAAAACTACTAATAGGAGGATGCTCAAATGTTAACAGAGCGTGTAGTAGAGCTGTTTATGTACTTTAACGGGGCGGATTTATAAAATGTTCAATACCTTAAACAAAATTGTTATAAATGTTAGTATTTTTAAGAACAAAACCGATTACAATAAACAAAAAATTATATTCAAAACAATAGTAATATTTTTTAAAAACGGCTTCGTTAAAATACTTATAAATAACGAATTTACACTCCCATAAAATTTCAAACCTGTGAATTAAATAGTTTCTGAGAAAATGTTCCTTACATTACTATTGGCGAGATAGGCCATTCCGGCTCCCCTTAATCGACTCGTGCACCCCGGACAGAAGCGGCGCGCGAGGTGCCCGAGGCGAAATCTCCAAGTTTGAGCAGCGCTTTAGCGATGGCAAACATCGACCGCGCAGCGGGTGGGAGTTGGCACCGCGCAATTATTCCACGAGGGCGACGAGCCCCGCCGGCGAACCGCTTGGGCGGGCGGCTGTTTGTTGTCGGAAAGCGCGGGGTCGCTGGGTTTTGATTGATTGATCGATTTTTTCGTGTTTCCGGGCGCGTCAACGGCTTTGGTCATATGTTCCGTTGGTGTAGTGCATGTTTTTTCTCGGGAAATGGAAGATCTTCCCCCGCTGGATGGTGAGATCCGGCGCCGACCTACCGTCGGCTAGTGGGGTTTCCCCCTTACCAGGACTCTCCCACCAGCGGGGCACCGCCCCAGCCGGGACAAGCTCTAAGCTCCCGACCGGTCTCCCGGAATATGTGGTACTGCAGTGCATGTTAGTGTGTGTGTGTAAGGGGTGAAGATAGGACAAGGAAGAGGAAGGACAGATCGCGCGCGGTCCGTGGCCCGTTTGGTAGGGTACTGCTCCGGCATTCGCCTGGTGTTGATCGAAGAAAACACGGAAAACTACCGATCAGAGCAGCCGGCCGCTAGAATTCTCCTCCAGACAGCGACTGATTTCGGCATTGCTGAAAAGCTAGTGTCGAAAATCCTGCCGCCGTCAGGACTCGAACTTAGGACCTCCCGGACAGAGGCGCTGCAGTGACATCAGTTGATGCACTGAGCTACCGCTCCCGGAGCGGGGCCGCTGGGAAACGCGTTAATGGGTTGGGGCTGATTGGAAAGAAACGGACAATCCAATGCTGGGTATGAGATTTTCAAATGAAATGAGAAATGTTCCGTTGAAAAAGCAACCTAACATCTGGTTGTTTGGTTGAATGATTGATAAGTGATTCCGAGCGCAACCGCAACGATCATTAGTCCTGTAAGTGTAGTTCATGTTTTATCGTGGGAGGTAGTGGTGAACTTCCTCGCTGGATGGCGAGAACCGGCGCTGACCTACCGTCGGCTCGCGGAGTTTCCCCATACCAGGTGTCTCCCACCAGCGGGGTACCGCCCCAGCCGGGACAACCTTGAAGCTCCCGACCGGTCTCCCGGAATATGTGGTAGTGTAGTGCATGTTAGTGTAAGTGTGTGTCTGTGTAAGGGGAGAGGACAGGACAAGGAAGAGAAGAAAAGCGTGGTTCGTGACCCGTTTGTTAGTGTACAGCTCCGGCATTCGCCTGGTATTGATCGGAGAAACCTCGGAAAGATATCGATCAGGGCAGCCGGGCGCTAGAATTCTCCCCCCGACAGCGACTGAATTCGTCATAGCTATGTTACTAGTGCTGAATATCCTCCCGCTGTCGGGACTCGAACCTTAAGGACCTCCCGGTCAGAGGCACTGCAGTGACATCAGGGATCTTCTTGGAAACACTTTAATGTGCGCCCGATGAGGCTGATTCAAAATAAACCGACAATCGAACGAAAGGCACAAGGATTTTCTTGCGAAATGAAAAATGTTCATTTGAAATAGCAATCTGACTTCTGAGAAATCTTGCTTTCAAAACCTTTCAATTATCAATCAAGAAAATAAAAAAAGTATATTAGAAGTAAATGGTAACAAACTGAAAAGCTAGAACAAATGCAAAAATCTTTGATTGTCAATAATCACCTGGAGTACATGTGCCACAAATATTAATTCCAGAGTAATTATTGGGAAGAAAGCAACTAAAGTTTTACTCGGTATGTTATGGAATGACAATATCCACCAGATGCCAAAAGAGGAACACGGTGTCGTAAAGAATATAGTACTATTCGAGGCGGGCATGTGGACTCAAACACAAACTAATGGTGGTAAAACGACGTACATTGCGCCCGTACTTTCACGCAAATTTACGCGAAAAGTTCTGATATTTTCGAACATTGTTCAGGAATTTATTTCACTGAGAGTTTCAGGAATTTGTTTCAGTGAGAGTTATTTCAAAAAATGTTTAATTTTGTGTAATTTTTGAAAAAAACAAAAGAATACGCCAATATGAACTTTATGACATATTAAACACCACAATGAGCACTATTCATTAGAAAAATTTGATAAAAACTTTTGAGCCATTTTTGAGAAAATGGTGTTTGGGAGTTTCTGAAAATGCGGAATTTTGAGCTCATTTTGACAGAAAACTGTTGAGTTTTTGAGAAATTTTATTTGGCATTATTAAAAGCAAATGTACGCTCAAATATAATACTCTGAAGAAATTGCCTTTAAAGTAAGTATTACTGACGTGAGAGACAAGTCACAAATTATATTTTTGTAATTTTTGAAAAAGCAAAAGAATAGAGCATTATAGCGTTTATGTCGTGATATAGGGTTTGTTTGGCACTAACCGTACCACAAATTTAAAGAAAAAGTTTGGAACTCTTTTTGAGAAAATTTTGTTTATGTAATTTTTTAAAATTGCAAATATTGCACGCACTATTGCACGAAGACTACTAAAATTTTCAAAAAATCTACATGACGCTTTATGAAAGAACTATTTATAGACCACAAATTTCAGTTGAAGGAAAAATCTAGGTCTTCAATTTTGTAGTTGTAGGAAGACACCGAATAAAATTCAAACTTTTCCAATTTTCGAAAATTCAGAGTTAATCGGGGAAATCGGACCTATGCCACCTTTATAAGTGTATTTTACTTTTATCTTACAAGAAATTGAAAGAAAAAATTTGGAGCCGTTTTTGAGTAAAGGTTGAAAATGTCCGCTGGGCTCCATATAAAGTACCCCCAAATTTTAAAGAATGTTTTTCAAAATGTCTAAGCTTCAACTAGAGCCACATGGACCGGAGTTTCTTCAATTTGGAAAAGATCGTACGTGTGGTTTAGGCGCTAGTAGTGTTCACAGACGGACGGACGTTTAAAAAAAAGAACACTTTTTCGGTATCAGGGGACCCCAAAACGTATATTTCCCTTGAAATCTTGCAATCGATTTTCCGCATCATTACATAACTTTCTCTATACTATGTATATTACTTCGTATATACGTATGTATACGAGAAAGTAAAAATCGAAGGAGAATATTAAAGCGAAAAAGAAATCTCACATAAAAATAATCATCTCAACAACACCGTTGGTAGCTAAAATATTAAAGTGGAAAAGGTGAAAGAGGTCATAAATTGCTTTAAGTCTCTCGTGGCTATGAAAGCATCGTTTTAACTTAAATGATGCTTCATATTTTAAGAATGTTATTTAATTAGGTAATCTTCGTTCGTAAATTTCTTGTAAAGCAATTTCGGAACAATTTATGCAGAGTGGAAAGTGGTGAGACCTCTTTGGCGTGAGGTAGAAGACGAAGAGGAAATTTGGGGACGTCACGGCGTTTATCCGCTGTTTCTGCGGCACCTTACGCGATTAACGCTCAAGGACTGAACAGGTACGCGCTCGGGCTCATAATGGGCCCGAACGCCTCCCGCAGGGATGGCAAATAAACTCGCAAAAAACAAAAATTAACACACCAAGAAAAGAAATCATTACAAATTCACTCACATAAACTGTAGCTTTGTAGCTTCGGTGGTGTAACGGTTAGCGTACCAGACTGTTATGGGTTCTAACTCGAACGAAGCCGTACATTTTTACGATTGAAAAAATCCTTCGTTCGCCTTCCTTGGGAGGAGAAGTAAAGCCGACTGTCCCATGTTGTAGATTTACTGCAAATAAAAGATCGCCAAGCCTAAATGAAGCCTCTGAGCAAAGTTCGAAACGCCTGTTTCATTGTCCGAGTCATACCTCACTTCTTTGCCAAACATTGAAAGGAGCGTAGCGGAATTTGCGTGGTCAGGCAAGAGGGTAGGCCTCATGGCCTGAGCCTCGCCACGAGAAATAAGGCAACATTGATTGATCCTTAAAAAAACAACAACACAAAATTGCTGAAAAAATTACGTTGTCTGTTGGTGGAGACAACATTACCATTCAAACTGAAGTACTTTCACCGGCTAAGGTGGCTCAGGGCATCAACTGATGTTTGATTGATTGATTTTTTCGTGTTTCCGGGCGCGTCAACTGATCTGGTCATTAGACCCGTTCGTGTAGTGCATTTTTTTTCTCGGGAGATGGCGGTGATCTTCCCTCACTGGATGGCGAGATCTGGCGCCGACCTACCGTCGGCTAGTGGGGTTTCCCCCTACCCAGGACTCTCCCACCAGCGGGGCACCGCCCCAGCCGGGACAAGCTCTAAGCTCCCGACCGGCCTCCCGGAATATGTGGTAGTGTAGTGAATGTTAATGTAAGTGTGTGGGTAAAGGGAGAGGATAGGACAAGGAAGAGGAAGGACAGATCGCGCGCGGTCCGTGGCCCGTTTGGTAGGGTACTGCTCCGGCATTCGCCTGGTGTTGATCGAAGAAACCACGGAAAACTACCGATCAGAGCAGCCGGTCGCTAGAATTCTCCTCCGGACAGCGACTGAATTCGACCTAGCTCAAAAGCTAGTGTCGAAAATCCAGCCGCCATCAGGACTCGAACATAGGACCACCCGGTCAGAGGCGCTGCAGTGACATCAGTTGATGCACTGAGCTCCCACTCCCGGTCCAACTGATGTTAGGTGCATTGCCTCTGACCGGGATGTCTAGGGATCGAGTGTCACCACTGGCAGGATTTTCGATAGCTATATAGCTAGGTCGAATTAGCCGCTGTCTGGAGGAGAAGTCTAGCGACCGGCTGCTCTGATCGGTAGTTTTCCGTGGTTTCTTCGATCTACATCAAGAAATTGGCGAAGCAGTACTCTAAGAATTAGGCTACGGACCGCGTGCGATCTTTCCTTCCTCTTCCTTGTCCTATCCTCATCTCTTACTACACACACTTACATGCATTACAATAGCACACACGCCAGAAGACAGGTAGGGAGCTTAGAGCTTATCCCGGCTGTGGCGATGCACCGTTGGTGGGAGATACCTGGTTGGGGAATACCCCAACCGGCGGCTGCCCGTTATATCTTCCTGCGCGCTGAAGACTCGCCTCCTCGTAGAGGCTTCGCGCGCCGGCCGTTCCGTCCCCATTGGCCAGCTCCTTCTTTGCTCGGCTGCCCAGTTTACGCTCGCTGACGTCACAGCGCGCCAACTCTGCGGCGCGCTTTTTGGTGTAGCGGACACCGCCGCAACAGAGTTCATGCACAATGTCAAGATAACTAGCATAACAGAGGGCTTTGCATCGAGAGCAACTGGCGCGAGTTTTAAAAACAAAAGTTGTACAAATTTCTCCTGGGTGATGGTTTGTCATTGTATTCCTAGCCCGTGGCAGGTTTGCGGGGAAATCGGTTGTCAGTTATTGCCCCAAATTTATGGATATTAATTTTCATTTTCACTTCTCAAGCAAATAAATTAACGTTATAAATGAAATATATCACGAATATTTGCGAACGCATAAATTGCGAGTAAAATTATACAGGATGAGTCACGAAACTTTAGCACCTCCTGTTACTTTTGAACGGTTGAAGTTATTGCAATGCAGTTTTCACATCTTTTAAGTAATTTTTAATTTTTGAGAGTCGTATTTATATACGAGTATTTATATACGATATTTTGAATGTAAGAGTCCGCCACAAAAGGCCACGCAGCGCTCCACCAGCGAAAGCGCGCTTGGGGAAGGGAAGCTGATTTTAGTATTTGATGATACGAAAAATATTCCAAATATTCACAAAACTGTAGTAGTTTTTTCCTAAACTCTGCTTTCAATCCTTCTGCATTTTCAGATCTTTTATTACTTATGTATTGAAGGATTCAAAATACGGGTTTGTCATAAGTAGTATGTATTGAAATAAGATTGTTTGTTATTTCAATTTCATTTAAAGGGGTGTCATTGCACAGAATATTAATTTAACCTTGAAACAAAACACAATAAGAATAAATTATTACAATTGTACAAAGCAAATTGCATATTTTCAGAAATAGCTTTATTGTTAATGAGAATATAATAGTACTTTATGAAAAGAAAAAAATTCAGGAAGATAATGATAATAACTATCCCTATGTTTCTATCCCTAAGTTATTATTATATGCTTATTAATTTTAAAATTGTTTGCTCAAAATGTACAATTTTCCTTGAACAGTTTTAATTATTTTATTCTAATTATGTTTTGTTTTAAGATCTCATACTAGAGTATATTCCATCTGAATATACTATGATATAAAACCCCATTAAATGGAGTTGAAGTAATAAACAATTTTATTACAATTCATATTTAACACAACTTCTTGTTTTCAATCCTTCAATTAGAGAAATCCAGATATCTGAAAATGCGGAGGGATGGATAGCACAGTTCACGAAAAAAAATGTAACAGTTTTTGAGTATTTGGAATATGTTTTGTATCATCAAAAAACAAAAATTGGGTCCCTTTCCCTTGTGCCCGTTTGCTGGTGGAGCACTGCATGATCTTCTGTGGCGGACTGTTACATTGAAAATATCAATTAAATACGTGTCATAAAAAATCAAAATTACTCAAAAAATTGTTATCTAACATATGAAAATACGTAGAATATCATTGAATTCGTCTTTTTACGCTCGTCCTCATAGACTGGAAAAAAATTAGCGAAACAATCGCATCATCGAGCAAATTCAGTTCCTTACGAAAAAACAAGATTCTCCATTTTGCAAGTTCCTCTAAGTGAAAATTACAGCTACATTAACATACGACATACACCGTAGTAACCAGTGCAATAAACGTTTCATTTCTACAACTTGTTTCCATCATTAGTTGTTGAGTTCTACAGTAATTATAAAATCCTTTCTTCTCATTACGAATAAGCATTTTATTTATTTTGTTGCTTTTTTTTCGTTTATCCCGAATGTTTTTAGGATTATTCGAAATTTCGGGTGTGCGGGATCCGGATTAGCGGGGTTTTACTACATACGCGGAAGCGAGTTAAAATGTGAGTTGAAATGCTTACTTGGTAGTAATAGAAAGTACAATACGCCCAATATTTCACGTTGTTTCGGACGACTGTGCGGCCTTGGAGGAGACGCCGCCAGACTCCCCGCGATGCCCTTACGAGTTTCCGTAAGACTTCGTTGGAGCTGAATCGTAGCGGAAGAGAACAGCTGAAGTTTCGCCGGATAAAGGGAACCATTTTGAAACAACGTGCATATTTGCCAGAAAAATATAAAGAGATAAACTCAGAAGCAGAAATAAGTTTGTACAGTTCAAAAAGGTTAATGACTCATGACATTATTATTATTATTATTATTATTATTATTATTATTATTACTATTATTATTATTATTATTATTATTATTATTATTATTATTAGTCTTATTACTATTATTAATATTCTTATTAACATTATACTATTATTGCTATTATTATGCGGATTAAGATGACAGATTTCTGCATAAATTTTAAAAGCTAATTTTAGATGCGTTCTTTAACGTGTTTTTCTATAAGGCTATTACTGGAGATAAGTATTGGAAGAATGAATACTTCGTCCTATTTCCATTGATTTTTGATTTGACATGCTGTATCAATGTACTTCCTTATTTTTTCCAAGAATGCTTTTTGCATGTTCCTGTAGGAAGGGACTGCAACATCAATGAGATCAGTAGTGTTTGGCACCTTCAGCGTTATCACAATATCTGGACTGTTATGTTCTAGAGTCTTGTGCGTCAAAATTATGCCATCGAAATAAATTCTGACATTTTCCATTTTTCAACACAGGTTTAGGTTTGTATGTGTTGTAAGGGGCATGATAATCACTAAACGTATGGTTGGCTACAATTTGGTGATGTATAAAGGAAACGATCTGGCTATAGGGCATTGTGTAATCTGTCTGTGCGAGGGTTGCATATTCTGAAATGATGTGATCTACTATATTATCGGTCCACACGTTACATCTGCGGCATTTATCAGATTGAACCTTTGGATATTTTTGAACTTGTTTTCCGTAGTTTCGGGTGTGAATAACGTCAACTTGAAAGACTAGCATGAAACCCTCAGTTTCAACATATAAATTTCCACCTAGCCATTTTATAGAGGGTGGGAAGTCACTGCATGGATCATGAAGGGCTTAAAAGATTTTACCGTGGATTTGTTTTTCTGACCACTGGTCTTGCTTTTCTTTTTCTGTTTGATTGGTAGTTTCTTGATGAGAGTCCTGGTGCAGATGTATAGGGGGGAGTTTTTGATCTGCTAACACAATTGCTTTGTGTATCAATGGCACTTTTGATTTATTGAGGAAGTATTATCTGAGTGAAGTGATTTGTTTTGAGTGTAGTTCTTGGACGTCAATCTCGCTCCCAGGTTTCTGGCAGCATAGACCTCTCTAAACAAGATTTTGGGTGATTATTTTTATATTTGGTCATTGTGGTACCAATTATTCTTTGAAGTTTTTGTAGGTAATTTGAAGACCATTTAATAATACCGAAGCTGTACGTAAGAACAGAGATTGCGTAGGTATTTATGGCTTTTACAAGATTTTTCCCTCTGAGATGACCTTTTATCAGTTGATGTAGACGGTTTTTGAATTCCATCTGAAGGTAATTTTTAAGAAGAGAATCTTCGTTTCCCGCAGCTTGCACTCTTCTTATTTTATTCTTAATTGGATTATATTTTATTCTTATTTTGATTATATGTTATTCTTATTTTATTATTATCTTCATTATTATTTTGAAAAAGGTTTTTTTATTAGAATTTTATTTTTTTGTACAATTATAATTTTAAATTCTTACAAATACAAGCAAATATTATTTGATGTTTTGAAACTTAACATAACGACGCCGCTTTCGACCTCCTATCGACACCTTGATCATCCAAGACTTCCTTTAAACTTTCACCAATCCCCAAAGGGTCGATACCGCTCCGTCGGGAACCACTGCTCTAAATTCACGACTTGACGTCGACATGTTGGAAGTCAGTTAAATATAAAATCTACTCCACGTTGGAACCATTGCGCAAAAGATCAAATCTAGTGAGTGCCACTAGAATACTTTATGCAAAATATGAGCTGTTCCCAACAAAGCGATCTCTAGCACTTTCCAGCCGAAAGTACGAAATGGGAGTTTGGTCAAGTTCGACGACTATCAGTACGGCGAAAATATGCTAAAAGTATTTAATTTATTAATAAGCATTATCGAAATCATTGGTGGCGATTGATACTCGAGTCGGTAACTGGAAAGTCGCTAGTTATTTTTCCTGCACGGTGCCGGGAATCTGGAGGCGTTGAATATGGGTTTGTGACTCCTGCGGGAATCGATTTCGATGATTTACTATTGTGATAAATGGTTTTGCGTGGTTTCCCCTGAGCACTTATAACCTACTGCCGGAGCAGCACTCTACGATCTTTCCTTCGTATCAATATTTCCCAATCCAGACTGGGACGTCGTGGAAAAGAATTTCCCCTTCGTAACTTTCATGCGCCGCGGCGCGCCGGGGGTGAAGTGGCCAACATCCGAAAGGATTTGAATATGGCTCATAACAAAAGTATTCATTTAAACATTCGATTCCCAGTCGAGGTAAAAATAGAGTTGTAGCTTTCCTTCAAAACCGTCCCAGTTTCTGTAGCTGTGTGACGAAGAAAATCTCAAGCAGGCGGATCTTGCCAGTTACGGTGAAGAGAATATGTCATGTTCGCCTAATGTCACTCTTACCCCCAAGAATGGGAATTGAACTGGAACCGGGTCAGGGGGACACTGGTACCTGGCCGGCGAAGTCGGATTACCAACCCAATAACGTCAAATACATTCATACATTTAAATATTGTTCGTAAATGAAAAAAATGAAGCAGGTTAAGTTCGCAAAGATTCTATGTTAAAATTCTATAATATAATTATGACAGTGCCCTGTGTCCTCCGCGGAAATGAAACCTGAATTCTGAATTCAAAAACCTATAACAGAATTCAGGTAACTGAAATGAGATTTTATGGGACGATTCTAGCAAGAACAAGAACACATAGTGTGAAAAAACGAGACAGTCCGGTAGAACCTTGAAATTAACAATAAACGAAAAATAAAACAAATATAAATAGAAAGACTATGTATCGTTGTTGAAAAATAATAGTACTCCAAAGAAACTAATATTTTACAAACCAAAGAGGAAAAAGCAAAACAGCATGGGGTGATCTACGAGCCGCATCAGACCAAGTATATAGCGCGTGAGAGGAGTAATCTTTCAATAATGTTCAACATTGTTAGGAAGAGGCAATTGCCATTAGCCGATAAATTCTTCTTGTAGCTGCAATTCCCTGCGAGCAATACAATGCCTTTGGAAGACAACACACTCCACAGCAATGTCTGGATATTTTAATCCCATGCTCTTTAGATTGCTGCTGACTCTAACGATCATCTCGCAACCTTGGTAATATCTGTCGATATTGTAAGTTACTCGTAACGGATCCCCAGAAATGAATGAATCGACAAACAATGTGGATTGAGATTTTGATCACAAACGTACGCGTTATCAATGTTGCGAGAGCTGGCAGGGCACACATAGGGATTGTTGTGCAAATTTATGTTTTCAAATAATTAGCAGCAAAGAATATTACTGATATCTTTCTTTGTTAAAGGTGCCAAAATTTAAGTTAAGTCATTTTTTTAAAAAAATAGTTGCGTCTACCATTTTGACGCAACGCGTCTCCAAGTCCCTTAAGGGGCGTTGAGCGCTTTGGGCTGGGGAGTAATCCTACATTAACGTTCTGTCATGTCGCGTCACGTCGCAGTCAGTTGTCAAGAGGACCGCCAGGTAGCATCTCCGCGTACGCGCCTTCTGCTACGCGCTCCTGCGTCACTACCCAGCGGCCAGAATTGGGAAGGAATAAGGATAGGGGCAGGGTTTAGAACACTTCACAAGGGTTGGACTAGCTCTTGTGAAGCAGCCAAACTCGTTTTGTTGGAACAAATTTCACATGAGACTCGACGGGAATCGAACCCGGACCTCAGTGGTGAAAGCAAGCGACTTCGCTATGTGCCACGAGCGAGCTAATTTGATTCCTTTTGAAGAATTTTATATACTATCAATATTTGAAGAAGAAACAAATATTGATAATCTGTTAATTTTTTATATAATAAACGCTGCTTATCGGTTTTAATATTCCAGTAAGATAAAATATCGATTTATCTGAATGTTGAAAAACAAAAACACGCACTTCATTAACAGTACGTTTGTTGCAGCGTAAAATCCAATTAAATGTTTCCCCGATGACATCCAGATGTTTGGTTCTGATGTGAATATTTAATTAAACAGCGTCCCATTTTCAAGTTTCACGAAGTAGAGAATTAAAGTAAAGGTCTCTTGACAGCTAATATCAATTTAATGAGCAACTGACCCATACCAATTACTCACTAAACCGTGTCAGTTTTCACAATGCTCTTTCCGGTCTCAAATAAGTGAAACAGTGTAGGGTTGGTGTGACACAAAAGTAAAGTCAAATATATTAGCCAGCGTTGTAAAAGTTTTTCAAAACATTCACGTATACATCATTATTCGGATTATAATTTGTCGTATCGTCTTGTGGTGTATGCCATCTCTACATACTTACACGCACACATTCACTAACATACGCGCACACACTTCTCGTTCTACAGATTCTATTTATTTATTTATTTATTTTACGTAAAAAAACAGTTATAAACTGCGTATGACGTGCTATGGGGAAAAGTGAATTGTGTGCACATTTTCAAAATTCTGTGATCCCTACACTAAGTCATATACTACTTAAATTTTGAATTTTTGAAAGGGAGAAAAAAAAGAAAGAAAAAAAACTCCCATGTAATAAAATCTATTTTCAAGGATAAAAAAGCAATAAATTTTGAATTTTGAAAGGGAGAAAAAAAAACAAAAAAACTCCCATGTAAAAAAATCTATTTTCAAGGGTCAAATGTCAAGGGACAAAAATCTATTTTCAAAATCTAAATTCAAGATTCTAACTTTCGGAGTACTCTCGTTCTCTTATAATGTAGGCGAAAGTAAATGAAAATCCGCAACTACGTCTTCGGACGCTGGCAAATATTTATTCCAACTTACTGAGAAGGACGATGTGGCTGTCTAGTTGAGATCCAAGTGCCGGCTGCTCTGTTCATTGTTTTCCATGGCCACTTCTAATCTGTATATCACGAATGCCGGAGTAACAAGAGAAAGCGGGGCACGTTGCACAAAAATTAAAATGCTGAATACTCTAAAAATAACCAAGATTTTCTCGTACTCTTGTGTTTTAAACGTAACATTATTATTAAATATATAACTGAAGCAGGAGTGAAGATAAATATTTTGTATCTTTTGTAATAATAATCACAAGGTGACTCACCACTAGTGAGGCAGGCTGAGTCACTTTGTGGGGCCGATTGACACAATACGCGTCCAACGGAAACAGATGTATTAGAAGTTGGATAGCAGATTATGATGTCATGTTATGGCATTAGGCATTACGACATTGCGTGTACGTTTATACAAAGTAGTTTTAATTTTTGTGCAATGGACTTTGAGGGCTTTTGAACAGTTTCGGTTTAGGTTTTATCTACGTTAAATATACGAGATAGAACAAGGAGTTCTGAATGTTTTCTCAAAAGGGCCTTCAAATATTTAAAAAGGATTCACATTATAAGGATAAAATGGAATGGCTCTTGCACGAATACATCCTTCAATTACTCGGAGTTACAATTTTTGAGAATGATGTTTCATGAAACCATACAGTCAGCCTTTCCCTACCATCCAATTGCTCTCTCAAATTTGAAGATATTTAATTTTATTGATCCGTGCTGTTTCATTTGCCACTTTGCGAGATTATATGGTAGTATAACCATAATACACGTTGCAACTATTGATATAAAATCTAACTAATCTTCTTCCTGACAACTGAAAAAACGTTTCTACTTTCACAATAGGCTTTAAATTCTACCTCAACTTCCGTTTTCATTTTAATTTTCTTTACATATCTAGCACGACTCTGAAACTAGATTCATGAACTCAGCGGCTTGCCTAATACTTTGGCCTCCTAACGCAAGTTTAACACCTTCTTTCATTGTGTCGGGATCAAAGACACTTTCACTTTCGGTCTCTCTCCCTCTCTCTCTATATATCTCTCAATGTCTCTCTCCTCTCTCTCACACACACTATTCTGACGTTCACGAAGTAACCTAGAACAGACAGCTGCGTTTAAAATGTGAATACACATTAGTTCTGTTAAGAGTCTGAACGTCCCCACTGTTAATCATGTCTCAACCTACCCCATAAAGACTTCCTAATCGAAATGCATTACACTAACTTTAATGAACAGTTCTTGAAAAATAAAACTATTGGAAAAATGAAACTATAGAAATAATGGTGCTATTGTATGACATGAATGATCACGTTTTTCCCTTTTTAATAACTTCATATGACGATGATGACGATGATGATGACGACGATGATGATTACTTCATATGATAACTTGATACTATAACTTACCTTACCTTTCAATACAAAAAATTACACCAAAAACAGTTCCAAAACACTAACTACTAAACAGCTTGCAATGAACAATAACAAGGCGGCATACACAATAAAGGTACACGACTTTGTGGATGACAAATCAATGCTTTCATCACAGAGTAGAAAACACGTAGTAACAAAATTCCCTTACATGTGGTGCCCCACTATTCTATAAGTTCAACAACGGAATACAAATGACATATTATTCATTCTTCATGCACACACATTCACCTCGTAAATCACACATTTGTAGTCACCTATACTCACATCAATACGCATTGCGAATTTCCTGTAAAAGACATCAATATGCTCAATCGGTTAGATCCAAGCGTAGATAGCAACTGGGATTCCGTGACAGTATTCAACACACATGCACACATTGCACTTAGCAGGGCTCTATAAACTGACACAGGAACAACGGTCACAAAGCTATGCCGTTAATTGATAACGATAGGAAGGGGAACTTTCGACTTTTGCAAGGTGACATGAACGGGAGAGGCGAGCGAAGTGATACAATATGCAGTACACACTGAGCAGTGGGGGACTGGGAGTGAGGATGGACCATAATGGAATGGATATGAAGAGTACGAGGGCAAACGTTGAACAAGGAGAGGTGAGTGCGAATGAAGATTGTAGAGATGTGAGCATGGAGAAGAGAGTGGGAAGAAGTGAAAAGTGTTCTTGAAGGTGAGCGAGGAAAGATAGTCGTGGCGTGGTGAGCGGGGAGAGGTGAGCGGGGGAGAGTAGCGGAGAGAGGTGAGCGGGGAGTTGTGACCGAGGAGAGGTAAGCGGGGAAAGGTGAGCGGGGAGAGGTGAACGCGGAAAGGAAAAAGGGGAGAAGGTGAGAGGACAGAAGTGAGTGGGGAGAAGTGAGCGGCCCAGGTGAGAAGACAGGTGGGTGGAGAGGTGTGATCGTGGAGAGGTGTGATCGTGGAGAGGTGAGCAAGGAGGGGCATTCGGGGTGTGGTGAGCGGAGAGAGGTGAGCGGGAAGAGGTAAGTAGCAGGGGCGAGGAGGGAGGGTGTTGGGCGGGGAGTGGTGTTGAGTGGGGAAGGGTGTTGAGCAGGGAGGGGTGGTGAGCGACGGTGGGTGGTGAGCGGGCAGAGGTGGTGAACGGGGAGAGGTCAGTGGAGAGAAGTGAGCGGGCAGCTGCGAGAAAAGAGAAAAGCGTGTAGAATTGATTGGAGAGAGAGGTGAGAAAACTATCTTGAGTCACTGAGAGAGGAGAGTGATGAGGAGTGAGGTGTGCAGGGAAAGTGCACAGCAAGAGGGAGTGAAGAGGTGATTGGGCGATTGATATCCGATTGATATGAGTGTGGAGATGTGATATGGGAAAGGGACGGGAGAGGTGAGCAGGGAGAGATGAACGGGGAGAGATGAGCGGGGAGAGGAAAGGGGGAGAGGAAAGGGGGAGAGGTGAGCGGGGAGAGATGAGCGGGGAGAGGTTAGCGGGGAGAGGAGAGTGGGGAGAGGAAAGGGGGAGAGGAAAGCGGGGAGAGAAAAGCGGGGAGAGGAAAGCGGGGAGAGGAAAGGGGGAGAGAAAAGGGGGAGAGGAGAGCGGGGAGAGGAAAGGGGGAGAGAAAAGGGGGAGAGGAGAGCGGGGAGAGGAAAGGGGGAGAGAAAAGGGGGAGAGGCGAGCGGGGAGAGGCGAGCGGAGGAGAGGCGAGGGGGAGAGGCGAGCGGGGAGAGGCGAGCGGGGAGAGGCGAGCGGGGAGAGGCGAGCGGGGAGAGGCGAGCGGGGAGAGGTGATCGGTGAGTGGTGAGCAGGGAAGGGTGATCGGAGCGCCGGGCGCCGCCTCACCGCGCGCGTAGCCGGCCTGGGGCTCCATGACGTGGAAGCCGACGGAGGTGAGGTGGGCGTGGGCGCCGGGCACGCGGAAGTTGAAGGCCTCGTGGAAGGCGGGGCCGGCCGCGTGCGCGGGCGTGCGCGGGCGTGCGCGCCGCCGCCGTGCGCTTCGCCTTCACCGTGCGGTACTGCTGGTGCAGCGTCACGCGCACGTACGCCTCGCGCCGCTCGTCGCGGAACTGGAACAGACGCAGGCAGCGCGGAACTGAAGAGGACATGGAGCACGGGACTAAAAAAGAACAAGTACAGTGGAACTGAAGAAGACAACAAGCGCCGAAATGAAATATACAAGGAGCGCGGAACTGAAAAACACAATGAGCACGGAACTGAAGTAGACAAGGAGCGCCTACACTAGCAATAAGTTTTCGCACTATTTCAGCAATTTGTTTATGCTTCTTGCGATCGTATTTACATTAACGAGAGCAAGGCGGAGCATTGTATTGCCTGGAACATCTGGGAAAGATTTTTCCGCACAGATATTTCCAAATCTCTTACGTCCGGAGTATCTAGCAAGAAATATTGCCAAAATAAGAAATATTTATTGCAGTAGTGCTTACATTGGCAAATTTTCTTGCAAAATAATACTGCTCGTCATATTCTTGCAAATGAAAAGCCGGAATAACACCAGTACAACATTTTGCAACATGTATTCCGAGACACGTGTAGAGGAGTTTCGACGGGCAGCATAATGTGTTCCGTGCTCACCTTGTGTAGTGACAGCCGATGGATTGCGAATTAGGAAGGCTGGCATGCATATACGAACTATCACACACGTTTTACGTCTTCAAAATATTTTTTTAAATGAGGAATACAGTGACATGTCGAGTACAACCGCTTTGCACGTATCGGGATTTTAATCCTTGTCTAGGACAACTTTTACGTTTATAACGGAAGATACAATTGTGCTCACGCGCAAATAAAAGATTTTTTTAAAAATATTTCCAACGAACAAAACAGTAATTTATGAAATTAGATAGAAGGATCGGTATTCATAACTTAGTTAATAGGCGCGAAATTCGCCGAACAAAAACCTAATAGCAGCACGTTGCCTCCCCCGAACTCCCAGAAAACCCACACTTCCACAAGCTTCCATTGCCTTACATGCACCCGCTACGGACGGACTCCCCATAGACCACGATGCTATCCATTGCAAAAACATTTATCTTTTGCAAAAGAGGCAACTAAATTCGTCCTCATGCACATACAACTAAATTCGTCCTCAAATATTGTGCTAATATACAAATTAGGCGAGTCTACTTATTGCAAGTTTAATATAGTTGACTCCGGTTATTGTGAACTTCTGGGGGCTAACATTTTTGGTTCACTATATTCGATGATGTCGAAATTAAATAAATTTCTCCAAAACGATTGATTTTATTGACACAGCAAAATACATTAACAGCACGAAGTTAAAATTTAAAATCTTTATTTGTCCTTACAAAATTCACCAAGATTGAAACTGAAGCAAGCAATCGCGCGCCACCGCCACCAGTTGTAGCCCACGGAGGACACAACCAATGTTCCCACAGTGAAACAGAGTGTCATAAGGTCATCAGTAAGGTGCCCAATCCGGGACCGATACCTTCACCTCAGGGGAGACTTCTTCGATTACGACCTTTGGCCGAGATTTTTTTTTTTCAAGCTGTCTAGTGTTGGAATTTGTGGCACTAAGGCGATGCATTCTTTCCTAGAGCGAATTAATTTACAAGATGTTGTATTTTCTACGTTCACTATAGCCAAGGTTCATGTTCAGTATAACCGAATCTTCTCGTGCGTACTTGTTATGTAAGTGAAACGGAACCAGTGACTTAAGTTCACTATAACCGAGGATTCACTATATCAAAGTTCACTATAACCGAGGGTTCACTATATCCAAGTTTACTATAACCGCGGGTTCATTATATCCAAGTTCAATATAACTGAGGGTTCACTATATCCAAGTTCACTATAATCGAGGGTTCACTATAATCGAGGGTTCACTATAACCGAGGGTTCAGTATAACCGAGGGTTCACTATATCAAAGTTCACTATAACCGAGGGTTCACTAAATCCCAGTTCACTATAACCGAGGGTTCACTATATCCAAGTTCACTATAACCGAGGATTCACTATATCCAAGTTCACTATAACCGAGGCTTCACTATATTCAAGTTCACTATAACCGAGGATTCACTATATCCAAGTTCACTATAATCGAGGGTTCACTATATTCCAGTTCACTATAACCGAGGGTTCACTATATCCAAGTTCACTATAATCGAGGGTTCATTATAATCGAGGGTTCATTATATCCCAGTTCACTATAACCGAGGGTTCACTATATCCCAGTTCACTATAACCGAGGGTTCACTACATCGCAGTTCACTATAACCGAGGGTTCACTATATCCAAGTTCACTCCAACCGGAGTCGACTGTACTTTCTGGTTGCTTTTCCCGGGGAGGGCGCGGCCCTAGAGCGCTTAAGGAGCACTCTGCCACTCACCTTGAGGCGCCTCGCCTCGATGACGCTGACGGCGAGTCGGTGCAGGTGCTCGTTGTAGAGCAGCGACACCAGCAGCTCCCCGCGGTCCGACGGCGCCTCCTTCACCTCCTGCGCATGCGCACACGCGCCACACACTCTATGATTAGTGATTCCGGGCACGTCAGCTGCTAAGGGCATTAGCCTCGCAAGTATAGCACATGTTGTATCGAATGATTTGATAGATTGATTGATTCCTGGCACGTCAACTGCTAAGGCCATTAGTCTCGCAAGTATAGCGCATGTTTTATGGCGGGATTTGATTAATTGACTGATTGATTCCTGGCACGTCAATTCTAAAAGCCATTAATCTCGCAAGTATAGCGCATGTTTTATCGCGGGATTTGATTGATTTATTCCGGGCACATCAACTGCTAAGGCGATTAGTCTCGCAAGTATAGCGCGTGTTTTATGGCGGGATTTGATTGATTGATTGACTGATTGATTCCTGGCACGTCAATTGTAAAAGCCATTAATCTCGCAAGTATAGCGCATGATTTATCGCGGGATTTGATTGATTCCGGGCGCAACATATGCTAAGGTCATTAGGCCCGCAAGTATAGCGCATGTTTGATCGCGGGATTTGATTGATTGATTGATTGATTCCTCGCACGTCAACTGCTAAGGCCATTAGTCTCGCAAGTATAGCGCATGTTTTATCGCGGGGTTTGATTGGCTAATTTTTGGTGCGTCAGCTACTAAGGGGTGAAGAAACGACAAGGTAGAGGAAGGACATCGCGTGTAGTCTGTGGCTCGTTTGTAAGGTACTGTTCGCCAAGTATCGACAGGAGAAGTCGCGGAAAAACTAACGATCAGAGCAGCCGGACCGCTAGAATTCTCCTCCACAAAGTGGCTAAATTTGACCAATGTGGCTAATGTCGATAATCCCGTCACCGTCGAGGATCGAACTCCAGGACCTGCTAGTCAGAGCCACTGCAATGGCATCAACTGATGCTCTGACCCACTTTTTAAGGTTATTTCATAGCGCATTTATTTATTTATTTATTTATTTTATTTATTTTACGTAAAAAAACGTTAAAAACTGCGTATGGGGAAAAGTGAATTGTGTGCACATTTTCAAAATTCTGTGATCCCTACACTAAGTCATATACTACTTAAATTTTGAATTTTTAATCTATTCACTAACATTGATTATCCAGTTTATTTCAAGTCCAATTACCTTTTTTATTGTTATAAACAACCTATATTGATTTACTGTTGAATGTATATTAGTGTCAATGTATACTTCAGCTTATAGATAATCAAACACAAATTTATCAGTAATTATTTATTCATTATGTTGAAGAATGAAACGTTTTATAATGTTCTTAAAATAAATAAATAATGGTTTACTTAAAGTAATTACTAGAAATGGTTCTAGTAATTTTTGATCTTTTCGCAAGAGGACCTCCCATTTTTCAGGTACCTTCAAAAAATTCTAATATCATACACGCGTATTTCCTTCATTTGTATATGATGGTAGAAAAATTTGATATTCATAATGGCCATACTCCCTTGAAGACGACGCGATCAATACGTGAAAATTGTCTGTTTAAGCTGAGTACAATTACAATATATTAAGAAGAATGAAAAGAAGTAGACGAATAGCCGCAGGGTAGTGATTAGAAAATTCGTTAGGTAACTTGGGGATTTATATTCGACAATGGTGTATACGGCAGTCCAGAGATCTACTCAGCCTCCTTTACAATGAAAGTAATTATATTTACAAGCTTCATTGATCATCTATAAGGAATAAAGATGCAGTTGAAGCATAAAACTATTCATGATTTCTTCTTCCTTTTTCCAAAACCATAAAATATTTTATTAATGCTTGTTTAACGTATGCATTTGTAACGAATAGAAATAATTACCTGACCATTATTCAGCAAACAATATAAATGCAAGTTGAAGTTATATCACTAAAATGTATTAAAATAAGTACACGTCAATCAGTTGAAAATTTATAAACGACACATCATATTTGGACTTAATGGCTTCGACAGGTTAACTACGTAATGATTATAAATTATTCAAATTACACAACTCACTCAAACTGAGTTGTACGTAACGACAAGACAGTTTCTTACTGACTATGGAGGAAACACTTCGAAATACGAACGTCAAAAAATTGTAAGTGGTTGTTTCTTCCCTATTTCCTGGCTATTATCATTTTTTAATTACATTAGTTGTCGTTAAATATACTAAACCGGATATTTAGTAGAGATTTTTCATCAGCTACCTCAGAACGAGTTTCAGTGGCTGCCCCGCGGCATATCCGACTCGTTATCTGCGCCCTCCCTTGCGGTTGAATTTCACGCGGCGTAGGCAACCGGCAACGCGAGCGCCCCGCGGGAGCCGACATCAAACTTGGCGCCCCCGACATGCAAGGCGCCGCGCCACTCGGATTGCAGTCCCAATGTGCGGACGGAGGCTTAACCTTTGCCCTCCGAAAAGTCGCGTCGGAGATGCGTGAGAGGTCACGTGGTGAACTGCCAGCGGCACGTGGGAGGCTCTGGTGCGTAAGAGCAATGCAAAGAAAACTTTTGAACACGTTCCGCGTTCCGGTTTCCGCGTTCGAAAAAGTTTTTTTTTTCCTTGTTCTCATTTTAACAAATAATGTGCGGAACGAATAATGAAGCATACCGAAACAACACGAGGCGTAAACAAAACATTCCGTGTAGGGCGTGCTAAACATTGTTTACGCTTAGTGATAGAATAGGAAGTTATTCGCGACCTGGTCTTTTGTCGCCCTCCCAAACTCTTGGGCATTAAACTCAACTCATACACGAATCACCTGTTTCACGCACTTGTTACGTATATACTTATTTCAGATAGTTTAGCGCAGATAGATAATTGCCAAGCGACTGATCAGTGGTTAAGTACGGAAAGTCGCATGGTGGTAGAAGGGCGAGGCGTCACAGAGAAAGTAGAAAGCGGGAAAGGAGGGAGGGGCGTGACGGGAGGGGCGTGACGGGAGGGGCGTGACGGCAGGGGCGTGACGGCAGGGGCGTGACGGCAGGGGCGTGACGGGAGGAGCGTGACGGGAGGGGCGCGACGGGAGAGCTTCGTGAGGTAAGTGATGGAGAGTGGCGTGGGCAGAAGAGGGTCCGTGCGCCAAAGCGCATGCGCGCGCACCTTCTCGAGGTCGAGCGCGAACAGCTGCTGGTCGGCGAGGGAGGCGGGCGAGTGCTCGCGGAGGGCCACCGCCACGTGGCCCACCTCCTGGAAGCGCTTGGCGCGCCCCGCGTCCACCACCGTCAGCTTCAGCGTGTGCTCGCACAGCTCCTTCGTCGGCACCTGCGCACGTGCACACACACACTCGAAGGTGTCGAACACTTGCTCACTTGATTTAACACTTGCTCTTGCTCACTTGATTTAAAAACTTATTCGTGTTCGCAAAGCTAAATAATTTGTACAGTTATGAAATATAGTTGCATAATCCCACCGTCCATCAGAGAGAAAAATTTAATGTAAACACCCCATATTAGTTCCCTCAAAGATATGCAGATTATCTTAA